>WBNO01016415.1:5946-25246 GCA_013400575.1 Peucedramus taeniatus
GCCGCGGCAGTGGGTGGCCGCGCAGCCTGCGGGCTCGGCCGGCGCCGCAGCAGCCTGCAGTCGCGGGCCGTGCGTGCGGGAGAAGCCGCTGAGGAGAGCCGGGAGGGCAGAGCATGGGGACAGCCAGCTGTCCTGGCCCGCATGCCCCCTGCCCCCGCGGGACACCGGGCCCAGCCTGACCTGACAAGGCTTCAGGCAGCAGAGGGGAAAGAGAGGAGCAAGGGGAAGGGACAGGGCTGCTTCCAGACCAAGCCTACGTGTCCTGTTCGGCGTCCCGGGGCAGTGCAGACGATGCAAGATAAACCAGGTCGCGGTCGCTCGGGCGTCCAGGTGACATGAGGCTTCGTGCACGCAGTGGCATTTCTGCCTTCCATTTAGGTAGCAAAAACTTAGCGCATTGCAAATGTAATACTGTTCAGGTTTCAACAGCTCTCTCCGCAGCAGCAAGTTATATTTTGTCTGCTCCCTCACATTCATTGTGTCAGCCAACTTTCCAAACTCCTCTTAAGCAAAAGTTGTTTCTGGATCATTTCTTTTCTGGGGTATCAGGGG
This sequence comes from Peucedramus taeniatus, assembly GCA_013400575.1. Taxonomy (NCBI): domain Eukaryota; kingdom Metazoa; phylum Chordata; class Aves; order Passeriformes; family Fringillidae; genus Peucedramus; species Peucedramus taeniatus. Next base: position 6,499 of record WBNO01016415.1, read on the forward strand.
TATTTTGTTAAATTTATTAACCTTTCCGTCAATCATTTTCTGCAAAAGATTATCAGGTTTACCACCAAGTCTTTGTTTCAGTTGTTCACAGACATGATGCTCTCAAAGCCCCATCTTTCTTTTGCAGTTTTGCATTTCATCCTTGCTGTTCCGTGCATCTGAAAATTGTATTTCCATAGCCATTGTAAACCAAAATTGGGTGCTGATTGATTGGCTGGGAAGCCTTTATTTTTCAAGGATTCAAGGATTTCATGACTTTTCAGAAACAAGATATTTAAAACCCAGTGTGAAAATTTAAAAATATTACTGGTGGTCATCTCTGCAATTTCAAATCTGGACACTGAAAAGTGCCAGGAGGTTTTTTTTCTGATTACTATCTGATGCAGTTAGTATCTTTTCTGCCTTTTTCCAGTAAAATATTTGTGAATTCAACATTCTTTTATTGTCACAGTTCAAAATTCCCCTAAGCTTCCCTTAAATGCTGGCTCTAAGTATTTGCTTTGGTCTTGTTATTTGTATAGTTAGGCTTGTACTTATACTACTACTTATACTACTTGTATAGTTAGTTATAGTTAGTAAATGTAGAGAAACTGGCAAAAAAAATCATGCCTTTCTGTGAGAGGGAATTTATCAATAATATGGTATATGTGAAGGGAAAGGCACTTTATTAAGATTAATAATTTCAATTTCACTTTTCTGTGAGAAGCTATAGCCTGCTGAACAAAGGATAACTGCAATCACAAGAAAGTTAAAAGTATGTCTGTGAATAAAGTGTACCTCTCTTACCTACCTCACCTGTTCTCAAGTTACTCCAGTTCCAAAGTAAAATTTCATATGGCCTTTAATCATCTTTCTTACAAATACCTCTGAAATTAGCTGCACTGTAATGCTCTGCAGGTGGCTTACATATCAAACTGCTGTTTTCTCCACATTAAATCCCTTCTAATGGTATTATTTTTATGTTTGTTACTGTTTTGTTTTTGTAGGGCTTAAAACTTTTGTGGGCTCTTCCAGCCTACATCCATTGTGAATGTTTACTGTCACAAACCTGCTTCAAGACTCAGAGTTCCACCAGTATTTTGAAAAAGAATATCTTTATCTGAATTCCTGGTGTTGTTGGGCAGAGAAGGAAAATATAACAGATACATTTTAAAGTAATCCCTGCAACAGTTTCTCATTGTTTCTTTTCTGTTCTATCTCTTATTCTCCCTGCAATCAGAATTTTTCATCCTTGCCAGTTTTGCACTGAATTTTTCAACTGGTCCTTCTAAATGAAAGGAGTTGTTTCAAAAACGAGATGTATAAATAAAACACATTCATCTGAAACATGCATGTTTCTTGGGAGAAGAAACATGCATGTTTCTTTTCTTTCTATTGAAAAAGGCCCTGTGTGTTAAAACCTCTTCAGCTAAAATGGATTATTATTGCTAAACACAAGTCCTGGGGGACAGCACAGAGTGAAAGAAGCTCCCAGAGGACTGTGTTTTAGGCATACACAATCATCTTCATACTCTTCTTTGCTTGCAGAGGCTACAAAACTTACTCCACCCCACTTTATGAGTTAACATGAAGGCAGATACCCTTGTCCTGTGATAGGACCAGCATATTTACTAGTTGAAGGGTTTGCAGGGTCAGGTAAAGAATAATGGGCACTTCTGGCAAATCTTTCTGTAACAACATGTGGGCCTCTTGTGGTCTGGACTTTTATGTGCCCTGTGCTGTTCCTTATTTTGATTCTGCCTATCTTTTGTTCGACAACGGCATTTTGGAACAACTTCAGTTTACTAGAACACATGGAAGGGCTCAGATGTGTTTTGTGCTGTATCAGGATAGAGAGTAGAAATTGTGCACAACTGGCTTTTGGCTTTCCATTTGTCTCTTAAAACTGTTTATCATTCTGATACTCCTTTGAATTTATCATTGTCATTGGCTCACACTGTGTTCTGGTCAAAGGTTTTAAAACATTTATTAAAAGGAATGCTTTTGACTGAAATAAATAATCTCTCATAGAAGTCATGCCACCAAGCCAACCAGATGGGGAAAACAGGCATATTTGTGCAATATGCAGAGTAACTCCAAACACTATCACAAGAGATGTTTCTGTACTCCTCATTGTTCCCATGCACTTACACAGGTAGTTGGCAGTCAGATCATTAGGAGTGGAAACATAAAGCTGTTGGATTTCCTGCAGTGTGACACAAAACCTTGGCCAAGAAATGCATGGCAAAAATAGGTTGATCATTTATAAGCATCTAAAAGAAAATAAGAAAGTTGTTTAAAGAGTGATTTGATGACAGCAAGAAGGAAAGAATCAGAAGCAAGGGAGCTATTCATACTGATGATAATCATAAGTGCCAAACTGGCAAGCAGCCAAAGTGCCTACTAGGCAGGGATCAAAGACACATATGGTGAGTCTCAAACAACAAGTAAGCCATAGAATTCTGGCAAGCATTGCAGGAATAATATGCTCCAGCCCTGACAAAGATGAGGGCTAAAAAAAAAAAAACAATGGGGCTACCAACACTGGATCATACCTCAGGGAAAGCAAAGCTTTCATCATTTGAGTTTTATTGGAGAAAAATGTAGATAACTTCTCACATATGGTAGGTCTGGTTGATCTAAATTGATGGGAAGTGTAACACAATGTTAAAAAATATCCTTTACAGTTGTGGCAGTAAATCAGTATTCCATTAGCTGCAGCATCATTCAGAGACGGCATTCTTCAGAGAGTTCGTAACAGATTTACTTTGCCAAAGTAAAACTGTATCCCAGGTGATGGACACCTGGCATTTGAAACAGACACAATCAAGAAGAAAGTCCAAGTTAACGTCTTGGCAGATGTTGGAGCTTGTTCTTTTCTATTCTTTCACTAATTTGGTCAGATGGCAGGGTTTATGACAACTAGATCACAATGTGAAACAAGCAAACACAAAAAGGGACCCATTTTAACTTTATTCTCACGCTACTATGCAGCATCAAAAGGAATATAAGGAAATTCTGTGAGTTTATACCTGGTTTTATAGTTATACACCCATACACAGAGTCATTAAAAAGGGGACATATCATAAGCTGTGTTATTTTACATTTGTAAAGGGTGCTGACTTTTACACTGGCAAGAATGGTACTCGGCAGCCCTTGGGTCTTTGGGTGGTCTCCAAAGTACCAGCCCTGCATAGCTACCTAAAGTTGTTTGTTATGAGGCATATCAAGGACAGCAGAGAATTGTAGCGGAAAGGGCTTATTTATGGATAACATTTTCCATTTGAGATATTTCCATAACTGACAGAAAGGCTGCTGAACCAAATGTGTCCCTTGTCTGACTCCATCATTTAGACTGGGATTTCTTTGTCTCAGTGACCTGACCTACCACTCGACAGTATCAGAAGAAACTATGAGCCAATTCCTGAATGGATTTTCAAGGTGCTGTTGTAATATTTAAGGATATATTTCCTTTTCAGAGCAAGTGTTTTGCCTGCTATACAGGCTTTGTTTCTGTCTCTTTTTTTTCACATCAATATACTTAGTATCTCCATCTCCACCTAGTCATCTCTGCCAATAAATACTGATGTAATTTCTTATAGGGATTATAAGGTGCAATATGCAGTGACCTCTGTCTTCCTTCCTCTCTTTATGCTATTAAGAGACAACAAAATAGTACTGATTGTCGGTGAAACCAGTTTTCTTGTTTTTCAAAAAAGTGACCCTTTTACATCATGTAGGATAAAAAAAAACTTTAAATTACTCTCAGGAAATGTTTATTGGATAAAGAAATGCTGGGACAGCTTTTATGCTATATCCATTGCTTCTCAAATAGAGAGTTTTTATCAGTGTTTAGTCAAAACAGGACAAAATAACCACCTGAAAATTGTACCTGCTGTGCTTTCTGGGAGTGGTGCTTTCCAAGCAGGAAGAAAGAGTTAAAGACCTGAACCTTTTCTGTTCTCTTAGGGAGCAATTCTTCTGATTTATTTTAAATATATATTTTAGTATCAAATGAACCATCTTCTACAAACCATATGCAACTTCTCTATTTCAAACTTGTCTGGCAAGTGAAAATGAATTAGGCATTATCCAATAAAGCACAAATGCAGGTAGATGCTCCAAATCCAAAAACTAAATTTACATGTTCTTTTTTTCATTTTATTTTTCTAATTACTAAGTTAATGTGCAAAACATATTTTGTGGGCATACCAGCAATAAGTGTTTGAGGGTTTTTTTTGAGGCATTTGCCATACAACTGTACTTTTAAAATTACTTGCAGTATGTCCCAAATTGCTATGCCTCACCATTAAATTGTTCCAGAGCAATAGCAACAGTTTAAATTATAGTATAGTGACCAGTCTGACATTAGAATTTTTCTATTTCTTCTGTCACCAACATTACTCAAGTTAGGACAAAAAAAAAAAAAATCTCATACAATGGAGAAGTTTTCTGGTGCAGTATAAACACGCTTAATTTGGCAACTAAACAGTAAAAAAAGGTAGAGTTATTAAGAGACAAAGCAAAGTTTGTGTTTGCACACAAAGGATGTGCTTGCCAAGGTAGTTTGCTCATGTTTAATATGTCAGTTTTGTGTTTTTCAATTTACTTCATATCATTTTGCCTAAACAATGTGCAATTAAATGTATATCCACAGTTACTGAAAGCAGTTTTTAAAATATCAACACAACAAAAACTTTTGGACAAAATACCACAAAATAATGAAAAATAAATTGGAATAGTGTGTAGTGTAGGATAAAAACAAATATCACATGTGCCACAATGCAAAGTAATCTGAGATCATCAAGTATATGTGTGCATCGTTTTTTTCTCCATTTTTGTTTGTATTTAACTTCAGAGTCAGATTGAAGTTTTCAGCTGAGTCCTATGATATAAAGTCATCTTTAGTAGTATGCATAAGTAGGACAAAGAATTGTATTTTTTGGCTTCAATAGTAAAGACTGAACCAGGCAAATGAATGCTGTAACTCTAGAGGAAAGACTGACATAGGAATTACTGGAATGGTATTGACATTCAGAGATTTCCTTTTTAGCAGAATGGTAGAAACAGCACTATAAAGTAAAAAAAAAACTTGGAAAAAGTCAGGTTTTTACATCTTGTTTTGCTATCTTCATCACTAGTACAAGATTTACTCACATAAAAATTGATGTGCACTACTTCATGTTACATTTGCAACAAAAACATTCTTGAATCCACAGCATTTCTAACAAAAATTTGTCTGTAAACTTCCTCTGGGCAGATAAAACCTACAATACCTTTAAATTAAAATGCTAATGTCAGATTGTGAAGCAGAATACTTCTTACTTTTGTTATGTTTAGGACTCACAGTGTTGCTTAAGCAATATCCTGTGAAACAGAACAGTGTTCTTTTTCATAGCAAGAATGCTATTTGCAGTATCAACCAGTTCATGCTAGCCTTAATTATTTCTTTCCCCAATTTAAAACACAATTCACCTCCTGGTTGGTATACCAGGATGAGAAGAGATTTATTTCACATACTACATCTGGGAATTTTAAGGTCTATGTGTCAACCCATAGAATTATCAGAGAATCATAAAATTGCTTCACTTTGGAAAGAATTTTAGAATCATTGAGTTCAGCCATTAACCCAGCACTGCCAAATCTATCACTAAAATACGTCTCTAAGCATCACAGTTACTTGACAGCACAAGAACTAGAATTTTCTTGGGAAAATTATTAATTTTCTCTTCTTTCTGATTGCAAATAATGACTTTTAGAAGTGTTAATGTGGTCCTAGTACAACAGGACTAGTGCTAGCTTTGGCTGGGATGGAGTTAATTGTTTTCATCACAGCTTGTATGGTGCTGTGTTTTGGATTTGTGATGTAAACAGTGTTGATAAGACAGCCATATTTTATTATTTTATTCGTGATTATTGTCAAATCCTGTTTCTCCCAGTGGTAGAGTGGGGGAGGGCAAGAAGTTGGGACACAGCTGGGACAGCCAACCCCAAAATGATCAACATACTAATAAAAGCTGAGGAAGGAGGAAACAGGGGGACGTTCAGGTTTATGGCATTTGTATTCCCAAGTTACAGTTGTATGTGATGGAGCCTTGCTTTGCTGCAAATGGCAAAGCACCTGCCTTCCAATGGGAAGTGCTGAATTGATTCCTTGCTTTGCCTTGCTTGCATGCACAGCTTGGCTTTCCCTATTAAACTGTCTTTATCTCAACTCACAAGTTTTCTCACCTTCGTGCTTTTGTTTCTCTCCCCCATCGCACTGTGGGGAAGTCAGTGAGTGTGGGGCCCAACTGCATACCCGGGTTAACTCACAACAAACAGATCCAATCTGCATGAGACTGCAGAGGGAAAAAAATAGACAGGGACAGTGTTAGTCAAACCTCCTACTTTAGGCACTTTAATTAGTCATTGCCACATTTATAAGCTTTTAGAGAGATTTAAGATGCCTGACCTGAATTTTTTCTGGAGTAAGTGGAGGGATCTACGTGTCCACATCACCCTCAGGGAAGTGTTTGCTCCGGTTTAGCTGCAGACTTGTTTTTCCAGTGTGATGAAGGAAACTTTGGTGTTTTCTAGGCAGGACAACACATGCACGTGTTGAAAAGGTAGACACTGAATTTTCGCCAGTAGGAAACCTCAAGCACAGAGGAATAGCTATGAAGTTCCTGGCTGAGTTTGAGAAACGTTCAGAGTATTGGACCTACACTTCCCATTTACTAGGAGAGAATCCTAAGAATAGAATCCTAATCCCTGACACTGCATCACTGTACAGCCACAAATTTGTGTGATAAGGAATAAAAAACAATGCATAAAATATTTCATTAGTTCTATTAGTTCTGCAGATCCTAGTGCAGAAAGATTCTTTAAGATCTGTAGTTTTCCAGAAGGTCAACAGGTAAACAGACTTTTGGACTTAAAACTATTGTGTTCAGGGGTTTTTTTTGTTTGGGTTTTGGCTTGTGAGTTTTTATTTGTTTGTTTGTTTGTTTTGGTTTGGTTTTGGTTTTGGTTTTAGTTTTTGGTAAAACTTTTTATTCCTTTTCTACTCATGCAGAACTTAAATTAAAATTTTTGAGGCGTTTTGTACCATGTTAAGGATCATAATTTGAAATGCCTCAATTATTACAAATCAGATTTGTTATTCTGAGCTCAGAGCGAGCACTAACAGAGATTGGAGGTAGTATGAGTTTTTATAATTCTCTTTCAGTGGATCTTTTGAGAAGCATGAGCAAAGGGGAACAAGTCACCATGGGGTGCCAGAAGACTCAGCACAGGCAGGAGAGACAGCATTGCAGCCACAGAGCCAGTAGAACTGCTCCAGTGCATGATAGCCAGGAAGGGCAGCTTTAACTTTCTTTCACAATTGGTCCCAGAGAGACTTTGGCTCTTCAGCCTCATTAGCATCCATTTCCTGCTCCTTCCCATAGTGTTGTCACCACATATGTTCATGAGACAATGACCTTGTGTTCCCATTGTAAACACAGTGGTGTTTACCCATGTTACATCTGGACCTGATGTAGTGACCACTCTATTTAAGTTGCCAAAACTTTTCTGTTACAAAAGTATGTCCAACTGTTTCTAAAAGGACAGAGATCTCCATGTCTTGTAGCAAGAATTTGGAGTTTAGCAGCAGTATAGCCTGGAGTCAGGAACATGTCCTCTGTTTTCTCAGTGAATATCACTTCAATTTCTAAAATGTTGAGAAATGTGGTTTTCTAGCTATGTTTTACTCTTTTATGTTTGCCAGAGACTAACAGCTAAACAGTTTAATATTCCAGTTACTTTGAGCAGATTTTGCTCTTACAAGTTACTCCAGCATAGGAAACAATATTGAACCTACATCTGGAGCCCACATAACTCAATTCCTACCACTGCTCCACAACAAACACTCTCAAAGAGTAAAACTTAGTGAGACACTAAAGAGGAGTTCTGGAATGAAAATAAAACTTCATGCTTTAGGGCTTCAGACAATCTCTTAAGTATGAGGGTTTAGGGATGAGACCTCCTTAATAGGGAAATAATCCAACATCTGCCTACTGTAGGGGGATTTTGCACCTTTATGTAAAACATCTGGTGCTGGCTACCATCATGGACAGGATTCTGTGCTTCAGAGATTACACATTTGATGCATATGTTTTTTATAGTATGGATAGAAAGTTCATAGGATGCTAATTCAGAAAATGTGAGTTCTAAAGGAATTTGGTTGTACCTGTAGACAATTTTAGTTCTACCCAAACAATGATTTCCAGCAAGAGATCATTCAGGTAATGTGTATATTATGCTAATGATGAACATATGAAAATGTAACCACACTTGCGTGCTTGCTTTGAGATTGACTGTATCCAGACATAAAATAAAACATGTTTCCTATCCCAGTTTATCAAAAGACAATAGAAATATGGTTAGAGAAAGGTAGTCAGAAAAAATATCAACTTTTAAAAGCCTTTTATTGACAAAAGAATATAAAATATAGCCAGCCCTGTTCCTTTTAGACAGGAGAAGCTGGGAAAATATGGTAGACAGGATGCAGGATCTCTTGCTGTTCTGTGTTTATCTCTCACAAGATTTTAGGAGTTAACATGTTAATTATGAAGAAGTGCATGCATTGTTAAAAACATTTTAAGAAAACCAAGAAAAATTTTTGTTATAGTTAGACGTCTGAACAAATCATTGCTATGGCATTTGAATAGTGATATGGTACAAAGGGAGTTCATTCAGCCATTCTTGGAGGGAAGAGAAGTCAAAGCCAGCTCTAGCAGCAGAGGAGTAAGTGGGGATCTCTGAAGCTGGAGGTAAAATTCTAACCAGGGCCTAAATTTCTACTTCAAGGGATAAATTTGATTAAGGCTTTATCCAGAAAACAATTGTACTGAAAAAGCAAAAGTTACTGAAGTGTGCTTTCTGCTGGAAAATGTGCAGCAATCAGCTAAATTAATGAGTACTGCCTGATGAATAATTCACCACCATTAATGTCATTAATCCTCTAGTCTGTCCATACAGATTTGGGATCATTTTGCAGAGACATAAATGGCCTGTTAAGGGGGGTAATTGTTACTTTATAATCAAAAAGTGTTTTTTCCGAAATGTAAAGTCGTGGGTTATTGTGCAGCTGGTACCATATATAGACATGGAATGAAATAATTCATTAAAGAATTAAAGAAATATAAAATTTTATTGTCAGTAAGCCTTAAAGGTCTTTATGAACAACACCAGTGTTTTGGGCTTTCCAAAGTACGAATCAAAGTGAGAGTGAATGAAGTCCACAATCAATGAGATGCACATTCAGGATTAACTGGGCATAACATAAGTGGCCTATTATTCAACATAATCCAACAAAAAATGGCGACTTGGAAAAAAAAGGTGTTTGAAAGAAATCTTATGAAAAAAATATAATGTGCCTTGCTTAAACAGGCTGTGTTGCTAGTCTGAGAGAAAAAGGGGAGGGAGATATAACTGAAAATGTATTTCCTAGGAATAATATCTTAAACAGTGATTCAGTTTTTAAAAACAAACAGCACATTTTATTTCCATACCATTAAGGAAACAAGTGATTCCTTTGATTCCTAATACATCATCATGACAAATCAAAAAATTATGACTTTTTAACCAGGGTTAAAATTGAATGTGCCACATTTTGCCTTAAAACTTCAAAACAAGGATGTATCGCATGTCAGGCAGAACACTTCAAGCTCATTACAATGTTCTTATTACAGTACACTTTTAGGCAATTCTTAACTTGTAGGGGTTATTTTCTTTGCATAAGATATCTTGGAAGATAAGAGCTCAGCAGAATTCTAAGAAGGACTACTGTCTATATGCATGAAAAGATAGCTACAAAAGAAAGTTTTAAAATATAATAATTACTTACCCAGTTGACACTAGGTGGAATTAGAGACTTCTACTTAGAAGCATATTTAAATTACTGTCTGATTTCCTATAGTAACCAATAGATTCCAGATCCTGAGACAGGTTATTTCCTAGCTATACCTTACAGTTGGCGTTAACTATCTTAATATGGACAGAAAGGGTATCTTAATTCATACATCTGATGTAAACAAAACACATAATGGGTACCAACATGCAATGTCATGTTTTTAATATGGATACTAATCAGGTCATAGTTTTAAAGACTTGATTGCTCCCTTTTATGGTGCCATAAGTAAGCCCTTCCATCCATAGCACTACAAAACATAGAACTACATACCATAGCTGAATAGGCAATAACCATGATAACATGAACAACACTTGCTCAATTGTGATTTCACCAAGCAACACAGTAAGGGATGATGTCAGAAGTCAATAAAGTTGATGGATCTGTAGCTTTATCTGTGATAAAGTCAACTTGCTCCTGAAAATACTGCCTAGCAGTAAAGGATATCCAGGCAACAGGCGACACCTGACTTCATACAAGATATGAATCAAGACTTTGATAGTGATTCATCTCTTTGGGGGGGCTGGGGGATAAGTAAGCAGAGCATCCTATTCTTGATGTCACTCAGTACTCTGCAGAAGGAAGAGAGCTCACTAGCAGCTGGTCACTGACTGGTTCCCATTCTTAGCCATTACTGGTACTCTGCTCTGTGCCTTGGTAAAAACAAATATATTGCAGAAAGAGAAACATACCCTCAAAGTCTGTTGTCCTGCCCTGTGCTGCCAAAATACAAGTGCAATGTAGAGGGAGTTATCTTGGCCTCAGAAGCAGGATTTGCCCCTAGGCAAAGGGAAAAAGGAGAAAAAGCACTTTTTTTTTCCCCCTTGCAAAATAAGAAATCCTGAAATCCAGTGTAATGACAAGGTATTTGGCCTTTGTACAGGTGTTGCATCTAGGGTCTAGAGGAAGACAAGTTGCCACATGTTCACTTTTGCTCTACTCTTCACTACCCGAACAAGTATTCATAGAATCACAGAATCAATTAGGTTGGAAAAGACCTTTGAGATCATCAAGTCCAACCTATGACTGAACACCACCTTGTCGACTAGACTGTGACACTGAGTGCAGCATCCAGTGTTTCCTTCAACACCTCCAGGGATGGTGACTCCTCACCTTCCTGGGCAGTCCACTGCAATGCCCAATCGCCCTTTCTGTGAGAAACTTCTTCCTAATGTCCAGTCTAAACTTCCCCCAGTGCAGCTTAACACCATGTTCTCTTGTCCCGTTGCTGGTTGTGTGGGAGAAGAGACCAAACCTCAGCTGGCTACAGCCTCATTTCAGGCAGTTGTAGAGAGCGATAAGGTCTTCCCTGAGCCTCTTTTTCTGAAGAACCCCAGCTCCCTTAGCTGCTCCTCACAGCATTTGTGCTCTAGACCCTTCATCAGTCAAGTTGCACTTCTCTGGACATACTCCAGCAGCTTAACATACTTCCTAAATTGAGGGGCCTAGAACTGGACACGGTATTCAAGCTGTGGCCTTAACAGTGCCAAGCAGAGTGAAAGAATCACTTCCCTAGACCTGCTGGCCATTCTGTCCTTGATACAGGCCAGTATGTCTCTGGCCTTCCTGGCCACCTGGACACACACTGCCTCATGTTCAGTCTGCCATCAATCAGTACTCCCAGGTCCCTTTCTACCTGTTGTCCAGCCACTCTGTCTGCAGCCTGTAGCGCTGCAGGTGGTTGTTGTGGCCAAAATGCAGGACTCAGCACTTGGTCTTGTTAGACCTCATGCTATTGGATTTGGCCCATCTATCCAGCCTGTCCAGATCCCTCCCAAAGCCTTCCTATCCTCCAGCAGATTGACATTCCCCCCACCTTGATGTCATCTGTGTATTTGCTAATAGTATTTGTTACAGATGCAAAGCTCACCTTTTTATGAAGCCCACTGTAGTGTCACTCCTATTTCCTTATTTATCCCTTCTTAAGAGCAGTTATATAATTTAACACAGAAATTTCCTACATGATACTTCTTCTGCTACACAAGGCTCAAATGTATCTTATGATCATATCTGTGAAACTCTTTGTCCCTGGGATTTTACACTGCTGCCTCTTCCTGCAGTATTTGATTGCTTCATATATAGAACCAGCAACAGCAATTACTTTGGAAAAAAAGTAAGCTCCCTTTGGACTAGAGTGTGTTCTTGATAGGCAAGATTATAGTTGCTAATTTTTGTTTGTATGGATATATTCTCAAATACTAACACTAGAATCAGTGCTGTGACTGTGATAGATACACACATAAAGATGCAATATCAGATGCAATATCTTTAGTAGTATTCATCATTACTTTTAGAAAAAAGCAGATGATCTCTTGGGCACACTAAGCCATCCTAGTCCATCAATTTCTAGCTACAGGGTTAAGGAGGTTGACTAGTTGACAGATTCAGTCTTTCATGATTTTTATGAGCAAACAACAAGTCAGGGTTACGAATATTGTTTTGCAGCAGAAAGTTTCTTCACAGAAGGATTTTGTTAATGGAATAAGAAGTTTAATGTTATAAGAAAAAAGAAAACTGTTTTGTCTAGTCTTACCAGATTAACGGGTAAAACAAACACATAACTTGGTTCCTCTGGAATATGATCCTGTAGATTTCCATGTGTTGCTGTTAATTTAATGCTTTGTATGTACTTTTACAGCTGGATTCATGAGCTGAAGCTGTTCAATTTAATTTCTAGCAAGCTAAATAGCTTATGGTCTAGTTTTATTATTATTCATATTTCTGAACCTTAAGAAATAAGACATTGCCTGTAGGGATGTTTTAAACCAACACATGACTAATCCGCCCCATGAGAGCGTGAGCAAAAGAGTGGCAATATATCCCCAGCTGATCCCCAGTGACTTTTTCTCATTATTCCTGCAGTCAAAATAGTATAATTTTAAAATTGGTGTATTAATAGAGAATAAAGCTTGGTGACTAACCTGATGGACTGTTTAAAAAATTTAGTAAAGCAAAATAAGACTGAAAGACAAAGTGGACTGGAAAAGGTCTTATTGGTATCATTCTTCAACTTTGACAGACTCACCTGCTGTGAAAGTAGATAAAGGACATTTCCCACGGAGATGTAAACTTTTTAGACCCTGATCTGCAAGTCACAGAGTGTGGAAACCAGTCTGAGATGGACCTTACCCTCCAACTGGAATTTATTTCAAACCATTCTGGAATTATGCAGACATTAATCTTAGTGATAAAGTATATTTTCTCAAATGAAACACCAGTCTCCTATTAAAACAACAATTCTCTTTTATATTTAAAGTCTACTTAAGTATTTTTCAGTAAAATACCAGTTATGCATATTTTTTTCATGAAAAATGACAGGCAGACTGCAGTTGTGTTATTCAATGTATGAATTACGCTCTAAATTACAACTTTCAATTTGACCCATTTTGTTTAGGGGAAAACCTCTATGGATGAAACCTCCCTCATGTTAGATGAATGCTTCAGAGACTTGCCACCCAAATTTGACAGTTCAGCAAAATTCACAGGCTCAGGCCAGTGATAATCCTGGTGTAGCCAGTCAGAAACAAAGTGGAACAGGAAAGCAGTACTAGGGATGGTTGCTTAGCATTTCTGCAATATATTTGTTTTTACCAAGGTGCAACTGGTTGTGCCACATTGTAAACCAGCCTCTTACTGTAAAGCAAAATCTACCAACCTGAAAACAGCAAGCCACCAAAACGTGAACAGTATAAAATTGATACCTAGTCTGAAAAGTGTATGTTTAATGTTAACATAATGAAATGCAACTTTGTGACTGTGCTGCTTAAGGACTCTCTTTTAGGAGATGCTGAGCACTCTTAACTTAAGACACGTAATATTTTATAATGAGGAGCTGTGCAAAGCAAAAAGAAAGAAAAGACATTTCAATATGCCATCAGATCTAATTAACCAAAATAACAGAGCTTGAGTGCATATATCCTATATACCAACTTTATATGAAAGCAATTAAAACTTAAAAGCATCAAGTCCATAAGTCCCTCAACGCCTCCAGTGTCAGAGCAGATTCATTATTATTATTTTGATCTATATAACAAGGCTGTTACACTAGAAAAGCGTTAGCTGCTGTGTTTAATGTAAAATTTGGAAATATAAACAAATGTAGCAATTTGTACATAGGAAGGTTACCTATTGATCCCTATTGGATTTTATAAGCATGTGAGTTAGAAGATACGTAATGCATATCAATAATGTATGTTGAGTTTAAAGAAATAGTTCCTTCTCAAAATGTGTGAAAATGTACTAGATTAGGATTTCCAATAATGTATTTTCTAGGGAGAAAATTTGCACATGTAAGTGCATGCACATACACACACCACACACACACATGAGGGAGATGTTAATATCGAGACATGAGCTTGCACATCACTCACATACATTTCTACCAACATTCACATATTGATGTATCTACATTTACTATATCTAAATTACACACAGGGTACTTGTTTACCCATGAAAGCATCACCAGACATAACCAGTGAACCATCTTTTATAAACACTTGCAAGGACCAGTTTCCCTTATGGCTTCTTCACAATTAGTTTGGCAGTGACTCAGGTTCATAAGTATGGATGTCTGATATCTTTAAACACTGTAATTAACAAGACATTTGTGTGAGGCTAACAGACAAAATTAGAGAGGATAGATGCTTTGAATGGGATTGGCAGACATACAGTACTGTGGCCTGTGCCTTTCCAGAATGGCTGTGCATCTGCCTTAGTTGTCTAACCAGTGGTTTAAGGCTAACAAAAAAATAAGCAGTTCCAGGCCCTCTGAATTTTAAGCTGTCTCATGCTCTGTCACAACAACTTCTGGTTTTATTTTCTAATGAACGAAAGAGAAAGGAAAGAAAGGACATCCATATATATTTCTCCATCTTACTTATTCAGCAATGTATTTTGCATAATGAAGCAAGGTCAAACAGCTTTTCTGTTTGATCAGTCCTTTTGAATTCATGTCTCCCATGTGGCAATGAGGAGTGTCAAAATCTGTAATATAATCTCATAAAGTTTTGTTCTTCTCATTCTGAGAATCATCCCCAGTGTTTTTATTCAGCCAGAATTAACAAATTGTTCTTTTACAATTATATATTTTGGGCTTGATAACTTCTATATGGCCACAGAGAGAACTGATTTTGTTGGGTGCCAGCAGTGTCAAAAAACCCCAAAAACTTAATTTTCCAAATTTAAAAAAATAACCCATAAAAATATTAAACATTTATTTTTATATTTTCCTCTACTTAAATTTTGAAGAGGTATTTTATTTTTATCGATATTTTCACAACAAAGTACATCTAAAATACTGAATTTATCCATAACTCCAAAAGCCCTAATTTGAATTATGGCATAGCAGCAGGCAGTTCAGAAAACTGGCCTCTTTAAACATTTTAGAATGGCTGGAAATATCATCTGCCAAAAGCACATGGAACAGCTCTTAAACAGATGCAGATCAGTGTGCTACAAAGGACGCTGAATTCAAGTGCCCTTTAAAACAGTTATTCACCCTTAAATGCAAGCTAAAATGGAAACCAAAAGACATTCATGAGACTGAAACACCACAGCTTGGACTTCCTCAAACTGTGTGCTGAAGAAAAAGCTGGACTGTAAAAAGTCATGAGCTGAGCTTCCACTGACCTTTGCTCTGCCTTCTTAACTGTGAAGAGTGCAGTGCTTCAGGACTGTAGATAACTATAGTCATGCTTCAAGAAGAGATATTCCAGATTCAGGATACCTGCTAATGTGCATATAAGTACCAGAGAGGGGAAAAAATTCAAATCCTCCAAGCAAGGTAACATATTTCTACTGGGTAATTAAGCAAAATAAAGTGGTTTAGGAATATCACTTCTTTTTAAAAACCAAGTTTTAAATTCATTTTTTCTCAAACTCCATATTATTTCCTTTTTTTCAGTGGATGTTTTCCTGTGCTGGTTTCACAGAAATATTACAGGAGGCTGAAAGATAGAAAACCACCCTCATTTTAGTAGTCCAAGTTCTTTCCTATAGGTTGAAAGCAGTCATTTTTCCAGAACTCACATTGGAAGGAAAAGGAATAGCATGCTCAATTTCTAACCCCTTCTCCTTTCCTTTCTTCTTTGCCCTTTTCCAGTCACCAGTTGCAAGAAATTTCTGTATGGCCTCCCCAAGCTGTGGAATTATTGTATTTCCTACAGCAGAAGCAAATCTGTTACCATGATCTCAAGGGAACTACCGAAGTTGTCTAGAGCTTACGACATAACTAAAGATTTACAGAAAATCCAGAAAAAAGTATCCAATATTACTCCCTCCTAGCTTTATTGTTGATCTCACCAGGTGCAAGATGGAGTCTCATAGATGTACATAAACTTTTGTTGTGTATGTGAGAGATTTTTACAACTTAAAGTTTACCAATTCCTGTGATCACTGCAAATAAAAAGGCAATTATCTGGTGGCTTTTTGATTCAAAATATAATTTACTTTTTTTTTTTTTACCAACTGTTTTTCACAGCTCAAATTGTTAAGAACTGCATCAAATTCTTCATATAACTGTTGATTTCCAGCTGTTGAGATTTGTACTCTGCCCACACCTGTAAATCTCTGCAAAGCACTTGTAAGCAAGGTGTGGGACCAGGAGGCCTTCAACTCTTTCTATTGAAGAAAGACAGCAGAAAGGATAGCTGGTAAAATTATTAAGTCAAAAGAGAAACATTTTCTTGCCTTCAACAAGTAGGAAAAGTCAGAGAACAAGGGAACAAAATGCTTCTCAGGAGAGTCACAGAGGGATTCACTTGGTGCCATGGACATGAAATGAATGTAGGAGAGAATGTCAAGAGAGTGGGAAATAGGTGATTAGCATTTCAGAAGAGCTAGGAAGCAAGAATCCCACTGGAAGGGACATGAGGCACAAATATGATCATTACATTCATTTTTCAAGGGCAAAGAAGAAATGTTGTGAGGTACTTCAGGGAATACACTAAAAAGAAAATACAAGTAACAAGTTGTAACTGGGAGAGAGGGAGAGATGTTTTCTCTACCAGTGGGCTTTCAGTTTTCACCTAGGTGTGGATTTAGAGAGTAAGGGGGTGTTGTCAAAGTTGGGGACAGTTCATTATTTTGTAATCAGGAAGGTCCTGAAATTTTAAGGTTTTGAATTGTGAATTGATACTAAGAGTGTCTTTCTCAAAAATAACCCATTCATGACATGTATCTCATGTCAGAACATCAGTGAAACTGGGTTTGATTCCCTACTAGGTTAGCAGGGGGAGATCTTTTTTTCATTTCTATGAAGGCAGAGCTTTTAAAACCTACATGGAATCCAGAGGGTTGCTTATACATTTTTTGTAAAAATACTGTGAAGAGAAGATGGAGATATTTTTTCTGTCCTTCCCCAGTTCTACACCTTCCATAAATTATGTCACTATATTTGTGAAAGGCTTTCTTCAAGGTTAGAGGGGGAAGAGCTGAAGCAACTATAGGTGAAGGTAAAGTCAGTACTCAAAGGGAATGATAACAGTGTCTGCTTTTAACATTCCTCAGCATCCTCTCCTTCCTTGAACTGAGGCCCCCAGTACTTATTATAGCAAAGTTGTTCTCTTCCTGTAAGCTACATGTAAGAGTTTGATTGCTTCACCATATTGAAGGCAAAATACATACTTTGAAGAAAGCACAGTTCATATTTTAAGGTATTTCATCACTCAAGACCACAGCTGGCCAATACCAAAAGAACAATCAAGAGACTAACGACTGTCAACAAAGAACAGTTTTCTACATCAGAGAATCAGACACATTTGCACTCAATTAACACATTGCTTAAAAATAGACAAAGATAAGCCCTAACGAGTGTGGTGCCCAGCAACCCCATCATTATATATACAATAGCAATGCATAGCAGCAGTTATCATCATGCCTTACCACTCCATTTGCTATAACAACAAAAACATCCACTATCAATTCCTTATCATGTTTGCACAT
Organism: Peucedramus taeniatus; assembly: GCA_013400575.1. NCBI lineage: Eukaryota > Metazoa > Chordata > Aves > Passeriformes > Fringillidae > Peucedramus > Peucedramus taeniatus. Next base: position 24,353 of record WBNO01016415.1, read on the forward strand.
ATTTGGAGATATTATCATAAAGCTGTCTCTGTGATATGGTCAAAGGGATGATAATTTAGTTTGTTTTAAAAGTGAAATTTATATAATCTTATTCTTTTCTGCTTAAATTCCTTACTAAGTGCTGATTAAGCACAAGCCTCTGTCATGTATGGGTGGGAAAGATGGTTTTATGTCACTTTCACTGTTCTTGAGGTTCAGCAGAAACTATTTTGACTGTTGTAGAAGTTAGCTCTGCTTCAAAATTACACAAATCTGTGCATAGAGCCAAAGATATGGGAATCATAGGAGTGCAGAAATGCTGTGGACTATCACCTCTTCAGGGAGAGCCCACTTCTTTTTTTTATGACTGGAAGTCAGTTGGTACATAGTTTTTCATTCCTTTTCTATCCCCATGACATGGGGATTTAGGCACACAAGAGAATTCAAATCTGCATAGATCAGCTAATCCAGCAGCTGTTTTGCAGCACCTGAGTAGTGCAAACCAGAGAGAATTAGGCTGAGAAGAAAACTTATATTATAGCAGGTCACAATTCAGTAAGAAATTAATCCTCACCTCAAATATTTCCATCTGCAAAGCAGTATCTGGAGAAGGCATACAGCATTTACAGAGCACTCAGCAAACGAGTAAACTCTGTCATTTTCCATGGCAGATTTCTAATGAAGGAAAGCACTTGTAGAACAGCAGTAATAACTTTCCTTTTACAGAAGTACAGTTCACTTGAGATGGTTCCCACATGGAGAAGAAATGCCTCAGATTTTTTTTAGCATTTACTTGGCAGTTGGGACCTATTTATTACTTCATATACTTGGATGTAATGGCAGTTAACACACAGTTATGATGGGGAAGTGATGTAGGATTCTAAAAGATACAAATTGCAGTACATATTAAACTTT
>WBNO01016420.1:0-15112 GCA_013400575.1 Peucedramus taeniatus
GCTCATGCACATATTTTTTAAAAAACAACAAAACCAATGGTTTTACTCAGTTTCTGGATGTCCACTAAACATATCTAGGAACTCAGAAGGCAGTCTCGGGATATACTGCATGAAAACTGCCTGAGGAACTACCAGATTATAAAAGGTGGTACACATCAATATGAAGTTTTTTCCATAATTCTGTGGTTGTTGAGTCAGTGCCACCATTAGTTAAAGTACTGAAATCTACTATTTACACCACGCCCAAAGCCAGCCATAATAACATTGAGCTGAGCTAATACCTACTGTTTTGAAGACCAAAGTCTAACTATAAATCTTCTCATCTCTCTCTGACAGTGTATTTCAGTATTAGATGTTCTTTCTACTTTGTACCTGTACATCTCATGAGTAAAAGTTCTGGATTTATTTCTGAGAGATTTATTATATAGGTAACTAATTTTAGATGTTGATTACAGTTACAATTTAGTTTTGTACAATGTAGTTTTCCTATCAGTATTCAAATTGCTATTTTTTAGGTATGCTTCTTCATTTTTAACAAATGCTTCTGCCAGAAAATAATATTAAATTCCTTTAGAATTTTTATGCTGTCAACCTTAGAGCTGCCTTCTCATAACATTAACCATATTAAAACAAAGAAGAAAGAATTTAACTTTCGCTTTACAGTGCTCTAGCATCAGCAATGACTGTTGAAGCCAGAGTGCAGGAGAAGGAGCCCCTACTGATAAAGGGTGAAAAAAAAAAAAAAAGAATCCAACCTTTGCACTGCTACTCTGTGCTAAATGTGGATGGAAAACAAGACAATGGAAAATAAAGGTTTGGTCTTGCAGAGGTCTGAACAGCTTCTATAGGTGCTAACTATAGCCCTTTGGCCATCCAATATGATGGACTGAAGAGAGGTCCTATAAAAGGGTTCTTGGCTGAAAGTACTGCATTTCTAAAGGCTACTGGCAAGCCAACTCAAGATAATGATTTTTTTTTTTATTACATCTGTTCTCAAATAGTCTGTATTTGATCTCTCTTATTGTCAGAGCCCCATGAACTGCACAAATGGGTGCCCAGGGTATTCCATTCACAATGAATCCTCTAGCCACAAAACTGCATTACAAAAAGTAAATTTCCTGGGTTCATTTGTTTTTCCTATCATTATTCTTCCTGTTTTAATATAAAACCTCAAAGGTATGAACACTATACAATGGCAAATTTTGTCCCCTCCTACATTGAATCTCAAACCTCACTGCAAAGAAATTTTGGCTCTTGCCTTATCATCACAAATAGAATCTGGCTGAATGCCTGCATAATCAATTCAAATATTTTCAAAATTTCTTTGTGAACTGTTTCAGAGTCTTAAAGTTTAATAATGAGATCAAAACATGAGAAGTTGTGCTAGTATCATAAACAATGTCACTAATGATTGATTTCCAGATCTTGTATTTATCTTATCACAAGTAATCCCCACATGCTTTTCTAATTTCCCCACTCTTCGCCAGTGTGTAGGGTCATAGGTCACTTGCTCTCAAAATTCCTGCATTATTGTCAGTTTGTTTGTTTTTTTCCTACATGAATATAATACTTGGTAGGAACACCAACAACCTGCTTTTCCTTAGTTATAATTTTAACGTGTAAAGATGTGTATTCATAGGTAGGATTTTTAATCCAGGTACTGCAATTTATTATTATTTCACAATAAAAATGGGTAGAATTTGTTGGGTTTTGTTTTCATTTCTTTAAGCAATGTCTGTATTTGTTTAGAAGCAAGAAACAGCACACCTGTAGTGTTATAGAAGAGGTTTGCATTTTTTATTCTGTTTTTATTTTGAAGCCCTTTTCTTCTCACAGAAGCAGCCCTTAGACCACAGTTTACAATCAGTGAATGTATGTATTAGCAGCAATTAGACCCAACTAATTATCTTATCACAGAGGAAAAGGTTAGAATTAAGTTTCTTCATTGGACACCTGCTGTGTAGATAATTAAGTCTCTCTATGGTTTCTTTCATTACTGCATTCAATAATAGCTAAATACCAGGGAAACTAGCCATAATCAGACATGATTTGAGGAGATATGAGGCAGAGAGAAGAGACAAACAACGTATTCAAAAGGAGGTACTAGGGCCTAGATTTTTCATCTTAAATGCAAACTTTCTAGCGTAAAACTGTGGAGATAGCCAAATAGTAACATCATCAGGTAGGCACACCTTTAAATGTGGAGACAAGAACTTTCTCTAAAGGTGCCTTGGGTTACACTGTGGGGAATTTTTTTCTGTCATGTCTTACTCTATCCCTCAGTCCTTTCCTTGTAATTAGTCCAGTGGCAGAGTCAGTATCATTTTTCATGCCTTCGTGCTGTGTTTCCAAAATAATTTTTACTTCATGCCTATGTTTAGATTACTAGTTTCTAATTAAGTTTCCCATTTTCCCTGGAGAACTGAACTGATATGAAATTTGCTATAAAAATATCATTTACCATCTATTATAGACTTTTTCTAATCCCATGGTTATCTAATATGTATTGACTTTAAACTCTTCAGAAAAACACCAATCTGCTATACTTACATTCAGCTACCCAAAATGATGCAGGTCTCACTAATTATGAAATTCCTGAATGGTATATTGATATAGGCAGAAGTTTTTTGCATATTTCCAGAAAGTAAATCTTCATCTGTTAACCCAAGCCTGAAAGTTATATAAATGAGATCCTTTTCTGATAGTTTTCAAAGACACTGTCTTTCCTTTCTCTGAGTAATCAAAACATCTGTGATAGCTTGCTTGCTATACACCTAAAAATTATGTTGAAGTCAAGTTTCTAAAGTAGATGTACTAAACCTTACATAGCACAGAACAATGTAGCACCATTCTAAGTTGAACTTTTAGTCTCCAGCATTAATATATATGAATAAAAATAATAATAATTCATCACAATCACTAGAAGAAATATTTTCAGCAATGCCACATGATAGTTTCAGATTGGATTCTTCTATTTTACTTCCTCATTATTATAATTATTTTCTTAAAATGAGGATAAAATAATGGAATCTTTTAGGCTTGAAAATACCTTTATAGTTACTGCAACCAAATGTAAACCCAGCACTGCCAAGCCCACTGCTAATCCATATATACATGTCTCTCAAATACCTCCAGGGATGGTGACTCAACCACATCCCTGGGCAGACTGTTCCAATGCTTGACAAATCTTTCCATTAAGAAATTTCTCCTCATGTATGACCTAAAGCTCTTCTGAAGCATCTTGGGGTAATTTACCCCTGTCCTGTTGCTTTCTAATTGGGAAAAAGAGATGCCTACATCACCACAATCTCTTTTTAGGTCGTTAAAGAGAGTCATAATGTCCCTGAACCATCTTTTCTCCATGCTAAACAACCCTAGGTGCCTTAGCTGTTCCTCATAAGACTTCTGCTCCAGACATTTCACCAGCTTTGTTGCTCTTTGAATGAGCTTCAGCACCTCAATGTCTTCATGGTGAAAACCAAGCATGGGATTCAAGATGCAGCCTTACCAGTTCAAACTGAGCAAAAAGTTCAGAAAAAATCTGCAAGTTTCAGGATAGAAGTGAATGTAGGATTAATTAATTACACTCCTACAAATAAAAGACACCATAGTTCAGTTCTATAATTTAAAAAAAATCCCTCTGATATTTTTTATTGTCAGTCCACCATAATGATTTAAAATTAATAAAAAGGAGTGACCTTTGGAATTTTTCACTCTTAGTTAAGGATAACTTTGCATAATGCTTAAAAAAGAATCACAATCCAATATAATCTCATTAGATTTGCAGTCAGAAGCAATTCCTTAAAAAGATTAAATATAGCCAGAAGCTATTGTGTAATATAAATTCCATTGAAGACAGATAAAAACTAAGGTCAAAACTTTCAAATCTTAGTTTCTAGGACAGATGCCTATAAAATTTTTACATCCAGAAGAAAGTTACTCGTTTTTCAGTATTGCTCCACTACTTTTCAGAATTCAAAATAAAGTGAAATTACCAGCTAAGATATCAGTTACTTTTCTATTCAGAGTGCATAGCTTTAGTGTCTCCTTTTTGCAAAAATTCACAATAGTACAGAATGATTTTATATACAATGTGAATTGGACTCAAAAAATGGGATACCAGTTTAGCATCTTATCATCCATATTTAATGATCAGCACCACTACTACTTGCTAAATTTGCACTTTATTGAATTTGATAATCACTGTTATATATGAGAGTCCCAATTATATTCTCACTATCAGTCTTGCTATCTACAAAGTCTTACATACATTTTGAAAGTAAAAAATTCATATAATTGTCCTAATCTTCCTTCTTTCTGAAATGGTAACTGGTCTGGAATCATGCAGAGATACCTGAATTTCTTCAGAATTAAATAGGTCTGTTCCTGAAAGCCCCATGGACATGCCATTATGGTCTTGCATGCAGGGAAGTGGTTTAAAGAAAATGATAATTTGTCTGAAACAGTACCTTTAGGATAAAACTTAATCTGATATTTTCATGTTCCAGTTAATAGATATTAATATGCCTGTATTTAATACCTAGCTTAAGAAAAATCTTGTTCTACAGAGGCCAAAGGCCTCAATATTGGAGCTTAGGAAGCAGTAAAACAAAACAGCCCAGATGTCATAATTCTTAAGCCTACAATACATCTGATACTTCAATTCTACAAGTGGTTTAAATTTTGCAGTTCGTTCTCAGAAACAGGGCTCCTGAGAATAACAAACATATAGCTACTAGATCAAAATGCGTGAGTCAGAGATGACCCTCTGCTCCTTCCACAAGACAAACATCTCTTGATGAATGCTCTAGATCATGTGTAATGTGTGATGGCCATCACTATTTTAGGCACTCTCAGCTACAGCACTACTAGGAGATTCAGACTTTGCCCAGTGAAAAGTAAGAGAGGTGCAGTATACAGCTGAAAGCCTTGAGTGAAGTTAGCAAGCATCATACCGATGTCACTAAAGGGGCAGGCAGTTACTAATAATTACTCTATCCAGAGGAATACAGCTATACCACAAAAGAATTAGCCTTCATCATTTTTTAGTCTTCTAAAATATATTGTCAGAAATAAAAGGAAATACAGAAAATCTCAGTAGAGTTTATAGCTACTCCATACTTCAAGCATTTCAATCTTAGTTCTAATTTTATCTTGTTCCAACAGACTGTGTTCACAATCTTGACTACACACTGACCTTCTATTTTCCTTTAAGTCTGTCATTTGGGGTTTGTGTTTTGGGCTTGTTTGGGTTTTTTTCCTTAGTAATCAGGTGATGCAGATAACTTAATAATATCTTCATTCTTTAAATAATATTTTCAGTGAAACCATGGCAGTTTTCGAACATTGTTATATGAACCAGTGAAAGGAATTTCAAAGAACAAGGACAGATTTTCCCTGATGAAATACTGTTGACTGATTCTATCAATAGGTATGATCAGCTCCTACTGGAAGACCATTGAAAATCTTATAATTTGAAAAGAAATTATTCTGCTGCATGTTGAGGGTCATTATCAGTTTCTACAAGAACAAAGACTTTTTTTTGAAATAAAGCTACAAGGGTAGAAGTCCAAGTCTTGTGTTTCAATTAATGAAGACAAACGTGTTTCCCAGGGAAAGAATATAATCAATCTCTAACTGACTAACGAAAAAGAAGTAAAAATAATGCAAATTTGCAATACAACAGGACACCTATATCTGTAGTCATTCTTGGCTACTGGCTTCATGTTCTGAAAGTGGTTTATTAATAAAAAATTACCAAACTATGTGGAATTATATAAATTTTCTCTAGAGCTCTGGAAATTTCTTTGTCAATAAACTAGTGAAATAGAAACAGGATTTTTAGCTTCTGGTTTTCTTATTATGCAAAAAAAGTTTTGACATCTTACTAAACACATCCGAAAGGCTTCCAGAGAGCAGTTAACCCATTCCCCATATTATGATTCAGAGTTTTGCTAAATATGCTACTCAAGTTGAAAAAAGAAGCCTACAATTAATGTTTTCAGACACCCTTGCCATACTAGTGAATAGTTATTATTATAAAGATGTCTTTACCAGTATTTCCAATAATCTTTCCCAACCACTCATTGAATGTCTTCATGTCCCTGCATAGAAGTGAACCTTAACCCAGATATCCTTCTTCCTTTTGAAGACTGAGTACATGTAAGCTCTTGAGAAGCAAAAAATTAACAGTGTAAAAGATGAAGGACATCATATTTTGATAAGCAAGGATCTGACAAATTCTATCCTAGATCAGCAAAAACTAGGGCCTTTCATGAGTTTTAGATGAAGCATGTTCTGGATGGCTTCCTGAACGGCACTTAAAATATTTCATTCTTTTGAAATAAAATGGCTAATTTTAAAGATGCACAGTAATGCATTGATTGAAATCTTTACTAATTTACTACTATTGGGCTGGCAGGAAAGGGAAAAATTTTATAAGGACTAAATATTACATTTGGGTAAACAATCTCTATATCTGTGAAATTGCTGAACTATTTGAAATGGGGTATAACACTTTAGGGTCTGGATGTATTTTTGTGTTAACGGTGGGGTTTGTATGTTTGTTTGTTTTATGTTGTTGTTTTTTAAGTTCTCATTACAGCAATGCATGGGAGATTTAAACATAATCAGAAAAAAAGAAAAACAATTAATATTCATTATTAACTTCTGGCTCTCCACAATCTAGCTAATGACTGATAACAGAAACTCGACTTTAATTTTCTTTTTATACAACAGGTATCACAGTGCAACAGCAATAAATTCTCTTGAAAATTCTTTAGTTCTTTCAAGTTCAGAAATAGCTGAGCAACTTTGAATCTTTTTGTCTAATTCAAACTTCATTAAAAGCAAAAGATTGCAAGTTTCAATATTATGTATCTTATCACCAAGTGTAGTTATGGAATGTTATGTATGTAATCCTAAAAGTATATAGCAGAGAAAATGAGATTACTCAAATATATTCTTCCGCTTCAGTAAAATTCACATGAATATTACATACACAGTTGCAGCCATCCTGTAGAAGTAATAAGATTATAAGTACTCTACTCCCTCTAAGCATAATAAGAAAAAATATAGTTCTCTATCTCATTATATTTATTAATTAATTGTAAAAGACAATAAAGAACATTCTTTTTTATAATAATAAAAGTGCAGAATTGTTGCTTAATTCTTCATGAATCAGCTCTTGCAATGTGTTATCAACATATATAAGGAGGATAGTGAAACTTCCTTTTATTTTACCAGCCAAATTGGAAAATATGTTTTTTAAAAATAGATAAATTTTAATTCTGTGGGGAAAAAAAAGACTATGATGAGTTAATTTTTTATGCTTCTACTAACTAGGAGAATTTTTTTAAAATTGTTTGTTTGTCATTTCCTTGATGAATTAGCTAACCTGTTCCAGTCAAAAGGAATTCACTGTGGTATGAGTATTTTTCTGATGCAGTACTACCTGTTAAAAAGACTATACAATATCAGTTTTCCCTGAATGCAACAGAAATAGTACAACAAAAAGAAAATTTAGTTCTTACAATGTTAAGCGTTTTTCAGCTTTCAGTTCAGGATACAAGTTTTAAAATTTTTCTCAGGACCAAGTAGCACACATGAATTCAGGTTGCTTGATCCTTGTTGATGCCTCTTTAGGCTGTTTTTCCCTTCAGATACAGAAGCAGAGATGTGCATTTCAGCTGCATTTTCTCCTGCTAGGAAGAGAATTATCAATATATTTTGCAGAATAAAACCAAATATTTTACCAAAACAATTAATTAGCAACTTGCTGTATTGCACATAAGAGCCCTGAAATGTCAAAACTTATACCAATATAAATAAAATAACTTTTAAGATACAGTGTAAATTTCATATTGGTAAATATTAGCTGGAAGTCTTTAACACTGTCTGAACTAGGTCCTTCATCATTTCTGTAAAGTTCATACAAAGTTCATGTAGAAAACATAAAAAGATGGGCATTTATCTTGGTAGAAACTGATCACAGTATTTCAGGAAATTAAACTACTAAGGAAAAACAATTATACATTTTTAGATGAGATAGTTCTGCTGTTCATGCAATTAACAGGTTTAAATCATAACTATGGTATATCAAATTGGAAATCAAGTTTTTTCTAAGAAGAAAAGGCAAGATGGCAATAGAGACATACTTTTTCAAGGATCAACTGGACTTAAAACCAAAAAAATCCCAGGAAGAGGAGTGATTTAGAGATTCAGAAAACCATTAGTTTTGCCAATGTGACTTCCCAAAACACATTTGGCTGGACATTTGGCTAATTCAAATACAAGGTGGAAAGGTTAAAAAGTGCTGCAAGATATGCTAAAAGGCCGGTAAATTTCTGTGGTTAACTGCAGAACTGTTACTCGAGCCAAAACATAAAGTTATCATAGCTGAAGGTCCAGGAATAACTAATCTGGTAAAGATCAGGCACTCTAAGGTGCAATAAACAGAAGCCCAGTAGGTTAGATAAGTAGCAGAAGGTGATGGATAACTTTCAGACCTTAGCTAGGAGCACAAGAGATCAACAGACTAAAGCAAAAAACATCAAACAACCAAGTAAAAAGTCATGAAACGAGCGACAGGCAGAAGCCTCTATTGATAACAAAGAGCTCATTCACCACAACCATTTTGTTCCTCCCAGGAAAAAGCTTTGGATTCTGGCAACTTGTCTTTGTCCTCTGAGAAAGTACACAAAGGTACACTGAGAAGGTGAATATAACCTCAGAAAGAAGGAGTGGATACAAAGAAGACATTTCTATAGAAAATTTAACTCGATTGGCATTGGTGTGGTTTTTCTATATTGATTATATAATGTGGACTAAAACACTGCTATAAGATTAATTGAACTAACAGTAAATCCCACATATTAACAGTGTATTTTTCTTTTCCCAACACAGTATTTTGAAGCACAAAACACACCTGAGGACCTGAGATTTCAGTCTGAAGTTTACTCAGATACCTAGAGCAGCACTAGAGTGTAGGCACACAGTTTGTGGTAATTGGGAGTGGGGCTAGGGCCGAGCCTCATCCCCAATGGGCTACAGCTGTGAAAAGCAGGTGACCCGTACTGAAGGTAAGGAGACACGGAGTGCCGAGGTGCACTGATCGATCACCAAAGGGAACAGAGGGCACAAGAGGGCAATGCATTAACATGAGGGGTGTAAAAGGTTGAGCTTAAGAACAAGAAGGGCAGATGCCTGAAGCCTTCTGATGTGATGTTACTATGTGTGGATGGACACATGAAGCCTTCTGATGCAGTATGTTGTTACTCTGTATGGGCTAATTCTTAAAGCCTTCTGAAATTTTATGGTGATGCTCTGTGCATCGTGGCTGTCTCAACTGCAGCATGTGCTGTGGCATATACTGTGATGCTATAGTAGCATCCATGTCTTTTGTGAGACAGGTTGAGATGATCGCCTCCAGCTAAGTGGAACAGAGAAAGCCATGCAAATACAGTTATAGGACCCTGGTTTTGTGGCTGGACACTAGACCATGAAGCATTGAATATGAATATATGGAGGAAACCTCTAGAGATGATCACTCATCCATTGCAACTTTAGAGCTATATCTAGAAAGGGTGGTCCTAGATTTTGGATTCCATCTAGCCTAGCTTCTAAAATGATAAGGGAATTCTTAAAACTGAATATATACTGCAAATATGCAATGTTTACATGTAACAACTGTATATGTGTTTTACATATATAGCTACGTTATCTATACATATAATGTATGTAAACATTCAGCAAGGAGATTAGAAATCACTCTGAATAGAAATGGAGAGATGTGGCCAGTTTTAAACATCAGAAAAAAAGTTAGTTGTGTTGCTATTCATTAGCAATAAACATTGCCAATCCTACTTCTTAGTCATCAACAATTATTATTACTACATATGTAAAAAGGTCTTTATGACTTAGAACTTAAACCAGCAGCAACATGTAGCTGATACTGTATAGTCAGAATTGATAGGGACAGCTCTTAGCTCTCTGAGATCAAGATGACTATGTCTGGTAACTCTTTGAAAAGGGAAGCTGGAAATAAAGCAGGAATATTCATTCTATCTCATCTTGATTCTCTCTTCACTGATGTTTTGTGTTCTACAGATTTCTCCTCAACAGAAATGAGGTAATCTTACCTGTTAAGGTCATCAAATATGATCTTCTAGTACCTGTAGTTGATAGCATTTTGCCAAATACTGTTTCTTCTTACTCTACGTTCTTTCATAGATTTTACTGCTTGCATACATTTTCCTGAACCCTGCTTCTTGACCTATCCTGCACATCTCCTTTGTAGTAACATTTTATATACTGCTGACATCATGCCTTACAGAGTTATGAATTGCTTCACATGCTTTTTGGTTTACTGATGTCCACGTGTAAGACAAATAAATATTAATTTAATCTTTAGTCTACCTCTACCTTACACATAGAACAGGTTCTGGCTACAATATATTGAATTATATTGAGCTGTTTTATAGCCTGTTCTACGTCTGGTGCCATGTCTCTAACATTCCCAGCTGCCCTGTGCCTGCTTTCAGTGGAAGATATGAAACACATAGTTTTAAACAAAATATCTAGTGGTTTGGTGACTGTGGTAATCCCCTTGGATGTGAAGAATGCCACTGCAGAAATTTCAATCAAGGTCTTCTTATTGCCTAGAAAATGTTCTCCTTGAAAATTTATTCAAAAGCCTTTGATTTTAAGTGAAGTAACTGAAATAACACAGCACAAAGTTATGAAATGCAAAGTACTGCTTGTTCTAAGCATACTGAATACATTAAGTCTCTTTTGCATTTTGTTGTATTTTATCTAGACATTTGCAGCTGTAAATGCATGCATGCTCACAATCTTCAATTTTAGGGTCTAAAGTATCTTCAAGTGACTAAGCAAGTTTGACAGTGTTTTTCTAAGTCATTCTCCAGGAACTAAACATAAATTTTATTTATGTATCCTTTTCATATATATATTTTTTTTGTGTTTAGAAACAAGCTCTGATTTTGAAAGAATCCACACTGTTTTGAGCCTGATTCTGTATGCAGTATTTTATATGTAGTTTTTAATATTACTAAAAGAAGAAATATTGGATGCTGAAACATGAAACGTATGCACACACACATATACATATATCATAATACAGAATGTTGAAATTAATGGAGGTTGACTGAGAATACCATCATATACATTAATAATACATGAAATAATTTTTCTTGAGATATTAAATTATGTATTCACAACAATATTCAGGGAGGTTGTTTGATAGCTACATTACATGTGGCAGAATTGCATCTCCCAGCAAATACTTTCTAGCAATTCTCACCAGTCAACTCTCTTCATTGTTGTTAAAACAGAACTTTTGTGTGTACCTATAGACCAAAGTATAAATATTTGTATTTTACAAAAGATTACATGGATGAATTGTGGCCCAGTTAAGAGAATGTTAATTTAAAAATCCAACATGCTTTAACAATCTTCTGACTACTATAAAATATTTAATATCTTTAATTTTAGCAGAAAAAAATTTTGACCCACTATTATTAAGAGAAAGAAAATAAATAGCTGTATCTGTCAAAGATTAGTCCATACATGAATAGGATTTATTTTTCATGTGTTTAATATTTAAGTAGGTTTGGATCAGTCATGACTACCCTTTCTGTTTCTTTTCATAAAGTGAGAGCACTGCTAACTTATTTCATTAAGTTCCTTCTTTTTTTGTCCCTCAAAGTTTATTTCTTTATGAGGAAATAACTGCAGTACTACACACCAAAATTTCTCATTATACAATTCTGTAACTAATTTTTTTCATCATATTAACAGAGACAAAGAAGGGGTTTAGGCTAGTGGTGTTTGGGACCCAAAGGGTTAAGCAGGCAGGAGTGTAGGTCTAAGCATTGACTAAACAGTTTGCTTAAGACTAAGAAAAGCAAACTCTGTGCTCAGAAAAAGAAATCCAAATTAGTAGTTGTCTGAGTCTGAAGTGACTTAATAAGATCCTTTAAAACATTACAAAGAGACTTTTTAAAAAAGAAAGTAAACACTAGAATCTGCACATTGACTACAAATGCAGATAAGTCGCCTGAATTAGATGTCTGATTTTAAGGCAGTGATTTTAAGTTGATTAATTTTGGGTGAGGAAATTGCCCATTTCTTGTATGTCTAAGCAAGCTGGTCTTTAATAAATATGAGTGTTTCAGGAAACATCCACAAATACTGGTGTACTTCCAGTAAAAATCAATAGCTACCTTTGTAACAAACTGTTTACCAATATACCTGTACAAATATAATGCTTCTAATGTTTCTTTGGTAGTTTACCAAACAGATTTTGTGTTTAGCTTTTTGTTTTTTACTGAAATACCAAGTTTCTTTACACAGGGATTGACAGTCAGCTTCCTTGGTATATGTTAAAATAGAGCCAATCATTACTGAGAACAGTGAACTGAAAGCAAGACAAAAAGACTTGAAATATGTTTTTTAAGGTCTTGGTGCTGGAAGCTAATTTTTATAGATACACAATCATTAAAAAAATTACATGGAAATTAAGAGAAATATTCATAAAAGAATGCAGCTCATAACCCTTCAGTGGTTAAAAAAAAAACCAAAAAAAAATAGTTCACTAAGCTATGGACAATTTCTTATGAATAACTGAAAAGAAATATGAAAAATTTTTTGAACGTGAAGCTCCTAATCACATGTCCAAGAATTACAAGATATATGCACTCTTGGGATCATAAACGGCAAACAAAGATCACCTGATAGTAATTTTCTAACTCATTTCACATGACACAGAGAGCATTTTCTATCAGCTATTAATGGTTGTTTAACATGTCCTCACCATGAAATATATTATGAAACTATTAAAGTTATTCCACATTGACATATAAATTTTGTCTATGCAAATAGCTTTTTTTAAAAAAAAGAATAGTAATGGAGTGTTGAGGATACTGGTTAGTATTTATAACATATATTTTAAATTATACTTTATTTGTAAACACACTTTTGTAAATCTGTGATAATAAGTTTTCTTTTGATACCAACTTAAAATTATCCCTGAGTAAAGAACTGTTAAAGTGGTTTTATTCAAGTTTTTTCACCTTACTAGGATAAAACAGTTGCTGAAGGAGTTCAAGAAGAGCTTCATTTCTTAAGTCAGAGGCCCCTGTTACTACCAAAAATAGCACTAATATAAAAAAAACAAAAACATATTGCCACTTATATAATGAAAAATAAAAGATACTTTCCTTCTGGAAAAATGAAAAGTTTTTAGCAAGCCTGATCCATGCAATAGAAAAAATGAAATGCCTTTCATAGGTTTTGGAGCAATTGGTAACTCCTCAAATTGCTGCAATTATTACTTTGTCTAGAAAACAGACCACTGCCTCTTCTTGGTGGTCCTTGGAAAGGACTACCAATGCTCCCAAAAGAAGGATGAGCACATATGTTCATGTCAAAATATTACAAAACTATAAGCCAGAATAACGTCAGAACAGTTCAAAATAGACATCATAAAGTGTGGGAGTGTAAGAAAATATCTTGTGACAAAACCAGGTTTATATTTCTTCTCTCTTCTAAAGTTCTCTCTGACCATAATATAGTATACAATGCTCTTGATAAAAAAAAATTGTCTTGATGTAAAAAGAAATGGAGTGACTGCAACAAAATTGTTCAAGTCATATAATTGTCTTGATAATAGAGTTCAGATTCCAAAATTCTTCCCTTGTCTTCTGACATTCAAAGAAGTTTTTAAGGTGTAAATCCAAGAAAATATTTTAGATAGCACAAAAGAAAACCCATCCTAAACTTCTTATCTTTCTGCTTATTTACAATAAGTCACTTTGTATTACAAAATATAAATTAAAGACTAATTAGGCAGCAGCAGTTATTGAATAAGAGATATTGTAAGCAATTCTCATTTATATTATGAAGTTTATTTAGAAATATAAACTGCAATGGCAACTAAAGGAGGAGGCCTATTTCTCTTCTGTTATCTGGCAGAGTTGAAATATTCAAGTACCTTTTGATTCCTATAGTTATTAAAATAATTGAAATTAGACTGGAAAAATCATCAATAAGTTGAAAGTAAAAAATGAGACTGAATCCTTAAACCACACTGGTCTGCCACAGCAGCATTAAGTTCGACCTGACCTCAGTTACCTATCCAGCATTGTATCAAGAAGATAATTTAAAATATCTCAAAGAATGACAAGTGTGGACAGACACTGATAGCCAGTAATAAGGCAGAACATTACGACTTGGCAGAGCGAAATTAAGATTTTAATTGAAGAGCCTGACTGAGGGAGGTAGATTTTATTCCAGGGATAAAGAAAATCACAAAATCAGACTCTTGTGGAGACGTGGTAGAAAGGGTCTTGGTGAGACACATGGGAAGTAGCTTGGAGAGGTACTATTGCGGATACATGGATGGAGTGGCTCTGAGCATAGGAGACTCCAGGGGAAATGGGAGAGAATCCAGGGGAGACCAAAAGAGCGTAGAAGAGGGCATCAAAGAGAAAATCAGAGGATGCCTTGGCTCAGCGCTAGGACAGTGGACTTCACAATTGTGGCTGCTGTGTCACTCCATTCCTGTGAGCATTTGAAAAACTTAGATTAGGCCACCTGTTTTTTCATTTGAAGAGAGATGCAGATGCACATTCATGATCTAAACAGCTGAGAAATAGCAAGGAAATCCAAAAAGGATGCAAACTGCTCCATCTCAGGTGAGATCAGCCCTTCCCCATCTGAACAGTCTGCCTCTACTTCCCAGTCTGGGCCACCCATTCTGATTGGGAACTAAGCTGCAGCTTAGTAATTGTACATTAGGGTTAGGGTTCAGAGAGCCACAGAGCCTACAGTTTCAGGGACACTGGGACTGGAAAAGGTGTGCCAAGTGGCTCATATCAGGACATCTGTATGAAGCAGAGTGACACAGAGTCCCCAAGCAGGTGCAAAGGAAAGTCCCTTTATTGCAAAAATCAGGCCTTTTTAAGCACTTAGGCCTTTATCAGTTACATAGCTTTAAATCATAACAAACATAATTCAACCAACCACCATACACCACTATGTGAACACACAATGGTTATAAAATTTGTCTTTCTACCTCTAATTCAGCGGAGTC
>WBNO01016426.1:0-11611 GCA_013400575.1 Peucedramus taeniatus
CACCTGTCTTTTTAAACCAAGACACCTCCCCACAAGTGTTGATCTGGTAAGTTACATCAATCTCTACTTAGCATTTTTAAATAACACCTTTAATATGATGGTTTTAATAGAATTGCTTTGACCTGGTGCACTATACTACACAACACACTGCTAGCAATTTTAGCTTTTATACTGTGTAGTTAACAATTCAGATTAAAACTTTTAGCCTAAAAATTCTGTCATGATAAATAATTTGTTTCATGCACATGCATCAGATTTGCTATCTCTAAATCCTGCAGGACAAAATTCCTTAAACTGTTGGGAAAGTCTGGGGCTGAGATTGGATCCAGCCATCCCCAGGCTCCTCTCTGGGAAGGATCACAAAGGGCTCCTTGTGGCTGGGCTTCTCTAATATCCCTCTTGGATCTGTCTGGATGCATTTTCCCCTTAATGTTTCCAGCAGACTCACATTTTGTTTTCTTCTCTGTAACTGGAAGGTCACACATTCGGGCAGAAGGGAAGTAACAACTTCCTTGGAGGAGAATTATTTGCACCAAAATATGGATACAAATAGTCAGATAATAATAGTTTTCACATCACTTTTGCAAGATGTGTTTCCTCCAGTAAAAAAAATAAAAATATGTCTTCCTTAACTACAGCATGAATGATTCCAGAAATGTGCATTTTGGAGTCAGTTAAGGCTTTTAATTCTGTGGTTTGTTTGTTTTTTTTTAATGTTGTAAATAGAGATCATTATTTATATACTTTTATTTTTCTGGAAGATGGTTAAGCAATGTCTTGCCATCATTATCATTTTGTCAAAGGTAGATATTAATGTTTTTTCCTTACCTGAGACATTGTCTCCCTCTTCTGCTAAGCAGAAGGTTTAGTCCTTTCCTTCACATTACAAAGGCCGGTCTAACAAGTATTTTAGCAATATATTTTCTTTACTGAATGGGGTTTGAGCAGCAGTTCTGTTAGCAAAAGTGTAATCTTTGTCTCCTTTTACTGTGTCTTCCAGGCTTGCTGCTCAGTCTAAAATATAAATCCATGATGACAAATACCTTACACTTTGACATTTGCCACATTACCAAACTGGCTGTACAGCAGATTTTTGATGTTTGATAGAAATTTCTACAGGCAAAGCTCACCTTTTCCAATCTTTGCACAAAATTCTTCTCAGCATGTGCCTAAGGTGTCACACACAAGGTGTAAATTTAGGTGTACATCAAAATTTAGTTGTTCAACCAAACTTAGATTTTCATCAAAAGTGTTTCATGAGAATCTGCTTTTGTGGGTAATTTTTTCTATGCCATCACTGCACAGATTTATTTGTTGCAGAAACAGCCTTAGTTGTGTATTGGCTGATAAAAATAAACCTTTCTTCCACTGAACTGGGTGCATTCACTGAACCTCTGCTTGCTTCTGGGGGTTGTTAAGGCTCACTCAAATCTTACACCTTCACTTGGGTGCAAGCTGCACCCAAACCTGCCTGGGCACCTGGAACTTGCAAAAGGGTCGCTCTGAACTCTGCATTCCCCACTGGATTCACCACTAAACCACCCAGACAACTTGATAACTCACCCTGGTCTGAGTCACCACTCTCTCATCCTGCACTTTTTTGTGGTGCTCCTTGGTTTACACCACCTTAGTGCTGGGATCTTTGCAAGCTGTGCACATCATTTCTGTTTTCTGCACCCATTTCAGACAAGGGCTGTGCTCTCCCCCACAGATTAATCCCACAGGTTTGTCCACTACCCCTGAAAAGACTGGACTTTAATCGTGTGGGCTGCCCATGTCCAAAGTCAGCCCTGCCACCACATCTTCTGTCAGATTTTGGGTTTTCTTTCAGCTTTCAGTGCTACCACCCTGCTGCCACTCACTGCTGCTTGCAGCAGCCTCATATCAACCTCTGGCAACTGTAGGGATGCTGCTGGTGTTTTATTTGATCTCACAAATGATGCTTCTGAGTTGTGTTGTCGTGGAATTTCCGAGAATAGAGGTAAAAAATTTTACCAGGGATTTCCACACTGGGGTCACAAAATGCAGCACCTGCCCTTTGTCAGGAGGAACTGTTTATTTCTCAAGGAGAAATAAAGGTCTGTGTAGCTCAGGTAGTGGTCATTAATAAAATTCAAAGGCTCAGTTTTGGGTTTATGACCTCCCCATGACATCAGTGTTCTATGGTGATGTGCTAGATTACTCTGAAGTTAATGCTTGAAACTGTGAAATAGAGATTTTTGTAAACTGGACAGGGGCTTCAGTATCAAAAATTAGTATCTGCACTGTCCTCTATGACTACAAGTCTTCTTTTTGGAATTTTAAAGCAAAATGTCCTAATTCCATGATAACACCTAGGATACTGAACACCACAATTTATCTCATAGGAAAAATAACCTTTAATTTTACAAATTTATTATGGTTCATTTGATCTTTCCCAAGCAAAATATCAAAACCAGACTAAAAACTCAATGAATAACCAAAGCAACCTTTAAAAATGTTCCTTAAGTGAAGAATAAAAATGTAATTATTTAACAAATTAATCAGTTACTTTTTTCCTATGTGTCTACAGACATGAATGAAAATGTAAACAGAGTGTGTGCAGTCAGGAGACACTGTTAATGGGTTTTAATTTCTGGAGGTTTTGATGCTGTCTTTAACCAAAACTTCTCAAAGAACAGTAAAACTTCAATCAGATCTACTCTAGAGTATTCTTTGCACTGGAAAATATTCATTTCCAAACCAGGAAATTAATTATTTCTGGAATGGCAAAATTTCTGTGGGACTTGGTGAGGCGACGTGCCCATGCATATTTTTATGTTTATATACACACAAATATCTATGCATATATTTTCAACTTTTGCTAAGAATTCCTTTCACATCTTCTGTACATAGGCAACAGATGTTCCAGATTAACTCAAGCTCCTGGAATTCAGATGCACTTGACAGGAATTGGACTCCTCACCAAGTGAGCAACCACAGTTCTGTGCCTGGAAATCGTTTCACATCTGCTTCTTGTATGTGCTACAGCAGGACTCAAACAGAGCTGCAGAAATTGGTCTTGCAGCCTAAATTATTTCAGATCTCTTTTTACCTCCTGTTTGCAAGTCAGCTTTACTCCATTTAATGAGAAATGGCTCCACTCACATTCAGTCATGCTGCAAAAGCAGTGACAGGCAACACAGAAAAGACCTTTTTTTCTCCACTTTAGATAGGGAAGTGCAGATAGACAGCTAGCCTGAAAAAAAAATTACATTTCTGCTTGTGGAATAGGACAAGTCTGTTTTCTGATGGGATCTTCAGGAGCATAGGCAAGCAGAATTGCTTTTCCCTTCCTCTCTAGAATGAAAGCAGTGACATTTTTCTCTTTGAAAGTTTCTATGCAGCCCTTCAAAACCAACTGCAAAACCTGGACCTTTAGAAAAAAATTATTTGCCATCTGAAGAAATGCACAACCCTGAATCTCTGTATTGTTAATTTGCTACACTCTACCAAAAAAAAAAAATCATTTTACTGCGTTTCTTATCTTAAAGTGTTGAATGTTGATCTGAGTGTTGTTCATCTGAATTCATGCAATCCATGAAAAGAAGTCTTCTTCCCCTGCCAAGTGAGATCTTTTCCTATTTCTACACTTTCAGCTTTACCATCTCAATAGTTTAAAAGTGCATTATTTCCAAGGCACTTCTTTTCTTGCTCACTCTCTCTCTTTTAACTCCATCACCTGTCATGGAGAGGCACTTAAGCCATAGGAAAAACAAGCATTTAAACCACTATCTCTGCTTGTGCACAGCACAGTGAGAGAGAGAAAAGAGGGGGGAAAAAAGGAAGATAAATCCTCCCACTGCTTTGACTTTCATCAATAATTCAGGCTGCTAAAATGATTCTTTCTAGACCTTGTGTATTTGTTAGGTAAGCCTTGTAAGCCTGGTCTCAGGCCTTAGTCTTGCTGCCTGACACCTTATTATCCTCAGCAAGAAATATGGGATGGCTCCCCAGGCAAGGGAATTGAAGATTAATAATGACTTACATTGAAGATATTCTTTTTCTGCCATTCATCTTTTCCTCCACTCAATTTTCATATTAAAAGTGAAAAACAAAGACAAGGGCTGTGGACTTCTTAAATTTTTTTCCCTGCAGTCTCTGTGGATGGCTGGACATTTCTCAGAGGAAAGCTCCTCTGGCATCAAAAACATTTGATCCTCCATTTTTACCCTGAATAGTCTTCCACATCAACAGAAGAAATAAAGGCTTCCTACCATTACCTGCATGTAAATTATAAATTCCTACCAGGACATGACTTAATAAAGCAGAGCCTTTGGGCTGGAAATCAATGGGCTCACAGTTCACGTGCTCCTAATGTGGTGAAAAAAAAAAACCAAGACAATTCTTCCATAAATCTCTGCTTTTTTAAATGGATTCATATATCAGTGTATTTACAATCAGTGGAAGTAATACTTACATGGGTTTTTTTAGGTTAACAGCTAGACTTTTAAAGTATGTGTTTAACTCCTCCCACAGCTAAATTAATGAGTCTTAATTGCTTTTCTGCATTAGCATGTGAGAAATATCAGCTGTGTATTTTAATTGTCCTTTTAAGAGTGAAAATTTGTGGCTCAGGTCTTGTTATAAATCCATTTTAAGTCCTGTAAGAACTATTTTTTTTTTAATTAAGCCATACATTGCAAGCCATAGCTACTACAATGCAAACTAAAGAACAGATTATACCATAAATGTAAGTAAACAGCTGTGGAGGTAGAAATATTTGGAAAAACAGTAATATCACACAATTAAATGCTGTTTTTGCAATGACAGCAAACCAAGCAAATAATTTGTAATACCATTATTTTTCATTATAGATTTTATATTGGTAGCACTTCTAAATAAGATGAAAAATGTTATCTCTGGAAAGTGGTGGCTGAAATAAAATAAACCTAAGAGCACAGAAGCACTAAGTATTACCCAGGTGGAAAAACATTTTCTATTATAATATAAATTAAAGTTGGTTATGTGGGGGCATGGGGGGACAGTTCCAGAAAGGGCTCAGTGAAGAAAAGCTCTTAATAAAATGAATGTAACCAAGATCTGAAGGCAAATTACAAAGAAATTTTGTTATTCTCTCTCTCTTAGGGGATGCAAATCCTTAAATTGTTTGATGAATGAACAGAAGGAGAAACTTCTCAAACTGTTAGAGAGAAATTTACTCTTGTTGAATTGTGTCACCTCTGTCAGACACACAACACAAGCAGGAGCAATGGGACCTAATGAGCATTTAAAGTGTTAAACCTTTGCTCTCCTTTCACTAGAATTGATTTAAACTCGTGGGTGGTGGTGGGGGAGAATTTTATTATTGGTTTCTGTAGAAAAAGTAATACATTGATATGGAAAATATATTCTAACACTGCAGCTGACATGGACCACGAGACAGATGTGAGAAGTGCCAGAAATTTAGCTCTGAAAATGCAGCACAAAAGATGATGTTTCACCACTTGATGTCACTGTAGCATTTGATGTTTGTAATTCCTTGCCCCTTTTTAGTAGCTGCTGTTGTCTCTGGATTTTTTTTTAATTGTTATTTTTATCGTGGTCATCGCTGCTGTTTTTAATGAAGACTGAAAGGCAGCCCCTGATAGCCCTCAAATCTAACAATTAATCTTGCTGAGTGTTAAACAAACAGCATAAAGCCATGGGCACCAAACTGCAATGAGCTGATTCAGGGGTGGATAGACCTCACACTGCTCAAGGTTTGGAAATCTGTCAAATCTGCTGCTGCAGCTGTTGGTGAAATTGGTCGAGTTCCAATCCTCTTCCCTTTACACCTACACCCTTTTCCCCCTTCCTGAAATAGGAATGTCCTGATGTTGAGGCCTCTGTGCAAATCTTTCCCTCAGTGACACAGGCAGCATTCCACATTTTATATAATAACAGTTTTATTTGACAACTATTCAGAAAACAAACTCATTTCAGACAGTGATTGCCTCCATGCTATGTACATAGGATATGAGTTCCTGTACCTCCTATTGCCCCCAGGTATTAGGAAAAAGTGGGACACAGAGAAAGAGAGAGAGAGGAAAGAAGGAAGGAAGGAAGGAAGGAAGGAAGGAAGGAAGGAAGGAAGGAAGGGAAAGAAAGAAAGAAAGAAAGAGAGAAAGAGAGAAAAAAAGAGGAAAGAAAGAAAGAAAGAAAGAAAGAAAGAAAGAAAGAAAGAAAGAAAGAAAGAAAGAAAGAAAGAAAGAAAGAAAAGAAAAAAAGAAGAGAAAAAAAGAGAGAAAGAAGGAAAGAAAAGAAAGAGAAAGAGAAAAACATAAAGAGAGAGAGAAAGGAAGAGAAAGAGTGAAAAAAGAAAAATACAGAAAGAAAGAAAGAGAAGAGAGAAAGGAGAGAAAGAAAAGAAAGAGAAACAGAGAAGAAAGAAAGAGAGAGAAAGGAAGAGAGAGAAAGAGAGAAAGAAAGAGAGAGAGAAAGAGAGAGAGAAAGAGAGAGAAAGAAAGAGAGAAACAGAGAAAGAAAGAAAAAGAAAGAAAGAAAGAAAGAAAGAAAGAAAGAAAGAAAGAAAGAAAGAAAGAAAGAAAGAAAGAAAGAAAGAAAGAAAGAAAGAAAGAAAGAAAGAAAGAAAGAAAGAGAGAAAGAAAGAAAAAGAAAGAAAGAAAGAAAGAAAGAAAGAAAGAAAGAAAGAAAGAAAGAAAGAAAGAAAGAAAGAAAGCCCCTCTAAAATGAGAACATCCTGAAACTGAGGCTAGCAGAGGAGAGCATGCAGTACCAGCCAGAGAGCACACACATCCCTTGATGCCCATGTGTAGCCGGCTGTAAAATTTCTTACCCAAAGGCTACAGCCACACAAATGTCTTGGAGTGATTCCTTAACAGCTCTGTCTCCTTTCCTGGCTGCCTTTCCAGGGCTGCTGTGGTGGGGTGACCTTGGCCAGCAGCCAGGTGCTCAGCGAGCCACCCTCACTCCCCCTCCTCCTCATGCAAGATAGCGGGGGAAAATAAGATTAGAAGCTCACAGGTCAAGATAAGGACAAGGAGATTACTCACCAGTTACTATCATGGGCAAAACATGCGGAAGACTAATTTAATTTATTGCCAGTTAATAGTAGAGGAGGATAAAACACCTTCCCCAACACCACCAAGAACTGCTCCGGTGGGAATCTTTTCCATGAGGTACCCTTCCTTCAGGAGCTCTACTGTGGGTCCCCGTGGGCCAGGACCCCTCCAGGGACTGTCATTTTCTTCAGGACACATTTCCCTGCTCCTGCCTGGGCTCCTCCAGGAGCTGCAGGGGCATCTCTGTTCCCCTGCTCCCTTCCATGGGCTGAAGGGCTCAGGGGGCTGAGCTGCCCCAGGGGAATCTCAGCTCCAGCACCCACAGCAGCTCCTGCCCCTCCTCCTGTGGTGTCTGTTTTTCTCACATTTGTCCCACTCCTGTCTCTCACAGCTGCTGTGCAGTGTTTTTTACCCTCTCTCTCACACGTTGTCACAGAGCTCAGCTTTTCCCCAGCAGCTGCTCCCTTCTGGAGCTGTCTGGCACAGGGGCATCCCCCAGTCTCATCCCACAGGAGCCACCCCTGCAGCCCACTCACTACCAAAACCATCTGTCTTTTTGGCCTCCAGTGTTTGCTGAACACACATGGCTTTGTACTTCGTCCCCAGTGATCTCCAAGTAAAACACAGAAATGGAGGCTCAAGCTAAAATTTATGTTACACAGATTGCCTGAGCAAAGTTTCCTTACACATGATTTTAGTCTCTTCAGTTTTCCCTTTAAACTTTGGCAGTGTTCTGTTAAATTCTGACATTTACCCCCATGCAAGGGAGGATGAAGGGAGGAAGGCTTGAAGGCCAGCGAGATGGCTATTGTTCAATTCTAGTGTTCAGTTTAGTTCAATTTCTAAATAAGTGAGTCAGTGCAGCACTAGCCAAGATACAGCCTCCATGAAACTGTTTAAATGGGTCACAAACAGAAACAATTAATGCTCATAATTACCTTACACTGCTGTATTGAGCCAATTAATACACATCCTAAGCAATGTTAAGGGATGTTACCTTTACTGAGGAATTTTGTCTCTTTCACTTAATCTGTAAAACTACTTCAGGGTTTTAAATTAAATACAAAATCCAGCCTCCTTGCCTCTGTTTTAAAGTCTTCAGGATGTTGGGGGTTTTTTGGTTCTTTTTTTTTTGGGTTTTTTGTTTGTTTTTTTTTTTTCCTTTTACTTGTAAACCTGTGTATTAGCTGAGGCCACAATATCTTTGGTGAAAGTGAGTGAGGGAATGAAAATGCTGATGGGGAAATGCATCTTTATTTTAACAGTATCAGATGACAGAAACAGATCAAGACTCTAAACCACACCAGGCACTCCTGACTCACAGACCAGAGTTTATGAGAATAATGTGTGCAGCTGTGACCTCTGAAAGCACCTCCTGAATCCTGCAGGGAATTACAGTGCTGGTGAGGTATTCCTCTGAGGAAATGCAAGTCTGGCTAAGCTCCTGGGTTTCTAACTCTCTGCTGTAAATTACTTTCATACAGAACCCAAAATGTAGCACTGAGCCTGGGAACCTCTTTATTTTGCCAAGCCCTTTTCAAGACAGATTCTTTTTTTTTTTATTATGCACAGATTTGGAGCTTTTCCTTGCAAGAGGCCTCCCTGCTGTGTGACAAATGTGTGCTTGTTCAGCTGCAGGTAATGCCACACCACCCTCAGCAGAGTGCAGGCTTTGCATTTCACCCTCTCCTGACCAAGGCTTTTTCTGACCATTTCTGGCAGGCTGTCAGTTTTCCATGCAGTTCTGAAATTAAAAACCTGGCCATTATGGTCTCTGGTGCAAATAGACTCCAAGTTATCCAAGTCATAAAAGCTAACGTTTTTGTTGTTGTTGTTGTTTGTTTGTTTTTGTTTGTTTGTTTGTTTTTTGGTGTGGGGTTTTTTTTTGCTTTTTTAAATTTTTTTTGTTTTGTTTTTTTTCCCCTGTCTTTTGTGAAGCAATTGGGTAGATTGGGTCTCCTGGGTGCTGTGAATGATACCAACTAGAGAACAGGGAGGAAGGATTGGTGAGATAGGAGTCTAACTCTCTTATTTCAGGATTTGATGCTTTTTTCTGTGTTAGATCTCTTGAGTCTTTGTAGGCCAGGAGTGGGTGATAATTCAGGCTCATGCTCATTCTGGAAAGCAGCTGACCTAAAAAACTGTCAGGAGTGTTTTGCAAAAACCTATCTGTGCCTGCAACCAGTGCCTCTGATAATGGTGTGGGAGTCTGAAAAAAAACAAAACGAAAAACAAAAAACTTTATTCAGATTACAATTTTTTCTCCTCATATGCTGAACAAAGGCAGAGAAGCTACCAAATTACATGAAAAGTGTGACTAGTATCTTCTCTACAAAAAAAAAAGGTGGAAAAGTGCCAGAAAGGCATCCAAACTTCAGCTTTGTGAGTAGCCCTATTAATAAGAGAAGTGAGTGATATTATTTACTGACCAAAAGTACTTTAGATTTATATATTTTCTCTGAAGGTCAGAAAATCATTCTGAACCATGCAGAAGTGGGAGTTTTATTTTGCCAGCTATTCACTGTATTGAGAAAATGAGCACCAGCTTGGAATTTCTGTTTACATGTTTTGGTCACTCACTACTGGGAATTTTGTGTGTTTATTATTGCTGAATTTCAGGCCTGCTATTCTAACCTAAGACTGATGAGACTTGGCTGTAGTGATACTAAGACCCAATTTTTTGCTGCAAAGAAGAGTAGCATGAAGAAAAGTACATTTTTCTGGGATTTCTTTTCAAATGAATAATAACTTGGGATCATGGCATTCATGTGAAAACAGGAACAAACAAACAAAAAAAACTTGCTATAAAACACGTTCTATTTATGAACTGGTATCTTTTTATTAAATAGTTTATAAATAGAAGAAATAAATCTGTGTAGCTAAAAACTGTATGTTTATGCCACATTGTATTTTTTTACTTGACTTCAGTACACCCATAAAACCTGCCTGTGAGATAAAATGTCTGAATTTCTCCCCAAAAAACCCTTTTAAAGTCCTGTTGCACATGCAGACATTCCAGAGGACACAGGATATGTATGTTCTGCCCTTCTGTGTGGGAATGCTGTGTAAAATCCCGTGTGGAAGCCCCTGGGGTAAATGCTGCTCTCAAACCAAGCAGGTTTGTGCATACAAGGAGATCACAGAAATTCTCTGCTTTTCCCAGGAAAACCTGGGAACTACACACAGTTCAGTTGTGTCCTGAAAGCCTTGGGAGCTGAAGTGATACATTTCACTTGCAAAGCTGGAAATTAATGGAATCACTAGGCATGGATTTGCAGTAATTTGCTTGCCGTGGTTTGACTGAAATGTTAAAATTTAAAACTAAATTGCCCATCTGACATACCCAATCCTTTAAGGAGATATTTGAACACAGACTTTTGCACTTAGCTTGGAGATTTGCTTTATGAATACTGGAAACTTTCTTTGAAAATGTGGATGGTACAGCTGTATTTTTTCAGGCACAACTTCCTTAACTCTGGGTCAGTTGTCATGAGCAATTTTGGTTGGAAAATTTTCATAAACATCTCCTACAAATCATTTTGTGTAGAATCTACCTAAGGGAAGTACCCCTGGAATTTAGTACTCACTGGCTATTCTTGTCTTAAGCAGATCTGAACTATGCATTTCACCCCCTTAGATCAGTGCCAAAATGTACATCCTCCCACTCTCCTTTGAAGCAAACAAAAATAAGGTAGAAAACACTAAACACTAAATGTATTTATTTAGGGAATTTGAGACTAAAAGTGTTTTCTCTTTGCAGCCACTCAAACCTTATGAGCAGGTTGTATATTTATTTTCAAGCTGCCTAAACATATCAGGGAGGCATAGGAAAGACTGTTGGACTGCTCAATTACTGTGTAAAACAGAGATGGTGGAAGATCAATGCAAAAATGAACCTGACTGGATATTAAGTTACATCTTAGTTAGCAGTTTGGTGATTTTTTTTTTTTTTAGTGAAATATCTATGTCTAATTAGTTAAGAAATGTTTGACTGTGATTTTAGCTGGTTTTGATTTAGATCTGTTGGCTGAGTGTCAGTAGAAAACCCTGAGAAATAACCTCACTGCACCTGCAGGAAGGAACTCCAAGGACCCATACCCCTCAGAGAGCTCAATCAATAGTTGAAGAAAAAAAATCAGTAAATAATTGTTTAATGGTTATCATATAACCAAAGATGAATTAGATGTCATAGAACAGGAAAGATTTCTTGAGAGAGTTAAGGAGTTGGAAGGTTTATGCATCCCAGAAAATTTGATTAATACATTGAAGGTGCAACAAGGGAACGACTTCAGGGGTTTGTACACCACAGAAAACTTAATTAATGGTAATGGTCTAAGCAGGACAGCAAATTTACTGTTTATCTGGATAAAACTTGGGGTACCCATAAAACAAAGATAGATAGGATGTTCTGGTAGTAATTAAAAGAAATAAAACACCTCTGCCATGATGTAATACAATGGGCAGACCTTTGGTAGTGTCTATGAAAATCCTTGGGTGTTTTACTGTTAATAAATGCCTGAAAATTGTTGGGTTTTTGAAAATGTCAACAGTGAATAAATTCCCGATATGTTCCAAATTTTGACTCAAAA
>WBNO01016430.1:0-15715 GCA_013400575.1 Peucedramus taeniatus
GGGATCTGCAGACCCATGGGGAGAGCAGCCCATGCTACAGCAGATCCCCTGGCAGGACTTGTGACCCTGTGGGGGACTCCCAGGAGCAGGCTGGGCCTGAAGGACTTTACCCTGCAGGACAGTGACCCATGTTGGAGCAGTTCATGGAGAACTGTTTCCATGGGATGGACTCACACAGGAGAAGTTTATTTACAACAGTCTGCCATGAGAGAGATTCCAGAGTAGTGCAGAGTAGTGAAAGAACTCCTCTCCCGGAGCAGCATCAGGAACGTGTGATGAACTGAGTGTTGCCCTCATTTTCCCTTTCTCTGTGCTGCTGGTAGGAAGCAGAATCTTGGAAGAAGGAAGGAGTGAGGGAAGGGAATTTTTAAGATTTATTTTACTTCTCATTATCCTGCTCTGATTTTGTTAGTAATAAATTTCATTAATGCCCCAAGTGGAGTCCCTTTTGCCCAGGATGATATTTGGTGAGTGATCTCTCCCAGACCTTATCTCAATTCCTGAACCTTGTTATATTTTGTCTTCCCTGCCCAGTTGCACAGGGGAATGATAGAATAGTTTTGGGGAGTGCCTGGCATACACCCAGGGTCAGTCCACTACAGAAGCTATCACTAAACAGATGAGGCACTGGAACAGGCTCTGCAGGGAAGTAGTCACAGCATCAGCCTTCCAGAGTTCTAAAAACTTTTGAACAATGCTCTTGGGCACATGCACTCTTAGTGATGGCACTGTGCAGGGGCTGGAGTTGGACTGGATGATTCTTGGAGGTCCCTTCCAATTCAGCAATTTTTCTAATTCTGTTGTTCTATTTAGCATGCAGAGACTTTTGGCTTTGCTGAGGGAAGGCACTTTAAAATAAGATTCTCTGCTCTTCTGGTACATAGTGTTTACATCAATGTTATATAATCCTATAAACACAGGTCACTGCTTTAGAGGCAGTGGCATCAGGGTGTGCTTCTTTCACCCAGATTTTTATAGCACCAGCATCAATCTGGTGGCTGTGTGTCTAAGCAGTAAACACAGTACTTCTGCTCAAAATAGGAAAAATATTGTCTTCCTCACTGAAAAATCTGTCTTAACTCCTAATCTCATTTTCCCTTATAGCAATAAGCCACAATGAATTCTGTGAAGTACAAAGAGAAGATATTCAAATCAGATTGTTAGTTTCATACAACAATGAAACGTTTATTAAAGATTACACAGCAATTAGTAAAAGCAAAACTGGCACTAATCACTTTACATGTCAATGGTTTACCAAGGTGACCTTAAAAGAAAAGTGCTGAAGATATTTGAGGGTTTCAGACAGTGGAATTTGGCCTCTTTTAAAGCGACACTTGATAGGATTATGTACATACCTTTGCTGTAAACTCATGCTTTGCCTCAAAAAGAGAAAAATCACATAGTTATTCTGTTATTACCTACACATTCTGGACTGCCTGTCCCTTAGGTACCTAAAAGGAGCAATGTTTTAATTCTGCATGGATAAATAAATTGCAGATGTTATGTGCTGCTTTCACACTCTTCAAAAAGCAAGCTCAAAGTTCAAGGTTGCTTATTCCTGTGCCTGTATTAAAATTATTTTATAAAAATAGTTTTCCAGTTTTGCACATATGCATTGAAAATTTTAATAATAGTGAGCACAGAATGTCTGAGACAAAAATGCTTGTACAACAAATGATCTTTCTTTACTGTCCTGATAACAGAGAGCAATAATAACAACCAACCTAACCAGCCTATTAGCTGGCTTTATTATTTCTTTTCAGGCTTGAGCAAGTGAAAATTTATCCACAAAATTAGATGCGGTGTAAACATTTCAGGACTTTTTTCTGGTTACAATTCTACAAAACTTGCCAGTGTAGACAGTGATTTCTTTGGCTTTTATCGATATAAGGGAAGCCTGGATAAGTGAAGTCTCCTGTAGACACTTAGTTGATTAGGTCCTGTTTTCCTCTAAAGTAAGCTGCTTCTGCATGAACTTTATGGGCAAATAATTGAAAGTAACTAAGTTACCATGGCTTAATGACATATCGCTTGTCAACCGAGGCAAAACAGATCATCACGTCTATGTTCCTACCTCTCTGCAAGAAAGAAATGAGTGTGTTTGCTCACACCATCATTTCCTTCATTAACCTAACCCATCATCAGTGTCTGGCAGGATCGTTTCACAGACTCAGTCATGGATTTTTTATAAGCAATAACCTTGGTTCAAAATCTCATAGAATGAATTCTTGATTTAAAAACAAAATATGTAATTGTATCCGTTTCATTTAATATACTGGTTTTTGTGTGGCAGTTACGGATATCTTGGGACAGTATGTTTTTGCCCATTCTCACAGGTGCTAAAAATACTTGGCTATGCATTCAATAACACCATCTGTTGAGAGAAGACACATTATGAGATGCAACAAATATATAAACAGCACTTAAAAAAGAATACACTAGTGTAAAAATTTGAGGAAGAGTCTGTAAAAATAAATCATATTTTATATGCAATGTGTGAATGAATATATCAGTGCTGGAAAAAATATTCCGTAACATTTTAAAAGCAGTATTTTCCCTTTTTAGTTATCCTCTCTATTTCAAGTCACCTAATAAGTTAGAATCAGTCTGAATAAAATAAACTTAAAAACTAAAAAAGAAAAAAAGAAATAATGAAACATATAAAACCATAAGCAGTCCTCAGAACTATAGCAGAATATTGCACATTCTACCAACAAAGTTTACAACAATTACAAGCAATGTTTTCGTAGAGCTGGATAAAGGTTTATAAGTTCCAGAACTTGTCTTTCTTTGTCCAAGTGTGTCATTGGCTTAATGTAAGCTATTAACTCCCTAGCAAATGTTTTGTAATAATCTACAGGACTCAGTCCTCTACTATGGAAATTCATAACTAATGGTGGATATTAAAATTCATAGTATTGTTTTCAAAATATGAGTCAGGAACTCACCAGATCCTACTTAACTTCACAAAGTTTTATATTAATCTTTCATTGTTGCAATGAAAAATACCTCGGGCAGGGATTAGTGCTATGGTACATTAAAAAAAAAAAAGGGCACAGTGTAAAGATTAGTTTTGAAGGTTCTGTTATCTAATGGAAAACAACCCTCAAAAATGTTATGCAGCTGTTAGGCAAGACAAGGAACCAGAGGAAAAAAGATGTAGTGTTCTGTGACTGGTAGAAGATACAGTCTAGACACTAAGAAGACCAGATGCTGACAACAGTATTATGATTGTCACTCTTATTTATTGTAGTGCTAAATGACCCCAGGTATTCCCAGGAGTAAACTATGTCTAGTGAATTCCCACTTGATAAGCATAACAGAAATGCCAATTCAGGTGCACCTTTTATCCTTCTGCTGCTTGAGAATTGTCAAGCTGCAGGAACTTTGTGAGACGGTAAGACTTCATTACTTGAGGTACCAAAGAAGATAGGGATAAAGAAAACACTTTCATTCTGTTGCCATGTAGATGAAGATAAAAGAATGATTGCCTTTTGTGTGATTATGTGCTAGCTAACCATAGCAGCGGTATCAAGTTCATTTAAGGTGGTAAGGACCTGGTCAGAAATTTTTCCAAATGGACAGCATGCCCCACACTACTTGTGGTCCGAGCTATGTTCTTATGGGGCATCTGAGCTGGTTGCCTTGAAGCTGCAATCACACCTCTCAGTGCAAATGATCCTTATCCTCAGTCACATGTGGAGGTTTACTGGTTCAGTGGTTGTTTCCTTATGTTTGTAACATCAGCCTACCCAAGATTTTGCTAAGAGCTTCCTAATGTGCAGGAGAAAGAAAAATTCAGGGTGTCACTTGGTGACCTGTAATGGAATTGTCCCTGATTTTAGGAAGGCTGATCTTAGCCAAACCAGTCAGGCCCCCTTGCAGGTAAAGGCTCAGGTGTGGAAGGGACCAACTACAATGACTTGTACTGCTCTTCAGATTATCTAGTAACAGGCTGAAGACAAAAAGAAATTCTGGACAAAGAGATACTCACTTAAAAAGAACTATCACAGTAGCTAAGGCAAGAGCTCTACCATACCCTTCCAACCCCTCACCCCACTCCAATTTATTTGGAACGTGGTAAATTCAGATGAGATATTCACACAGTTACTAATCAATGAAAACAAATCAGTTGTGTTTTCCAGAAAGATTTGGTTTTGGGTAGTAAAAATCTATTCAAATTAGACTTTATATAAACTTGTAGGATAACCTTGGTCACCTCTTTTGCACATTGAGAATAGTTGACAAGCACAACATAACAGCACTGTCCCCTTTACTAGCACAGTACAGACTATATCTTCTGTGTGAGGAATATATTAAGGAGGCACTGTATATTTATTTAGAGTTCAGTTCAACTACATGCCTTTGAACAGGTTCACTGTATTTAGTTGCTGAATCAAATCGAAAGACAAATTATTTTTTGAGAAGGCTAATTATCTCCTTTTATGTTATTATTTTGATAACATAAGACCAAAAAGAAAAAGAAAACAAGTATTAAACATAGATTGCTTATCTTCATGTGACTAGCCAATAAAAATGAAGTTGATCTTGTGTCTAAGAAGCACAATTGTTATTTTTATATGCATTTAAACAAGCCATTTTGAAAACAGCAATTTTGAATCTGGAATTGCTAATGAACCATTTCTCTTAATAATTTATAACTGGCATGTTTTTAAGTGTCATTCTTGATGGAAGCCTAATTAAATGTATAATATGTTTCCAGTTTAAGTCCTTTTTAATTGAATGGTTAATGATAATTTCTATAGCCTTTTTTAACAGTAAAAAATGTGAAGAAAGCAGGAGAAAATAAACATTTCTTCCTTATCTTCCATGCCATTCATTAACTTCAGTCTACAGAACTGAACAAAATCTAAAGCAAAACAAAATACATCTTTGGTGCTCTATTGTATAACAGCTGTATTCACACAACTTTTTTCCTTTGCTTTTTGCCAGATCAATATAGTGAAGCTTGCGAGTAAACAACATAAACAAACAGCAACTCCTACGTTAATAAAAGACAAATCAAAATGAGGCCTCTAAGATATTCAAAGCTCACACTTACTGTTGCTTTTGTCTCCTACAGCTGAACAAAGTAGGATTAGCTCACAAGTTATTTACTTCCCAATAAAGCAAAACCCATGAGTGCACTGTAAGCATCATACACCAGGTACCGACCTGTTCAGATGCAGACCTGTGCACAAAAATCAATAGCCACAGATGTTTTGGGAAGCCCCAAGATTATTTAGAGGGTGGTGGAGGTGCCAGCACATGATGAGAAGCTGTTAAGTAGCAGCACAATGGAGCCACCACTGCCATTCACAGTGCCCAGGTGAGGTCAGGTCAGAGCACATCACAGACAGCTGCTTCTAGTGGGTGTGCTAGCAAAAAAGCTCTGAGCAAGCAACCTGTGGGCCATGCTACAGCCAATAGCCTGAGCCCCTACCCAGTCAGAGGAGGAGGTCAAGAGGTCAAGTAGGACCTGCCTTTCCTAAACTCACACTGGTTGGGCCAGTGTTTGTTCTGACCTCCAGCTGTCCTGTAAATGCTGCCCAATGTCACGCAAGATAATCTATTCCAATAAATCTCCCCAGCACTGAGGTCAGGCTGACAGGCCTGTATTCCCTGGATCCTCCTCCCAGCCCTTCCAGGGCATCACACTGACCAGCCTCCACTTGTCTGGGGCCTCCCTGGTTAACCAGGACTGAAGGTAATGATGGTGAGTGGCTCAGTGAGCTCTTCCTCCCTTCCCTCAGTACTTGGGAGAATCCCATCCAGTCCCATGCACTTGTGAGTGTCCAAGAGGCACAGCAGGTCATTGACTGCTTCCTCCTGGACTGCACGGGGTCTGTTCTGCTCCCATCCCTGTCTGCCAGCTCAGGGGGCTGCCTGCCCTGGGGATAACGGGGATTTCTGTTAATAACTGAGACAAAGATGGAATCAAGCAACCCAGCCTTTTCTTCATCCTTGGTGACAATGTCCCCCCTGCACCCCTGTGTCCAATAAATGATTTTCCTTGTATCTCTTTTCATTGTTAATGTATTTTTAAACACACTTTTATTATCTTTCACAGCAGAAGTCAGACTGAGTTCTAGGTAAGCTTTCACCTTACTAATTTTCTCTCTACATGACCTAGCAACATCCTTGTACTCACTCTGAGTTGCTTGCCCCATCTTCCAGAGGTCATAAACTCTCTTTTATTTACCCTGAATTATGTTGAAAGCTTCCTGTTCAGCCAGGATGATCTTCTCCACTGACTTGTCTATGAGCAAATGGAGATGGCCCTGCTCTTGCACCTTTAAGATTTCCTTCCTAAAGTATGTCCAGTCTTCCTGAACCCCTTTGCTATTAAATGCTATTACCCAGGGGACTTTCTGAACCAGTGACCTGAACAGGCCAAGGTCCACCCTCTGGAAGTCCAAGATCCAAGTATTTTGCTGATTCCCTTCCTTATTTTTCCAAGAATCCAAAGCTCTGTGCTTGATTCCATGGTCAATGTGCCCACGATGGTCTCTGACCACCACATGTCCCACAGCCCTTCTCTGTTTGTGAGCAGCAGGTCTGGCAGGGCATGCCCTGCTGGGCTCCCTTATAAGCTATGTCTGGAATTTACCTTCCACACACTGCAGGAACCTCCTAGACTGTCTCCTCTCCACTGTGTTGAGTTTCCAGCAGACATTTGGCAAGTTAAAGTCTCCCACAAGAGCAAGGGCTAGTGATCATGAAACATCCACTGATAGAATATTTCACTTCATCCTGGCTGGGTGGTCTGGGACAGACTCCCAGCAGGATCTCTGCCTTGTTGACCATCCTCTGTCACCCACAGGCACTCAGCCTTATCCCCACTGTCCCTGAGCTCTGTACAGCCAAAACCCTCCCCAGGGTACAGAGCCACCCACAGCCCCTCCTTCCTCACCTGTCCCTTCTGAGGAGGTTGTAGCCATCCACTGCAGCCCTCCAGTCATCCCACCACATTCCCCTGGTGATTGCTGCATCACAGCTTCCTGCTGACAATGCCTTCCATTGTTTGTTACCCATGCTGGGTGCATTGGTGCAGATGCACTTCAGCTGGGCTGCCCATGCCACCCACAACAGTGGCCTGCCACCAAGGCTCATCTCTATTGAGCCTGGTTTTTTCTCTTTCCCCTTTCAAACCTGGCTTAAAGCCCTCTCAGCACTGCCAACTCATGGGCTAAAATTCTTTTCCCCCCTTTTAGACAGGGGAATCCCATCTGTGTCCAGCAGGCCTGGTGCTGACTGCCCTATGGTCAAAAAAGACAGAATTCTGGCAATGGCTTTAAGCCACATGCTGATTAAGTGGCGTCTCCTGTTATATATAACATATATACGTATATATTTGTATCTCTTTGGATATATAGAAATAAAATGGACTGAAAAAATGTAGGAGATGCCTGCAGATCTCAGAGAGTTTGCTACAAAACACTTTCCAAGGTAATTGAAGTTATTCTGTTGGGAAAGCAAAATGGAGTCAGATTCCTAGATGTGAGTTATTAGAGCTGTAGATGGTAAATTAGTAACATATCCCCCTGCTAATTCAGTGGGCAGCATGGCAAAAAGTTAAAAAAAACCCACCCTGAAGCAATTTTAGATTAATCACTTTAAAAGGTGTATGCCTTTCTGCTGTGCTGTAGGTAAATCAATGGCAGTTTCAATCATAATCTCTATTCCCCAAAACCAGGTGTTTCCAAAACTGTACCAATATGTCTTCCAAAACTGACATTACAGCTCCTCAGTAATCCACCCACCCCATCCTTTTAGAGAATAATACAGGTTTTAAATAAAAAGTCATGGTACTGCAAAGGAGTAGCACTATTTAGCATCGGCATCTGTTTGCTAATTTTCTGCTTCTGAGGCAGGTGCCTAGACTAAGGAGTAGTCTAAGATTGCTTTTGCGAAACTGCAAATAAAAGTTGTCCAAGAAAATATAAGGCTGCCTTCCCTTCAGGTTCCAAGTTGTACAGATATATGACTATTATAGAGAACTGAAATCCCAACCATATTAGTTCAGCTCTGGCCCACAAAGCCTTGACATGCTTGTTTTCAAGGCAATGATAAAATTTTCACTTAGATCTGAACTGTTAATATTTTCCACAGCTTAGATGTCTGAATCTATCTTTTCCATCCACCACAGATCAATCATTTAGGATTAACAAAGTCTCTGAAGGGTGTGGGGGAGTATATATATATATTTTTAATGAAAGAAATCTTAAATAATAATGAAAGACAGAATGAAGCTTAGACCTTTGAAAAGTTCAGTGGTGTTAACACATGCCTTATTCCCAAAAAAAAAAAAAAAAAAATTGCAAAAGCAATCAGCTAGGAGACAGAAATTGTTCTTGGTCTCTTTGGTTTGAAGGGATTTATTTCTACATCCCATCTCTATAACATTGTCATTTTTAGGGTTTGGGTTAGTCAAAACCCACTCCCTCTTTTTGAATCTGTGGCATAATAAAAGACAGAAGTTAAAATTCATGAGGCAGAAAAAATATTAAAGAAAATTACTGAAATCTTTTATTTGAAGCAATCAGCTGGGAAAGAAGAGATCTCAGTTTTGATTTCTGCTTTCAGACTTATACAAAATTTACAATAAATACAAGGAAGACTATCTCTATTTAATTATATGTGACATAAAACTTTCACTGCTAATTTACCTCTACCACCTGAACCTGCACTTTTGAATACAGACTAAAGTCTCTATTAAAACTGAAAGATGAAATGTTGATGGATGTGATTGACAAGATTCAGTTCTCAGTATCAGCCAAATGCCAGTCCCCAGGGAAGTGCAAGAAAGTGCAGAAGAACTGAGCAAGCACAGATGCTGCTTCTCTCCCAGCCTTCAACTATTCTTACTCAGTGATAGGGTACAGTCTTCATTAATTATGAAAATAGCTCCTAAAATTAAAATCTGTTATGTTTAGGTGCCTAGATCCTTCTGGGACTCTTCTTCTAGCTACCCAGCTTGGTTGATCTGTATTACCAAGTCAGCACATGGGTAGGCTGTTATTTTTGGTGTGAATTATTTTTAGGTGGGATGCTCTGGAGTATTCCAGGGGTGAGTCTCAAAAAGTTCTGCTTTGGGTGAAAGCAGGCTGGAGCTGTGCCCATGACACAGCAATGAGAAGGATAGAGATGCAGTATGGATGTGCACTTAGTGCTCTGCACATCCAAAGCACGTATTTAGGACCAGAAAGCATCAACATCATTGTTGGGGAAGATGGTGTGAGTGTGTCCTTCCTTCTGTGCACCACTCCAAATGCAGGGGCAACCACTGAGAGTGTGCATGGTCTGTCTAGTCATATACACCCCTTTAAGATCCCCAACTAAAAAATCCATTTTGTCTCTATAATCCCCACAGTGACCTTTGAACAGAGGAATTACAAGAGGCTAGGAAAAAGAGAAGTTCAGTGAATCACTGTAAGAGGTATAATTGCAGAAAAGCCTAAGCAAGTTTAAAAAAAAAGAATGTAATTAATCAGAAGATCCTTTTCAATTAAAATTTAAATATTAGACTACAGAGAGAGAAAGTGTTCTGGGAAAGGCATTTTTAGGGCTATGGGAAGACTAAATCATCTTCAGATTCAGACAATCCATGAGTAACTTGAATTATCTTATTTTAGAAAAGGCTAAAAAAAAAGGAGAATATGTCCAGTTTTTTGATTGATTAGGAAATACTAAGAGTCTGTTCACTTTAATGTCTTCTCTGGTTAAATGCTGATCACTGTAAACAAGTGCTCTAGCTAGTGGGGGGTAGAAATAAGCATGTGGTTGTGGGCTGAGTCATAAAAATGAGTCAATGGGAATTCATTTTACTCACTGAGCACCAATCCTAACATAATTCAAACACAGCTATCTCAAACTTTCCTCAGGATAATAAGATATGGTATTCATAAAACACCACAATAGCAGCATTTATCTTCTGATGTGCTTTCAAAAGGACCTGA
This sequence comes from Peucedramus taeniatus, assembly GCA_013400575.1. Taxonomy (NCBI): domain Eukaryota; kingdom Metazoa; phylum Chordata; class Aves; order Passeriformes; family Fringillidae; genus Peucedramus; species Peucedramus taeniatus. The sequence goes on from WBNO01016430.1 coordinate 9,960, forward strand.
TATAACTCAGTCCCATTGTCCCTTGGCATTTGCAATAAGTTATGTTAATAGAATAAAACAAACTGACGTTATAGTTCCCATACTAACATTTGTCCAGAAATGATCTAACATGTTCCAAAATATTTTCTATTTCAGAGGCTTTTGTTGTTTCAGTGTTCCTCTTTAATGCCCCAATCAGAATGAATACACTACTTAAAAACAGTGCTTTCCCATCAGATAACAGACATTATCCTTCAATATTTCATATAATTCAGTCATAAAGTGACCTTTGTAGCTGGCACAACTTGTTCTTCAGTGGTTTTTCTTCCTTGGTAGTTATTTTGAGGTCATAAGCACAATGCGGCTTACAAGCAGACTTTTTCAATTAAAGTTACTAAAGAATCACCTTTTAAAGACCCATAATGACCCTTCAGTTTACCATCAGGCTGTGTTGAACAAACTAAATCTCATGAGATGAGCTGGAGCACATATAAGCCAGGCAATCATGGAACTGAAGAAATGCTACATAAGTCAGTAAGTCAGAAGAGTAGGAGTACTTGATTTTGCACCTTAAAAAATAGAAACTGCCCCCTCACCCCTAGCCACAGTCCTTTGAAATGGAGACACAAAAAACACTTCATGCCAATGAGTTAGCTGTTATGTGGGAAGTTAACAGAATGCAGTGTCTTTTGTTAACAAGCCTCAGAATAATTACGTAAGTAACTTAGAGCTAACACCTGAAAACTTGCATGTAATGTTGTAAGCAAGTATTTTTACAGAGTAATTAACACCAAAAAAGGTGCATTTCTCTTGGTTCTCTCCCATTTTCGTTTTTGCCTCCTTTATGCTTAAATTGCAAGAAAAGCTTTGCCTTTGTAGCTTGGGAGAAAACTGTTGTGCTGCACAGGGCAGCTGTGCTGCAATGATGCTCTGTACACTGAGTAGGAGGAGAGATGAATCCAGGAAGCAAACCCAGCCTTTTCCTGCAGAGAGCTGCAAACCACAGAGGAAATGTGTACAGGTTCCTCCTCTCTTGCTCTCTGACTTCTGTTCTCTACAGAGAGGTACGAGGAATTTGCACATGTCCTGAAATAAGCTAGTCAAAGGCCTTAATGGACTGTAGTCTTTAGTGGCTTTAAGGGGCCTGTAGATCCGAGGTATTACCCTGAGCTCTCAGGAGAGACAGCATTTATCAGTTATAGATTACATGTACATATAAAAATAAAAGCTATAAAGTGGGCCAGCCAGAGCTAGTGGGTTCTGAAAATCTTAACCATATAAGAGACTCATCCTACATGAACAACTAGACAAGTTCATCTTCCCGGATTATCTTTCACCACATTAATTTATGTAGGAGTAAATCCACATAACCTTTATAGGTGGGCATAATAATTGGTTTCATGCCTTTTTCTGACTGTCCCTTTTCTCATTGTACCCTAAGAGCAATAATTCAAGTACAAGTACAGGGAGCTGAGAATGCACAGCAGATCCCAAGTTACCTAAACAGACTAAACAAAGTTGCAGGGATTCTGGTATAAGGTCCATGGGCTTATAAAAATGTAAGTCTTTCTGCAAATGGCAGTGTCTTCCACCTATTCCAACATGTACACTTCTGTCAACACTTGTTCTATAAATAAATGTCTTATGAGCTTAATCAATGGCAGAGCATATTGCTGTGTCTGGTCCATGGATCTCTGCTTCGCAGAGTCATGTCCAGGATCAAGAATTCCAAGTTCAAGCAAGCTGGAATTAATAACAGGTTTATAAGGATTTTTGTTTTCGCACACATTTTAGGAGGCTGGTTTAAAAAGACAGTGTGAAAACACCAGCCTATTTTGAGATTTTAAAAGTATTTGATGAAATTATATAAATCCATTAATTTCAACAAATCCATCAGTCCAAATATCAAGTTTTACATATGCTTTACACTGTGCTTTCAATAACAATCTCTTTATCCAGGGTTCCTACAGTTGCATAATGCAATTTCCCTCTGTGATTCTGAAAAGAAATGTTCAAGGGCACTACTTCAAATATGGTGCTGAAATAACTCCTGCTTGACTTGCAATTATTACTTCTGATATAATTTTTCATGATGGTAATCCACAGGTCTGTTACTGAAGTCTGTAGTCTAAGCCACACTGGTTGCCTTCAGGCATGGATCAGGACTCTGATGCTGGCTTGTTTCTGTGGTGCTGACCCTGGGCGTAGATCCCAAACGAGTTACCTGGCTGTTGAGTCATCGTCTCTGGTGATGTGTTCTAACATATGAGACAGTGATTTTGTGTAAAGTTATTCTTCATATATTCATGTGTCCTTACTGTCATTGCATTCATAAGCCTATATAGAGGCTGTAATGGATTTTTCAGAAAATCAGTCACGGCTTTCAGTTTGCCAGCTTCCTTTATCTTCTGAAACACGCCCTGGTAACTCAGACTAGGCCTCATCTGGAAAATACATATCCAGTCATTTACAGAGAGATTATTTATCTCACATTTAGGTCTAAACTTATTACTGTTCTCTCACAGCTACTTTCCTGCCATTTGTTCTCATCAGAGAAATTTTAGCTCTGAATTTATTGTTCTAGTCCATGCTGTTCTTCCAAGCCTACAGAAATAACTCAGGTCTGACTCCACCGTATCCTTTCTGCTGGTGGCTGTGGTCCAACCCAGTGCAATGGAGTGAAGCAGCAAGCCCCAGAGAATTTTCTGTGGATTCCTTCCTCCACAGGGGATTTTGTTTGTCTGTTGTCATTTTCCAAGTAATTCAGCAGACATTCCCAGAAGAATTTTGATGACATTTTCTTCTTTTCTAGGAAACTTAAAAAATCATCTGTGCAACACATCTTTCTGAGAGACATTCGTTTTTGACCAAAGTATAAAAGTATTCAGATTCTGATAACTTTCACAGAGTACAAAGGTGTTTTGAATGAATAAATGAATAAATGAATGAATGAGTCATAAGAAAAAGACTGTTATAAGGTAACATTATTTTTCAACAAACTGATGTGAACTCTAGAAAGACTTGCCTTTGAGTACTATCAAGCTCATAATTAATCCAGTTCACCTGCTAAAATTCTTGCAGAAGAAAATAATCATGGAAGCACAAGCCAGACTAAATGTGTATATGGGTTCTATGCACCATACACTTCTGCATGGAAAGGCACCTCTTTCATACTTGGCTTCAGCCAGTCACAAACCTGAAGCCTGATAACACCTTTTTTTCCCCAAGAGACCCTATTCAAAAAGCTCTGTAAGTGCATTTCAATATGGAGTTTACAGACATTGAAGATAAAAGAAATAGGTTCTGAAATCCTACCTTGATCTCAATTTCATTTCCAGTACCCAATTTCAAACCAAACTCACATAAGAAAATATTCACATCTGAACAAGTCAGAAGCCAGTTTTGACTATGAGACAAGAGTACTGGTCTCAGTAGAGACCAGTAGAATAGAACTCAAATATACTCAACAGTAGGTAAGAGAAAGCATACAAAAAGATACCTGATTTACAGTCCAAATAATAGCAAGACAAATCCCACGGCTTTTTTTAAAAATGATGTTGTTTTACAGTTGCAGAATATGCACTAATGGAGAGTCTGAGTCAAAACACAGGTATCACAAATTAAAATTCTTTTTTGTTACTATTGCTTGTGATAATTCTTGCAGTTAATTTTATGTTATAATAGAATCTCCATTAACAAATTAGGTAGTTTTTGATTGCATGGGCTAAAGACTTTTACAATCTATTTTTATAACTCTGCTTTTACACTGGACCTAAACAAAGCTTCACGGAGACTTGTTGAACAAATTTTCAGTGGAAATACAGACTACGAACTACACAGTTTAGGTAAACATAGTACAAGGTTAATAACTGACTACAGTTTGGAGATATTTGTTACAGAAACTGAGTTGATGCAAAAGATAAAAGGCAAGCTCTGGGGTAAATATTTATTCTTAACTGCATTCCAGAACACTTTTTGTCCCTGTGGGCTAATTGTGTTTGAGATATTTACTGAAATATAATTCCCACTATCGCCAGACCACTGTACCTAGCTTCATGAAAACCAATCAGTACTTGTGCAGTTAAATATAAAAGTATACCTTTTCATTCAGTCTTTGCAATTGCCAAAATATTTTTATTTATATATATATATATTAACTTCTATTTCAGTGCAGCTTAAACTTTTTTGTTATACAAAGGGATATAGTGACATGCCATTCTCTTATCTGCTGTATTATTGTAGTCATTTGCTCACAGACAGCACAAATATATTTATTAAAAAGGTTTTTTTTAAGTTGAAACAAAAGCTACGATGAAACGTCTAAGCAACCTACTTTCAGTGCTGAGTGTGGATTTTCTTTCTTTTCAGCTTATTTCAACTGTACAGTTCCCTGCAGCAGTTTGAAATGTGGGTGGGAAACAAGAGTTGCATACATTTTGCAGCCACTGCCAAGCCTAGTGTCCAGCCCACCGTCTCCTGAGAGCGCATGAGCTGGGGGTAAAGGAGCAGTTTGGTGAAGATCAACAAGATTGGTGCTGTGGTCAGTCTGCTGGTGAGTAGGGGGGCTTAGCTTTCCCTCCCCCATCCTGTGACCCACAACTTGCCTGCAGCATTCTGGCTGCTTCTATTCATTTTCTTAACACAGTCTCTGATCTACAGATCCCACTGTTTTATTCCATAACGTGTTTTGGTCCGAATCTTCAGTACTTGTGATGTTGTCCATCTGGATAAGCCATGAATGCAGTGCATCTTTCCTCCGTTCCTCCACAGAGACCTTTTGTCTTTATCTTGAAGGATGCTTCATGATTGACTGGTAATGGTACTTCTGTCCTTATTAGCTCAGATATGTTCATTTACTCTCCTCCATTTTCCCTTCTCTGCTTCCTCTCTCCTCTTTGGAAGGCTTTCACCTTATTCCAACCATGGAATTTTAAGCAAATATAGATATATAAGCTATCTTACACATCTTGCTTTATTGCTGCTTCATCTTCAAAGAACAAAACACTACGCATGAAAAAAATCTGTTTTCATTTGACAACAAAATTGAAAGGGAAGCGCAAAATAAATAAAATAGAGGTACACATAAAATCAATGATACTTACTTTTTTCAAATGACTGATATTTCCAAAAGAAAAAAAATCATAAGAGTTTGACAACTCCCTCATCAATCCCACTCATCCATCTAGTGAGAATCCCAGTGCCTGCCTTTCCCTCACCAGAAATGTTGTAAGCAGTTTGCTGGTCTGAGTGGTTTTCTCATTCTCAAGAATTTCCTGTGAATTTCTTAAGAAATCATCTAATGACCTAGCATTTTGCATTTTGCAAATGCATACTGAAATAATGTATGTGTTACTAGTGAAATGCACATTTTGGAGACACAGGATGATCAGGTATGTCCACCCAGCCTCTGTGGAGCAGGTAAATTCACAGGTAGTGCTGTGTAACTGAGCACTACCTGCTGCCTGCACAGCAATTAGCTTTAATGCATCCTTATACCACCTGTAAATGTGGGTATTTACAAACTCCATAAACACAGTTAGAGAAAAATTATATCTGAGAGCCTGGGAGAGGCACAGCTGCTCAGTTCCACATCTAACCAGCAGTGAGGAGACACATTCCCAGCAGGCAGACGTACACCGAGCACGTGTACATGCCACATCCCTACGAATACACACACCCAGCCACATGAATCAAACAGACACCCAGAGCACTCACATGGACACACAGTGTACTGAGGGCTTCATCCTGCTCCCCTCTCGTTTTCTAAAATCCCATAA
>WBNO01016430.1:15755-34900 GCA_013400575.1 Peucedramus taeniatus
CCCACACTCCTGGGCAGAAACACACCCCTCACTCTGAAATGTGATCTGCTGCTCACAGTGACTTGCGGGTATTCAGATGTGTTTTATCACATTGCCTACCATATACATCTGGGGAAAAAAAAAAGANTACAGTCACACACACATAAATGTGGCTATATTATTTCTTATCCTTTTCATGTACTTCAGAGTTCACATGCTGCAAAGTCTTTGGTACCACACAATACTTGTTACGGTGCTCAGACAGAGCTTGGTCCATCCTCCTTGACCCAGAGTCTGTGAGAGAACAAAGGTCACAAGCAGTCTGATCTCAGGCCAGTGGTGCCTCTTGAATTAATCTCTTAATTGTTATCAAAGGACATGCCAAAATGGAAGACTGTGTCCCCTGATGTCTTAGTTCTTCCTTTTTCTGCTTGTAAATTTCTATACATCACAGAAAGAGGTAGAGATTAAGAGCCGTGGAAGGTTTAAAGAGGGACAGAATACTACTACTACTAGAAACACTATGCAGGCTTGGGGAAAATGTTTGAAACAAAATTAAACCACATGATTCATAATGCATTATGTAAGAAAAATAAATTGGTGACATGAGGTTGAATAAACATGCACATTCTCTCACATCTAAATATGGAATTTTGCACCTCCCTCCTAGACTATCTAGAATTGGCATCTGTTTGGAGGAGAATACAGAACAGATGTGGTGCTGTGGCTAGACATGTGTTAATGTTATGTAGAAGCAGAAAAACAACTTAATTTCTAAAATTTGGTAATGAGTTAATCATTGAGGCAAGTTAGGGAATTTTGTAGGACTTAAGCCTGCTATTTTAGAAAAATGAAATTCAGAGCAAAGTGCTAGGTTTTATTTTTTTTTCTTTTGATTTAATTTATTTACTTCTTTTGTGAGCATCTCTGCCATTCGACTATATTTTTACAGGATTCTGATTTCCTGGCATACTGTTGAGTTGTCGTGTTTGCAAACAGATGTGTACCCATACTGACCCAGAAACGCTGGTGTAAGTCTGCACTGCCTCGGGCTGTTTAGCTCAGTGCTGCTTCTCTCCGCATCACCACGTTTCAGCCAGTCACGTGTTTCACTGTTTCCACCTTGTACTACAAGATGATGTGAAAAGCAAACTTTAAAGATGCGTCTTTGAAGCAGAGTTTTTTCTTGTCTCACAGTTCATATCAACTCATATCCTACTCTAATATTCAGAAAAAAAAACAAGTCTCCTCCTAGATTATTTTCAGCCAGTGTTAGTCCCCTGTGGAACTAAGACAAAGGAGCTATTTTTAATTCTTCCAAGAAAAGTATTACTGAATAAAAGAAAATCATGGTTAAACTGGTACTTGAATAGCTTATGGATAAATCTTTTCTGACATCTGCTTCATCAGAAGCTTAAGCAATCATTTAAAATCACCCACATTTTTGTACAAAAGATTGTTTTTTTGCAGCAGATTTTCTTGATTATGTGAATCATGATTAACATTCTTCTCTCTTGTCTATACCATACACAGAATTTTGTAGCACGCACCCACATACAGTATTTCTTAGAAAGATGAGCCTATGAAGAACATACAGTTGCCATAGCAACATTTTTGTATTCTGAAATGCTATCATACTACATTTTTTCATCTTAAGCTTTTGTAGACTGCAAATGCCATCTTTCCTCATTCAAGCTGTCAGTTAATCTCTCAAGATTCATTCAGGATTACTTTCATTTTGTGATTAAATCCCTCACCATTAAATTATGGGCTGTTCTACTGCTATTGTAAGAGAATTTGTGGTTAACTGAAAAATAATGCAAGTCTTCGTAGGCTTGAAAAGAAAGAAAAAGTTACAATTTATACAATATACATGACAGATTGATCAAAGAGATACATGTACACAGATACTACAAGATATAACTGTATTGTAGTGACACATACATATTCTGCCAGGGAAACCCTTAACAAAGAGATTTTGGCTTTATTTAAATCAGCTATGCAAAATCAGGGTAGAGGAGAAAAGAATAAGGTGATTTGCTTGCATTCACACATGATGATATCATAAAATCATGGAATGATCTGGGTTGGAAACAACAACTCATTGAGTTCCAGCTGTGGACAGGGACACCTTTTATTAGACCAGGTTGTTCAGAGCCTCATCCAATCTACCCCTGAACACTTCCAAGAATGGGACATCCACAACTTTTCTGAGGAAACTTCCAGTGCCTCACACTCAAGAATTTCTTCTTTCATTTATTCTTAATTCCTAAACTTTTAATCTTTCGGTTAATGCCATTTCCCCTTGTCTCATCACTACCTGCCTTTGAAAAAGCCCCTCTCCAACTTTCCTGTAGGTGCCCATCAGGTACTGGAAGACTGCTATAAGGTGTCCCCAGAAGTAGGGACTGAGACTCCTCCAGACTGAACAGCCCCAGCTCTCTCAACCTTTCCTCACAGAAGAGGTTCTTCATCCCTTGGATCAGCTTTATAGCCCTCCTCTGAGCTCACACCAACAGCTCCTTTCCTTCTTATGGTGGGGGCCCCAGACCTGGACAGAGCATTCCATGTGGGGTCTCACCAGAGCAGAATGGAAGGTGAGACTCTCCTCCCTTGACCTGCTGATCACAAATCCTTTGGCACAGCCCAGGATAGGGATATGATTCTGGGCTACAAGTGCATATTGCCAGGTGATGTTGAGCTCATCCACCAACACTCACAAGCCCTTCTCTCAGAGCAGCTCTCAATCCACTCTCTGCTCAGCCTGTACTGAGTTTGGGGCTGCCCTGATGCAGGTGCAGCACCTTTACTGAACTTCACAAGTTTCTCACAGACCTGCCTCTCAAGCCTTTTGACATCCCTCTGGATGGCATTCCCTTCCCTTCATTGTGTCAATAATTTACACGTTTGTACTGTACGCTTTGTTTTAACTACAGGGTTTAAATTTTTCTGATTGCTCATCTGAGTCTAGTTCATATTTTCAACTTTTCTGCCAGTCATTTATGTCTAGAACTTAAATTTTTAAATGACAGTTGATAGTCTGGCTATTGCAAAAAAATCTCCCACTTTAAGAAGTCTTTCTCAGTATATACTGAAAGATATGTTAAGAACATCAGACTGGCAACCAGTTATTTTCATGTTGTAACTGACAGTTCAAGTAGGAAGCAGAAGCTGTATGCAGGAGAGGCTTCTGGAAGCTTACAATAAAGGGAAAGTTAAGTAGGGTTAAATAAATATTCTTCTCAAGAAATCCCTGGACAGTCTCATCTTTGAAGTCTTTACTAATTTCAAACCAAAAATATTTTTTCCCATACTACTTCATAAATATATATTACATAAACATGAAAGATATTCAGGAAATATATTCAATAGCCTTCTGACAGTGGGGAGTAGACATTTCTTTAGACACATCAGTGGCCAGAGTAGAAATATAAGGGACTAACACTTGTTGTCTAGGCTAGTCAAAATGCAAAAAGCTCTAACTAGCAGCTGAAGGCAGAGCATTATACACACCACCTCATGATCATACTTCAGCATGCACACCATGCTCACTGCAGTATGTCACGCAAATACTGTAACAACTTGGTGGCCAATCATAGTAATTTTTAATGCCATTTTTTCAAACCAGAGTCTCCATTGAAAAAATAAAATTACTTCTTAGGTTAATCTTAAATATGCTTCCTGTTGAGCTTGCTTATTTTTTTCCTATATAATCTACTATTAACAAAGGTTGTTTTTTTTTTTTTGGTCTTTTTGGTTTTTTTGTTTGTTTGTTTGTTTGTTTGTTTTTGGTGGTTTTTTTTTGTTTGTTTGTTTGTTTTTTGTTTTTGTTTTTGGTTTTGTTTTTGTTTTTGTTTTTGTTTTTTTGTCAAGGAAGGTTTGAAATTTATCAGCTGGAAAGACCCCAGTGTTCCAACAGTAAAAGGATATAGCTGCAAACCTATCCATGCAGATGTTGCTCTTCTGTTGATATTGTACTCAATAGACTATCTCTGCTACACCACTAAACAAATTGTTATTATCCCAGTCTAGAAATTTTACGAGGAGAGCCAGAGTTTAGGGAGGTGGTCAAGATGACTACTGAATATGACAAAAATATCTTTGCAAAAAGACAGATTCTTTCTGAAATTTCTGTTCTGAAATTCCTCCCTTTCTGGGGGTATCCAATAAGAATTAATTTTTTTAAAACAATATTGCATAATGGTTTTGGTTGGGTTAGCCTTTCCTTACTTATTGTATTTCTATTTAAACATACAGCTATCTATATGCATTTATATAATAGACAGCATCTTGATAACAGGGAACACTTTCTCCCAAAATCAGTAGTGATAGATTTCTGTAATCTAGATTCACACTTTATTCTATCAACAAAGACCCAAATTTATTTAAGAATTGCTATTTTACACAGAGCATCTAGTGCAGAATTATCAAAATGTAAACAAGCAAGTGTTTCTTTGAAGAAGGAATAATAACACTTATATTAAGCAAGGAAAAAGCTTCAAATTTTCCATCCCAAAAAGTAGGTTGGGGTTTTTTAAAAAATATTTTAGAGGATATTTTATATAATCACTAGACAATCTGATAAAAGCCCAAGTCCATGTTTTTTTTTAATTTAAAGGATATTTCTTTGCTTTTTCCAGCTTTATTTTGTAGTTATTTTTGGGTTTGCTTTTTTTCCTGCTGTGAGGTTGCTTTGAAGATTGAAAAGGAAAGCAAATATATAAGTATGCAAGGGAAGTGCTACAGAAGGGGAATAAAGATAAGCTGATGGATGGCCACACACATGCATTCACACACACAAAAGACAGATTAGAAAAAGAATGGTTGGAAAAAACAGAGACTCAGAACTATACGTGCAGTATGTCAGTACAATGTTGCAAAAGGAAACCATAAGCATGACACACATAGTACAGCCTAAAAACTGCACACTAAATACTTGTTTTCTTCCCATATGGCATGTCTGCAGTCACCAGATGAAATCCCAGTTGATAACTCTGCAGGCTTATTGCATAACAGGAACTGATCTGTTGATGAAAGCCAAGAAAAGATTAAACAGAGATTTTCAGGCTCAACCCACTTTACATCCATTCAGATTTGTTGTAATTTCAAATGCTTTCTTTGCAGATGTACAGCAAATAGCTGTGGCTAAGCTTTAAACATGGTAAACAATTAGACCAGTCAGTATCCTCCTACATTCAGGTTTTGAATGTACTCTCATACTTCCACTGAAATTGTAGGATTAAGAACTGTAGTTTTGTAGATAGTAGATGAGTCTAAACAATTAAAAAGGAGAGATCTGTTATGAACATCTAACTCCCTAGCTAGCAAGGTATATTAAATATCTTGCTCTAAAGGAACTGTCAAGCTTTTTGAAAAAGATTTGCAATAATTTAAATATATATGTCTTCCTAATTCTAGTTCTGAAATACATTAAAGAATATTTTAATGTCTTAAAGATAAAAATTGGTATTAAGATAAACAAGCTATGGAACTGAAGTCATTGATGTAGTCTATGCAAAACTGGTATCTGCTTTTGCATGTGAAGATGGGCAAAAATGCTTCTGTGAGTCATATAGCCTACAAAACCTTCTGTTTCAAAGAAGCTGAAAGTAACTAGGTTTTTCTGAATAGTTTCAGCTATAAAAAAGCTACAGAAAATCTTGGTAAATTTTGAAGTTATTCATATCATCATCTTGGTTCTTGATTCACATAAAGAGGAGAAATTACTAACAGTATGACAGTCTAAAATAGATACACATAAACCACAAATATATATATATATATATATGATATCTTTATACATATATATAAAACAGTTTTTCAAGGTTAGATTTCTGACCGTATATACATATGACACAGTTATATATCACATATATATATAAACTAAACATCACAAAACTGTTAAATGTTGTAAGTTCCAAATGCATGTATATTCAAAACTCTGAGAGCCTATTCAAATATATTTTTAGGCTTACTATCACCACTCTATAGGGGTCAGTAGAAAAGTATCTTTTCAATAGGAAAAGATCTGTTCTCCCACATGCATTACACACTTCAACCACAATGTATAAGTAAATACTAATTCAGATCCTACAAAGAGTGCATGTTCTGGTTTTTGCTGTAGGATGCTGCAAGGTGGGCCTGTGAAAATTTGAACAATTTGAAGCTACTTACAACCATTCTTTTAGAAAGTCTTACAGAAAAAAAAAACATCTAACAGTCCTGACCTGGATCATATCCAGGCAAGCACCAGAAGGGTAAAGGGATATATTAGGAGTTTGTCTCTTGAGATATGCTAGATTCATATCTGTTTTTCTGGAAACAGCGTCTGAAATCCTGACCTGGAAACAGGCTTTCCGTTTCATGGACACTTTGCTTGATCAACATGATCTTCACCGTCTCCTCCCAAGTGTTAAATGAAAAGTTTTCATTAAAAAAATATCCTGCTAATATAAAATACTAAGCTATTCTCAGCTACCACTGAGGAAGTTTCAATTAATTCATTAGTAGTTTCAGTAAAGTTTTTAGGCACACATTAAAAAAGCCAGGAATAGGCCATTATAAAAATTTGATGCATATACTGGCACTTATTGCATCGAAAGGGGATGACAGTTTCCGAAGGTTGTCCTAAGTTTTTATTTTATTAATATATCTACATAATTTTGAGGAATGGCGATTAGATAGATAGATAGATAGATGTGATTGCACTGTGTCTCTTTCATATTATTCTAGTCACAGTCTTCACAAGCTTTCAGCTACAAGAGCAATTTGCAGTAAAAGTAGGTTATAGTCCTTCCATATCAGCTACTGCAGGGACATCATAAGACAGAACTGATTTGGTGGTGTAAGAGTCTTGAATTTCCCTCTTCTCTTCAGCATCTAAATGCACTTCACTCTTTATCGAGCTCTCTAAAAGTTAACCACATGTTAGATAAGTCTTGTGACATTTGCAAACCACTAGGTAGATATGAAAACCCTAGTGTTATTGAACTTCCTTGTTGTGTTAAAAGAGTAGTAATAAAAGGAAAGCTTTGAAATATATCACCTAGAAAAGGCATCAGAATGTTTCCTTATTGAGAAGTTGAAAGTTCATTAATTTTTTTTTTTTTCTATCCTCAATCTCTCATTTTGCTTTCAAGATTACTTATCTTCTTGAATAACTTTTAATCCTCCAAAATATTACATGTGGGAGAAAAAAAAACTATGACCTATGTGAAGATACTAAGGCTTTACAGCTTTAATACTGAAAATAATTCCTATATTCCATCTTATATTTTATAGCATTCATTTGCTTTATAAGCATTTTTATATCAAGGCTCCCTTGCACTGAGGGGTAAGCTGTACACTTCACAGTGAAAACAGATAACATTTTTCCTTGTTCCTCTCTACAGTCATTGTAGATGTAGAATTTAAACAACGTATTATCTCTTTTTTTTTTTTATAGATAGATTCATAAAAGCATCTAGGTTGGAAAAGACCTCTAAGGTCATTGAGTCCAAACATTAACACAGCACTACTTCCCCTCTAAATCATAACTCTCAGTGTCACAACCACACATCTTTTGAGCACTTCCAGGGGTGTGACTCCAGTACTTCCCTGGGAAGCCAATCCCAGTGCTTAACCAGCCTTTCAATGAAGAAATTCTTCCAGATGTGCAACTAGAATCTCCTCTGGCGCAGTTTGAGGACAATGCCCTTGCCCTGTCTCCGGATGCTGGGGAAAGAGGCCAGCCCCCACCTGGCTACACCCTCCTGTCAGGCGGTTGTAGAGAGTGATCAGGTCGCCTCTGAGCCTCCTTTTCTCCGGGCTGAACAACCCCAGCTTCCTCAGCCATTCCTCAGAGGACTTCTGCTCTGGACCCTTCCCCAGCTCTGTTGCCCTTCTCTGGACTTGCTCCAGCACCTCAACATCCTTCTTGTACTGAGGCCCAGAGCTGGACACAGAACTCAAGGTACAGCCTGACCAGTGCTGAGTTCAGGTAGACAATCACTGCCCTGGTCCACACTACTGCTGGTACAAGCCAGGATGCCACTGGCCTGCATGTAAACTCCTAGACAAAATCCACAAAGTTATACTTGAATTCAAGAAAATCCTTGGAACACAGCTGGTATGAAACCTCTGTTACCCTAAACCAGTTTAAAACCATTTTTGTTCTGTGCTTATTTTTAAATGTCCACTCCAAATTTTTATCAATCAAAACAAATAAATTTTGTCTCATTGCAAAGGAGAAAGAAATTTTGACCCAGTGCAGAGTACGAGCAGAAGAGAACAGCAAATGGAAATAACAAAGGTCAGGGTATAAGTTTTGTAGATTCTACTGAAATTAGAGTAGATAAAAAAATAATAACCCTCCAGGAGATCTTTGAGTATCTGTCTTCAAAATAACTGAAATCACTTACAGGAACCACCTGGAGAAACTCTAGACACCTCAGCTATTCAGAACTATCTAGGCAGCTGATCAGTACATGAATGAAGTGACTGACGTCTTCTATCATGCATTGAAGAAAGTTACTCCTAAATACCTGTCACTCTTAATTATTTATATCAATGTAACATTCATATTACAAGTTCACATTAGAAGCATTAAAGAACATTCACCTGAATGGTGTTATGGTACATCAGTCAGCTTAAGCAATACTGTTTTCTGAATCATGTTTAGCTTTCTCAGGCATCTTCTATCTAGTGGTGGATTTTTTTGGTTCTTCCTTGTTAGCCAAATAGCAGCACTACAAAAATAAGTAAAACATATTATTAAATAAATAAATAAATAAATAAACCCTAAAACTGCTGTGTTGCATTATGCAAAAATTTCATCTAGCTTAGTGTGCAAAAGAATTTATTTCTTGTCGTTTATTTCTTGTCTAGCCTCTTACAGTCAAGAAAGTACTATCTGATTTAACTTTTTATCTCAATGGCAAAGGCATGAAGGATCCTTATGAAAAATAAAGAAATATTTTTTACTTTTTTTTTTTTTTTTAAATTTGTCCAGAGATCACAGAGCTGACTGTGATTTATTTGTTATAGGAATCCCAGGTCAGCAGGGGATCACATGAAAGGCAACACATAGGAAGTCCAGCCACTCCAAACAGAGTCATCTTCATGGTGGGCCCAACTTAAATTTCTTAAATACAGTTTACATTCTCCAGCATATCAGTAAATAAAACTCATTAAAATGAAGGGAACATTAATATAGTGTGTTTACCAAAGTGAATAATAAATAGGCATTTTGAAATTACACGATGAAGCCAACTAACAAAGACTAAATTTCAAGAGTCTTTTGCAATAACAGGCACCGTAAGTGTCTTTTACTATGAACAGTTTTAGGAGAGTAAACAAACATCTTGATGACACTCATTTTTCCAATTTCAAGACTAAAGCAATAGTATCTATCTGCTCTTCCTGCATTCTTGGCATAGCTAGCAATGCCATAGCTGTTTAAATTTGGACAGGTGCAAAGAAAGAGGAGCTCAGGCAGCACCTCAGCTGACAGAGCAGCCACCACATCCATCCACTCCTCTTTAGTTAGGAGGTAACAGTAAAATTTTTGTGCCATACTCAGTGAGTCCTGCTCAACCAAATGCCTGAAGGCCCTTAGATATAAAATATAAGTTCAGGTCCCTTACACCTGAGTTTATACTACAGTCAGCCTTACAACAGAACCACATGCTCCTGTTTGATGGAGTCAGTTGCCTTTGCTCTGACCAACTGACTCCAGAAACTTCATTGTAGTAGTAAACCTCTGTCTGCAAGACTTGTGGCTTTCCCTAAACACCAAGGACCAACATTAGAATTTACTTCCAGTGGATTTATTTGAATCAAACACATTATGCACAAGCAGCATACATTTTCTGTCTGGTACAATCTGGCATGGAGGTGAAGGGAGAGGACAGCACAGAAGCAGAAATAATAATTAAGTAGTTTTATTATAGGTGAAATGATAATGAATATTGGAAGTGACTGAAGTGAAAGCTGCAGTGTCAGGCAGTTATGCAGGTAAGAGGTACAAGCTGACAACTGCTCCTTCAGAAGCAGGAAAAAATCTCAATTCTGGATCTCAGGTGAGAGAGATAGCCTTCTGTCTTTCTCACCTGAGACCTGTTCTTAAGCTACAATAGCAGTGCTTAGAGCTATGACATATATTTTAAGGAAAGAAAAATGCCCTTTGCTAGATCTTTCAACATTTCAGTGTTGGGGCTTTCCTACTATTAACACAACATTAAACCACATAGTAATACACCAAAAAAATCCCGCAACATATTTTATCACAAGTGTTAGGTATGTATTAATAAATACAGACATATTTTAAGTGCCAAGGGTGGGGTAAGAACAGATGCATACCAAGAGCTAACCTATTTATATCATAGACCACAGAAAAGACTGACAAGGTGGTGGTTTTTTCCCTGTGATACTTACATTAAAAATGCCAGTATACTAACCTGATAGAACAGCCCCAGAAATCAAAACCCAACCCACAGCTGAACAAGAACCACAAGGAAAGAGTATGAACCAGAACAGCTTTTCTCTGTGAGATTTCTTCACTCCAAGAAAAATTAGGGGTCTAATTCAGAAGGAAATGAACTTTAAATCTACGGAAGAAAAGAGATAAATCTACCTATCCTTCCTCTCAGTCTTTCATGATAATTTATGCATATAATATGCAATGAGAAATATGGAAAAGCAAAAATTTAAAAATATTCCAACTCTTTGAGTCACTATCTGCATGATGTCTACTAAAAGGGTTTTCATCTAGTACCTGTTCAGCATAGAAGCATCCTCCTTTGGGACACATAAAAATCCTTTTATATGGCTCTAAATTCTTGTGCCTGTGTTTCTAAATACACACTTGATTTATTAAAAGTAAAACTAGCAGCTACAAGGATTCTGCGTTTCTTTATGTTCAGCAGCTCTGAGGAGTTCTCAGTTCCTTATCTATCCCATTGTTCTGAAGTCTCAGATATACAAGACCAAGTCTGAATACAGATATCCTCACCTTGCTTTTTTGCTATTTCTGAATGAAAGTCACTTTTTAGTTCCTGTCTCCTCTTTTGTCAAGAAAGCCTGATTAGGTGCTTTAAAATTTCTTATTTAAACAGGGTTAAAAAACAGCACTAAAATTATTGACAAAGAACCATTTTCCCAGTATGAAATAGTAGAAAATTTTCCCAAGGCAACAACACTGCTCATGGCGAATTCATTGACTACTCAGTGGAATTAATAAAAAATGAAAGGATTTTATCCTGCTCCTTTCCTACTAGTGGTATTTGGTTACATTTTTTGCAAACTGTTAATGAGTCCTCCTTTATTAACAACAAAATAATTTGAAAGGAAAAAAAAAGAAACTTATGATTTGCAATTTCCTTATATAAACAATCTATAAAAATCTAATGTATAAAAAATCTAATGGCTCCAAGGACGTTTTGCTCTAGGGCAGAGGTGTGCAAAGAGAAAATCTTGGTTTGTAAACATTGTTGTTAAATTCATAGTTATAATACCATGATCAACCACAAGGTCTTCTCCAGACAAGAATGCAGACCTAACACTGACTATTCAAGGAAGAGTCACATGAAAATTCTGTGTAAATCTGAGGAATACAGACAGTCCCTGTCTTTACCTGTGCTTCAAGAGTGATCATAGTGATACACTCTGAATTATGTCAGCTGCTTTATGGAATTGTTTGCTCCATTAATGTTCCTTGTTGATATTATTTAATCTCATTTTCCAAGTCTTCAGTAAATGCTTGTCTACCTAAACATATTATACTTTAATTGCAAGATTGTAGTATTTTCTCTGGATTTACTCTCTTTTCACTTGATTTAGTAATTTTAATTAAGAATACAGTTACCCAATCCAGTACTCAGTACATGGCAAACTCTTCCAAAAACTATGATATTCTAGAAATAAACGGATAGATGACTGAACTTGTGCTTCTGAGCATCTTCACAAAATGCTATGTGAGCTGATTCATCCCTGAAGTATGAATGTTTGAAGACAAATATTGGTAGTTCAGTGTCCAAAAAGTTCAACTCTCCCAGCTACAAAATGTCTTCAGAATACCATACAAAAGAACTGCCACAGCTGAATATGAAGCAACATTCATTTAAGAGACTTAGAAGTAAGACAAATCCATTAAGAAAACTCTAATCAGAATCACTCACAGAGAAATAAATAAGAAGTGCCCTCTATAAGAGATTAGAAAAGGAGACACTAGCATTTTATAACATTATACTGTGTGAAAAACTGACTGCATAATAAAGTTTTATTTTTATGAGACCAATGGCAGCTTCTCTTGGTTACACACTGAAACTGGTGATTCCTTAACTTAAATACTGGCCTAAGGAAAAGAAAAACCTTAGAATATTTCTTTTGGGTGAGATAAAAAAAGTCAATTGGTTTAAAATTTTTATTTATGTATCAGGAAAAAGGTAAAATCTGTCCAAAGGTACATTTAAAAAAATGAAAACATGCTTTTCAGAGAATATACCTCTACCAGATAAAGGCAGTATCAGAAATGTGATGCATCTGAAAATTTCTATCAACCCCTTGCTTGTTTGCTTAGAGATTCAGGTGAGCCTGCATTTGGTGAAATGAAGATTTTTTCCTGTAATTAATGCACTGGAGTGGAAGAACTGTCTCTCCCACAGAATGAGTGTATAGCTTTAGGCAAGATTGCTTTTCAGTCCCTCATGTAAAACTGGGGTAGCATTTCTCTTATTCAGTCATTTCAATCAGCAACTGTTAATGCACATTTGTTTGTTGCTTAATACATAGTGTGTTTCTAAAGTGCCATTACTCCACAGGTTAATAAAATTTAATGGTAGCTTCTCTGAAAGGCCCCAAACTCCATCCTGACAACAAAGGCAAAGGGACAGCTTCCTTTTATATGCAGTCATTATGGTTAATTACAATATAGCCTGCATTGCTAAAGAACCATTTCCACTGAATAGCAATTCCACCAGGAGAAAAACACATCTTGGTGCTGACAATGCCACCTGCTTAACTCTTAAACCTCAAGTGCTGGCTTTTGTTCCACAGGCCTACCACAGAGACTCTCCTCTGGGGCAAAGCACGGTGTGCGGTGTGTGATGTGACAGATTTTGTCTGACTGGAGGGCAAGCAGGACATGGCCATAGGGTAAACCTTGGTCAAGTGCATTTCCATTTCATTGAAGATGCATGCTGAACTGATCCAAATTGTTTCAATACTCTGGAATCTACCTCTATGATATTTTCACAAATTGAAATGTTTCCACTTGCTAGCAAACTCTGGATTAAAAGGTCAGAATATTAAGGAGTTTCACGATCTGGAAATAACAGGTTTTGACATGCTGTTCTAACAAAGCTACAATTCTCTTCTTTCACCATGATGCATGTAATTCCATTCTGTCCTATTTCCCAGAACTGGAGGTAAACAAAAACACATTAGAACGATACTTACAGAGGCCAGGATGCTTTCAGCAGCCTTAACATCAAGCTTTTATGCAGTTCAAACTTCTGAACCATGCATTTTTTTCTGGACATTCATTGTGGTTTATTTTTAAATCTTGTTGATCATGGAAAGCTGTCTTCTCCTTTCCTCTTTCATGACAAATCAAGATTTCTCATCCTCATTTTGATGGCTTTTAACCTAATACTATCTTCTACTCTTGACAATTGTGCATTACAGTAATTGAAAATGCAAAACAGGAGTACATCAGCTGCAAAAGCAAAAAACTGAGGTTCTCAGTTTTCTAATTGCAGCTGAATTGAATACAGTTGCTTCATAGATTTTTAAGCTGTTCTGATTTTGTTCTCGTCATTGAATAACATGGACATATATGAAAAAGAATAATAGCAGAAAAAAATAAAATAGAGCATTCAAATATCAGCAAGATGCAATTCAATTGAAATGTGTCATAACTTTGGAAAATTACACATCATTCTGTATTTAGCAATGCAAGAATACCTGAAATTCATTTTATGTTTAATCAGCTTCACTTTTCATTCTTGTTGCATCCATTATATACTTAAAGAAATTAGCACTGTTTACTTGAATTAATTTATAAGCCTTGACACACAAGTTTCTTTCTTGTATTTGATCAGTTCATCATGTTTCAGGACATATTTTTGTGTAATTTAATATGGAAAGAACACATTAGGAAAAAACCACAAACAAAACAAAACCACTTTATAACGCTTACCTAACAATAAAAAAAATTAGATATCTGTAGAAAAGCATAAGGACAAGGTTCATTTACTCTGTAGTGGATGTGAAATTTTCATCACATGTCTTTTATCTGCCATCCAGTCTGCCAGATCTTTCAGGACTTTAGCATACGACTTTCTTGAATAAAAAGAAGCAGTGGAAACAAGGACATCCTTTAATACTAACAGTGTTTTTCTATTTTTTATATTCAGATTGATATATAATAGGCTAAAGACATCACAAAGGCAAAATTTCTAGTGTACCTGGATCAAAAAACTTAAAAGAATGCTAAATATTTAGTCAGCAAGTTTGGCTGAAAGTACATTTTTTCTTTGTAATTAATCTCCAGGAAAAATTCACTGTCAAATAAATCTTTTCAATATCAGTTGACAAAAGGCATTGAAGAATTTATTTGCCTGTCCATATGCAGTAGAGATAAAGGGAAGTCATAGTTATTTATCTGCCGTTCCTATTCTCAATTTCAAAATTATGGAAACTCTGGTCAGAAGGACCCACAGCAGCTCAGGCCAAAGTCCACCCTGCCAGCATAGTCTCCAACACAGGGCAAGGGCAGATGGTGATCAGCAGGCAAATGCTGACACTGCCCCTGAATATACTCACATTTATTTGCCACTCATCTCCAGCCCAGGGATGCTGTAAGCTATAAATAGTGTCTTTGTCTTCAACAGCTCTGGCTACAGTTTTCTTTGTGCAGGTGCCTCTCTGTGAATGTGGATAATGTGTTAATCTGGTAAAGCCACCCATATCAATACATTGAAATATCAGGGATAGTTCATATCTCCACTGTAACGTAGGTAAGGGAGAGGAAAAAAAAATGCATTCCTTTTTATCAGGTTTGAATTTAGTCATCATCCACATTGATTGAAGAGATAAGCATCTGGAATACGATCTCTGTGAGAAGATATAGGGGTATTCTAGAACCTGACAACTGATAAGATGTTCAACTTCTGGAAGATAAAAGTAATAGAGGTGAAGGATCTACAATAAATATTTTCAACAAATAGAAGACATTTATTGTGGAATTCTGTAAAGGGATGGAATATAAGAAAATAAAAATAGTAATGAAAGTAATCTTACCTTTAAGGAGTTACAGCTACACTAATTACTAAGAATTAAGAACAGACCTGCCCTTAATAAGCCACAATTATATTCAATTAAGATAAGTGTTGTAAAAGAGTAAGTTAGCTAGTCAAAGAGTTAGTTAGTTAATTAATGCTAGAGTTTGTTGGCTATGTTGTGAGGACGAAAGAGTCAGTGCTGTGAGGAGCTGCCCATAAGAAATCACCGAGGTACAGAAGCTTTGCAATATGCTAACAACAGATTACTAGAAAAAATCTTACACAACTACCACTGCATGCATAAAAAAGATGTAGAAAAACCTTAACACCAAAAAACATCAACTTCTTAAGTCCCATAAGCAAGTGCTTGCCATATACAAATGGGAAAAAATTTCAAATCAGTTGATGATTTTTTCATCTGATACTGAATTGAAAAACAGCAAGACCAGGGATTGCTACTTCAGTCTTGTAGATCTGACATTCATTTTGTAGACAATTGTAAATCCCCTGCAGTCTGATCAAAACACAAACCTTGATCCTGTGCTAACACAAAGGCTGGTTATGAAACATTAGAGAAAATTATACACTACAGATGATTTGGTTGGATGAGTGTTTTTCCTTGTATTTATTTAGGTCATGACAGAACTTTTAAGAACTGGATTAATCTGGGGTTTAACTGTGAGCTACTTCTATTTGTCAGGTTATGTTTTGAGGTGGTAATTTACTCTGCTTTTGCAACTAATGTACTCCTCTTTTGCATTTTCAATTACTGTAATGCGTTATGTCAAGCTAGTATTAGGTTAAAAGTCACCAAAATGAGGATGGGGAATCAACTCTAAACTCTGCCCTCTTGCACTGGGAAAGTTAAAGTGTTCTCTGCTTTCACCTGTCGGTAAAAAAAGCCCCCAAAACTCATCCATGAAGCTAGTCTGCCTGCATGCTCACCTACACAAATGCTTAGGGAGCAAAAATCCTCATAATTTGCCGTGACACAGTGGCTGTAGATTTTTACAGCCAAGAGAAGGCCATATGAAGTATGGTGCAAGTCTCTGCAACAGTCTCTGTTTTCTCACACATTGAAACCAACGCATGTGTCCTCTAATAATGTTGCTAGAAGTCACTGTCCTTTAATTGTCTATGGCTTTCAAAACCCAAACATGCATGATGAAACAGCAAGTTCAGTTAAAGGCAAAAAAAAAACCAACTCAATAAAATAGAGAGCAGTTCCAAATTTCTGAGATTTAAAATGGAGATTACCCACTCAGTGGGATTGCTAGTTCTTACAGCTTGCATTTCTTGTACATTTTCAGCAAATTGTTGACATTCTGCTATCTGCAATTGACAGTGATGCTTTTCTGTTACAGCCTCCAGGTTTGCTGTTTTCTTGGAAAACTGTCTTTACCAAGTATGCCCCTGAATCTTACCTTTTCATTAAAACATATTTAGACAGTTCTTACCTTTCAATCTGTTCTCCATTTTCATCTCACCTTTTCAAGGTTTTCCATGTTGTTAAAAATGTTTCTTCTGCATTCTGACATTGCATATTTCTCATCCCACATCTTCTTCCATTTTCTTTCAAGAGCTATTCACTTGTTTGGCTTTCAAATTTCTTTGTCTTTGAACTCTTTTGTTTTCTTTTTTCTAATCATTAATACTTCCGTACAATTTTAAACCATTGTTTAAAATTAAATACTTTCTGAAGTACAAAGCTAACAAACCCTATCAGCTTGTTTTCTTAACTGTTATCAGGTTTTGACTTCTACGACAACCAAAAAGTTTTAGTGTTCTCTCCCTCCATCAAATCAGGGACAAAATTACCAATCATATTTTCCACTAGATCCTCAAGCTACACAGTTCACATAGAAATTCCAAGCATTTTGTCCACCTCATCCTCCTAGGTAATTGCTAGTTTTCCGCTAAAACATTGTCATGCAGTTTCTAATGAATTCCCATACCATTATATAAATATTATATGGTTTGAAGAACTACTAATAAATATTGGAGCAACAAGTAACAAGATTGTTATAGTGGGATACTATTCAGCATTCTAGATCAGAAAGAGAAATATAAGAAAAACTTATTTAGGGAAATATGAGGGTCAGTATTATTATGTAAGTACTGTTTTTCTATTTATTGATCTAATCTCCCTTTTGACATACAATCTTTCAGAGGTTTCTGGGAAGATCAGGGAAGGGTCATTAAATGGCCAGAAGAAAAGTGTGTACAGCCCTTTATCACTTTTAGGCATGTTGAAATCTTACAAACTACTATATCTTTCTATTACGTGACATTTAATTTTGTCTTGTTTTGTTAACCAAATCCCAGATAAAATGAAAAATGCTTTTAAACTACTATGCTGCACAGGTATACTGTATTTTTCTGCTAAGGCAATTCCTGCAACAAAAGCTTGCATCTCAACAATTTAAGTGTTTGCTTCTCAGGAATCTCAGAAGACCACAACTTGAACTTAAACAACTGACCTTTGTGCAAGAGTTTTGTGTAATATGTGAAGTATGTCATGTTCCAGTAGTATTTAACTGGCCATCAAAGGGCTTGTGGATCTTTAGTCCAGATCTGACTTCCCTCTAAGCAGTCTGATTTTATAAAAAACTCGCGAAAACAGGAAAGCTCATTTTGTAACGGGTAGCATGGCTGGGTGGCCAGTGTCTTCCCGTTTTAGAGCAGAGGCTGCATAACAGGAACATGAAGGTTTTATTTCTAGCCAAATTTTAACATATGTAATTGAGCATTAAAGAGCTTTTCCAAGAGATTTCCTGCTAACAGCAGGAGTTTTCTTTCCAAGCCAAAAATGCCTTTTCTTTAATGAAAGTTGCATGATGTAGTGCAGAGAAAGCATGGAAACTAATCAAAGTAGGGTGCTTTGAATGATGCCAGATGAAGAGACCTGGCAGCACCTTTGAGAGAGGAAGCTCTCTAAATAGATATTCAACTGTTCAACAGACAGTTCAAACAGGATGAAAAAGGAACACAGCAGAGCTCCTCATCCTGCCACTTAGACCCAACTATATAATCACTTATATTGTTCACAATCTGCTCAGCTAACAAAGACAATAAAAGAGTTTTGTGTATGAAATACTGTCAAAAACATTCTGCAACCACCCATATACAGAACTATTTATTGAGATATTTAGCCATAACATGCTACTGACATGAACATATAAATCATGACTGTAGACTTTTTTCCTTCCCTTTTCTGGAAAATTTTCAGAACCACTTTGAAATGCCAAAGAAACAAAAAAATTATTGTGTGTCTTAAAACATTTTAACCAGTTGCACTGACTACAGCTTAGCTCACACTGGGACTAGATAAGTCTTTATACCTGATTCTTGAAAAGCCACTGTTGGTGAGCAGGAGGAGACTTTCTCTATTATAAATCAAGCTGGAAAAGGTTTTATCAGTTAGTATACTACTTAAATTGCAGCCAGGCCTAGAGGCAACAGCTGAACTGGACATTGTATAAATTTATATAAGAACAGGATATTTGTCCAAACACTGAATTAGGTGGGAGGAAACCCAGTGTATTTTTGCTTGAGAATTCAGACTAATGTTTTTTTTCTGATTTCTTATTGGAAGTCAATCAGTTTAAAATACACATAATTCACAACCTTATTTAAAAGATGCTACGTATGTCTTACAGAAGTGAATATCTAAGCCTATCTAAATAATTGTATTTCAGGTCAAGAAGTAAAAGATTCTCACACTGAAACTTCACCACTTCAAGTCTGTTCTTTACCCTCAGCCAATATACAGACAGTTTTTATTTATGAGAATTATTTATCTGCCAGGTTGCAAAGAAAGTAAAAAAAAAATTCACACACACTGAACTTCAGATAAACGTAGCTCTACAGATACCATTGGTGTAGCTTGAATAGCAAATGTATGAG
>WBNO01016437.1:5684-15785 GCA_013400575.1 Peucedramus taeniatus
ATTCATGTTTTGTTACTATCTGAATCTGGGTGAATTGTAAAAAAGCCTCTTTAAAAGTCACTTTTTAAAGCATGCAACTAATTTCAGAAGCTTGAAAGGGCCATCTGGCCTAATATACTTGACATCTTAAGACACTTAGTCCTACTTTCCTGCTCTTTCTTCCTGCCCCTCTTTAAATTTTAGTCCTCTTTTTGTTTTCACAAATAAATCTTGTGGCCTTTTGGGCAAACTTACATTTTTTTGTTTTAATATCACTTCCCACTCTTGCCATTAGTTGACTTACTATCATTTGCAATCAAACATAAATCTCTGCTGGCTAAAGAAACAGAAATTTCTGGCCAAGCTGCTCAAAACTGTTCCAGCCACCATTTATATTCAACTTGGAGTGGCTCTGTAGTCCTATTGAAATTTCATTAGGGTGACATGCAAGCTGGTTCTGAATTTTAAGCGGGCACTTACTTCCATCAACAAAAAAATGTGTTTTATTGCTTACTAGTGGTATTATGGTTTATTGCTTCTCTGCCATTATGCGTCAGAATGCTGCCTAAGTCACAGCATTAAAAAAACCCTTGATTTTGGGAACTGCCTCAATGCTTTAGATGAGCAGGTCACCAAAGTGATCAGGGAATGCATCAGAACTCCCACTCAGTGCATGTCTTGGCCGCGTCTTTCCATGTACTGGCACAACATGGTGCCCTCCCCACTTTTTTACACAAAAGGAAAACCTGATCAGGTTGGAGCACCTTCAGTAACTAAATGCATTTTTGGCAATATTTTTGACAGTATTTATTGGAGACACCGTGACAAAAAAAGATCTGCAAGTCCCAAAATAGCAGAAAGTGCTTTGCTGAAGCATCACATATTTTGAAATAGATTTTATTTCCCAAAGAAACAAAAGAAGTCAAAATTGCAATGAGGATTATTTCATCCTGTTATTGACATGTTGAAATTTTCTGGCTGAACTGGAAACACATTTTTATAAACTTCACTCCCCAGTTTATCTTTCCCATGCAGTAAATAAACACCAGTAAGACTATGGACATTGATAGTCTAGTCCCTTACTACCACTCCTTGTAGTCCATCACAATTTATTTCCATCTTCAGATCCACATAAAATTAAGAACCTATACATTTCATCCTTATGCATGACTGTTCTTTTTCTCTCATATACAGTCTTAGTGGTTTGGGGTTTTTTGAATAACACACCAAGCAACCTATGTAATAACTCTAAGGAAGATCTTCAACTCATACTGCCAAATGGGTTCTTCCAATGAACTTAGTAAGTTATGGAAATTAGTCTATCTCTTGCATCTTAGAAACCATGAATTTCCTTTCATGTAAATCAGAATCTAAAGCTCCAATAATCTGTGGACACATATAGAGTGAAATACATCAATAGGTTTAGGTCTATGGCATAAAGCACAGTCAGTCAATCACTAACCTCATTAACTTAATTCTCAGTGTCTGCAACCACAAAAAATATTTCTATTTTATAGTTCATAATCCTCAGTCT
Organism: Peucedramus taeniatus; assembly: GCA_013400575.1. Classification (NCBI taxonomy): domain Eukaryota; kingdom Metazoa; phylum Chordata; class Aves; order Passeriformes; family Fringillidae; genus Peucedramus; species Peucedramus taeniatus. The sequence continues at coordinate 7,198 of WBNO01016437.1, forward strand.
GAAATTTAATTTAGCAAGAAAATCTCCATGTGTACTACATGAATTTAATTTCATTCTTACCATAGTTGTCTCTTGAATTGACCCAAAGCTGTTAATGAAGATGTTAACTGCAACATCGACTGGAATTCCTTTAAAGAAAATAATTCTAGTGAGCTACACAATCCAATAAAGGTACATTATCCTTCATCTAAAGCTCCTTTATAACAGTACCACAATGTCACAATGTAACTTTATCTTTTTAAGTTAGTATCTATACAGTTATCAAAGTCAATAGAAACCACTAAACCTCTTTTAAACCTACTGACAAGGAAAAGGGAAAAATAAAAATCCTTAGTCCAGAAAGCTAATCTTACAGAATTCCACTGACCACATGTCTAAATTAATATGACCACATGTCTAAATTAATAGTGTTTGAATTCCATGACTTTCTGCTATCTCAGGATGAATAAGACAGTATCACTTTTGCACACAGTGTAATGGATAGAGGTAATTCATATTTCTAGCAGCAGACGCTTTTAACTGTCAAGGTCATAATGACAATCTATCATCCCAAATTACCTGTTTATGATTTATGATGAGATATTTCCTTATGTTTTAAGAGGATACCCCTTTGTGCAAGTAAAGTACATAAGCCTTTACCTGCCTGTAAAGTATGAACACAGGCAGGTAAAAATTATTGCATGCACCTTTCACAACTATATAGCCTTGGTATGAAAGAGTTGGAAAGCTGCTCAATTTTACAATGGTTACCAATTAGCCAAGAAAAATTTCTAGATGTCAGCAGCTGTGAAGATATTAAGATGGCCTGGATTTTTTTCTCTTTTCCACAGCCAGGATTCCTGTATTTGAAGAGGGATGGTATGACAGCTGCTACATCTGCCCTCTGTCACCCTGCAGGAATTGACTGGCAGTCATTTAATCTGGTGTTAACAGGGAGTTATCACAGAGCAAGGAGAAGTGGCCTGATAGTTGAGAGAACTAATTATGGACCACTACTTTTATTTAATACCTCTATGGTGTGTCAGGATGTCCACTAGATGCAGGTATCTCATCTACACTGTTACAAATACTCAGTGGGTTTCTTCCTACTTTCAGCAACAAAAGAGATATAAGAATATATGAATATTGTTTTGAAACACTGAGCAAATACAGTACAAAGTAACATGGGTTTCTTCCAATAGCATGTTTGTCTGCATAAAATATTTTTATGTACATTTAATATATAAATTCAAACTCATTCTCTTGGTCACCAGAAATTTATGAAGATAAAATTTCACTTCTTCAGTTAAACCAATTTGTTTGGTTTGGTTTTTTAATCAGACTATTCAAGTGTGATGCTTTTGGTTATGCAATAAGCACAATACTTCTTTTAATGCCTTATGCATTAAAAGATGCATGTGACAGAGCACCCATCACATCACTAGTAGCCAAGAGTGTATTCTCTCTTCCAGATTTGAATAGGAAGTGCCATCCAAGAAAATCGCTCATGTGTGAGGAACATTTTAACATGGGCAAACCACTTGTCAGAAAATGTTCTTTTTCTTCCACCTCCCTCTGAGTTAACATTACATGTCCTCCCTTTCCCTTCTGTCTTGATTCTTACCAGACTGCCAGAAGGGTTATCAAAAATAAAAAGAAATCTGCAACATGCTTTGTGATTACAAGCTGATTATGCTGAAGAACAGGTAGAGAAGAGGCTGGACATTTATTCTTTGTGACAAGACTCAGTGCTGAAAACATATAAATATGGTACTACAGAGAATAAGAAAGAAGCAGTACACTTTCTGAGAACTAGGTTTAATATGTTTATAAAACTGTTAAATAGAACTGAAAATAGCCTCTTCAAAAGCACGATAAATATTTAAGATTTTCAAATTTTTCATACTAGTGATATTCACATTAAAATATCTCTTAATGCTCAAATAATTATATGGGGAGTTTTAAAATTAAAGAGCTGTTTTATGTAAACTGCATTGCCTGTATGTAATAAAATTGTCTACGTCTTTTTTTAGAAGGTAAATAATTTAATTTCTGGAAAGAATTTACAGCCTAATTTGTGTGAATTCTTAGAGGTTTTGCAGAGAATATGTATTTCAACTTTTTCTGCACATGTAAGGATTCACACACTCTACACAGAAGAATCCTGCAACATCTGACTACCACGGAGATGTTTTAATGGCAGAAAATGTGCTTCCATGCATTACCTATACGAATTCCCAAAGTGTATAAGATTTTTAACTAAAATATCTTTACAGGATTTAATAATTGTATAGTTTGCTAATAGTGATACTGCTGACCCCAACTTTTTATAGTCATCTTAAAGGATGTCTATAGAGAAATCTGGTGGTTTAAAATACTGTAAAGCAGAGTCTAATTAAAATGTAGGGATAAAAATATATTTTAAAAACTTGTTCTATAAATTCTATTTCTACACTTAAAAATTCTTTTATAAAATAAGACCAATAGTAATAAAGCATCACATACTATTATGATAATGAAATCCTAACATATTATCTTTCAGCTCAAAAGGATAAATATCTTCTGCAGTTTCACACTCTCTAGGGGGGCTTCCATTAAAAAAATCAAACAACAACAGAAATTTAGCCTGTGAGTATTATATCTACATAATTTTTTCTGTGTGAAAAGAGTAAAAGTTAAAATCAAAATATTAAAAAAAAGGCTGAAATATCTGACAAACCTTTGAAATTAGGCCTTATCCTGGGATCATAGCTGAGTAATAATCTGTTCAAGATATTGCTGGTAGAATTAGCAGGTACTCTTGCAAGGTCTTCAGCTGATTGCTGCCTGTAAAAAAAAGTTCATTAGTTACTATCAAGACAGAAATAATTGCATACTTAAACTCAGGTGATTTTAAAGTAATGCCATAAATGCCATTTCACAAGCAGTAAATGTTCATTATTTTCAGGTGCCATACTGTATAGTCTTTCTTTCCTTGAGAAATTGCAGTATTTTTCAAGAAACAACTTGTGTAATAAACAGAAATGCTCTCTGACACACTCTTAACTGTAAACTTGGAAGCAAATAAACTGCAATTCGCTAATTGTTCCCTTCCCTCCTAACAAAAAATATGCAGAGGGACATGATTTCTTCATCAGTAAAAAGCAGCCACCTGAACTATTTTTAGTGACTGTCAGATTAGGAACCTTAGTAAATTGACAGCCACTTTGTAGGTGCCAAACCATGCAGAGGCTTTTGGCAGTCTCCTGCTCTCGCATGCCAGCGCCAGCTATTCCACCCAGAGCTGGAGGATTGCATAATCTCTTTGTCAAGTGCTAATAAAAGCTTTACGACAGAAAACAAGGCCTTGGACTCTGGTTTTGCAGAGGGAATTTAAACATCTTCATTACCTTGCCATTATTGTGCTGGATGTTAAATGAAAATCATTGCTACAATCAAAAAGAACCTGTGACAGGTAAATGTAGCTACAAGAGTACATGAAATTGAGTGTAATAAAAAGCAATGCGGGTGCATCAGTGCCCTCCCCAGGTATTTTAAACACCAAGCAGGCTCATAATGGTATGGAAATGAATTTGTATGTTTCCAGAACCTGTTCAGTGACTATTTCCAGTTTTGAATTCTGTCTCATAATCACTTTTTCATCCCTTTTATGAATAGTTTGCTTTCTTTCTGTCATTATAATTCAGTAACCAGGATGCCACATAAAGATAAGAGAAACACCCTACATAGGTATAATTCATATGCAGCAACATTGTTACCTATTACACACTAATGTACAAATGTATTTTAAAAAATAATCAACTTTATTTCCTTAATGTTTTCCATAATCAGCATCAGCTGCTGTTGCCTTCTTCACCCTGTAATTTCTTTTTTTCATTATTCTCTCTCATACCAATGTCAGTTTTACAGACCTAGAGGTTTTTCTGCATAACATCTCAGTTCATTGTGTTTTTTTTCTTCTCATCCTTCAGCTTCCTTCAGGTCCTCTAGGATTTCTGCCTTATTCAAACATTTGTTGAAGAAAACATTAACTCTACAGGAGGCTTTTGACCAGTTTAAAAAACCCAAAAAACAACATAAATGTATTAGACTTCCTGATTTTAAAATATCCAGTAATGGTAGCTCCTGTTCAGCATTTTCCTTATTGATTACTGGGAAATGAATTAATAAATGTCAGTATAGCATGACATCAGTATTTGATTGAAAACTGGAGATGAGACTAGATCCTAGCCCTTGAAGAGCTTTTATTAATAACCTCACCTTTAAAAACAACTGGTTTAATGCAAACCATAAGGAAAAAGGCTGACTTGGTAGCACTCACTATGCCTTTCCAAAGAGATTTAATCTTCTCAGTTCACATTTAACAACTAAAACATGTATATATAAAACTATGAAGGAGTTCCCTGTTATCAAAAACATTTCAACCACTTATGAAAACATAACTGCATTTTATTATATCATAGTCTCCTTGATACCCATTGAGCATTTTATCATTCAGGAAAAAATAATCAGATTTCTGTTTTCTCTGTTGTATTCAGGATATTTCTGAAACCTGAAGCTGCATATCTGCTTAGCTATTTTCTTATATTTAATTGATGCTATAAATAAGGAAAAAATTATGGCAGTAAAATGGCACTAAATCCTCCTTGAAATTTTGGACTACTAAACAGCATTTAGCAGGATAAGCATGCATTCCCAAAACTACACAGATATGTATCTACCAAGACATATGTATCCAGGAGGATAGTTTAAACTATAACATACAGGAAGCAGCATTAAGTGGTTGCAGCATAAAATTCCCCACCCATCTCTTGCAGTAAACACACTAAAACCTCTGTGATCTCTAACAACCACATAGGTGAACTAATTGTTTTGGCAGAACTTCTCCAGAGATAATTTGTCTTCTAATAAAGCAAGGAAGCACTTACTTTTAGCAACATACAATAACTTCCTGTTATGTATACAGATCTGTATGTTCTGTATACAACAAGCCTCTGCTAATTTAATATTAGAGCAATTAAAAAGGAATATGTGTTCTAACTCCTTTCCTAATAACTGATAAATTCATTTTCAAACAATCCTCCCAGGGCTGAGTTTATAAGTTTTTATATTTTACTTAGAACTGGATCATTATGCAAAAGAATTAATTTATTTCCTCATTTGGTCAGGCAGCTGGACTAGATGATCATTGTAGGTCCCTTCCAGCTGAAATATTCTATTCTATTCTATTCTATTCTATTCTATTCTATTCTATTCTGTAGTTTTGAGATGTGTTCGGTTTTCAATGATGACATTTACCAATGAAGATGTTGCTACAAAAATTTCATAAATCAGCTTTGTATGCTTTTTTGCTGTACCACTAGTTGGACAAAAGGAAAACAAAAGATTAAGATTATTTTCCATATCCTAGAAAGAGCAATTCAGAAAATAATGTTAATTTAGCTATTAAAAAGGCAGGCAAACACTCTGCACGCTGTGTTTTATCTGATACAGAAAGGTTCATGGCACTGCTTCCTTGCAAGTCACACATATTAACATTAAAACATCTACATCAGATGTCTACAAAAACTGCATTTACAAAAGAATCTCCTTAATACTGATAATATGATTTCTTTCTAAATTCTGTATGTCCAGTATATTGAAATATGAAAACAAATCCAATCAACAACTAATGAACAAACTTAAATACTTTTTTTTTTTATTTTTGTCATGGGTTATACAAAGAAGTTCATTAAATAGTGAAAACAGTAATCTGAACCACACAGGGTAACATGGGCACATAAATGAAATACAGATGCTCATAAAAAGCAATGAGGGAAAGAGAAAAAAGTTTGAGAAATTAAATGAGTGAGCAACAAACAGCAAAAGAAAGCCCAATACAGCTGACAGGTTTATTTGTCTCTTCGAGTAAGAGGAATAAAGTGGTAGTTTTGTGAGATCTGAGTTGCACTGCAGAAGTATATTAATACAAATAACTGTTCAGGTTGTTTGTTCAGAAGCCATCCAAAAATTGGGCAAAGGAGATTTACTGCATTGGGAAGACAGTGATGGGAAGAACAATAGCTTGCTGGTAAAGACACAGTCACAGTCACCACAATCACATCTTCCACAAGTCATTGGGTCATGTTTTGAACTTATACAAGCATATAAGTGCAAGTGCATTTTTCCTTGCTTATCTAGGAACCAAGTGAAATACAATGACATTGACTGGTTTGAGTTAGGAGGACAACCACTGAGATTCAGTAATTGCTACTTTTAAAGGTCACTTTATATGAAATGCTTGAAATAGCTACTGGAAGAAAAGCAAAGCTCTGCTAAGTATCAGTCATATTTTCACTGTGGTTCTTTTACAGCATGCTGTCATTAAACTACCATCATTGAACAGCACACAAGGAAACCTCACCACAATGACTGGATTTCCTTCTGAGAGCCTTGCTGACCAAAATGCCTGAATTTCACCTGCAAATCAATACATCAGATGGGCTCCTTGGGGTAAGTTAAGAAGTTAACAACACTTTCGGAGCAACAGATGAGCAAAAAGACTTAATGAGACAGTTAATGGCATGTGTTAGGTGCTTGGATAAAGAGGCTGGGACTATTAACGTGAGACATTTACCTAGAACCACAACCACCCCTGCTTAATTGGCCATTATGGAATGAATTAATGAGAGGAATATTTGTATATTACATAAGACAAAAAGGATTTGAGCTGAGATCTGCCTTTCTAGAAGAATCTTACTTCAGTGTGCTGAAGGCTGAGTCCCACATCAGAACACTCACACCAACTGAGAAGTTATTTACCAGTTTTTCTAATTCAGCCTACAATTTTCCCACTTGTAAAACGCTGGTCACTTAGATTTCCACCAGTTGCAGCATGCATTTTAATTTTAATGCATTTATTTCAACCTGTGTTGAATGCATGTGGAGCTGATGCAAAGCACGAAGAAACAGGAATGTACACTCTTCACAGTAATTGATGAGTTCCAAGCAAGATATAGTGAATACCAAAGGATAAGGCAACAGAAGCCTCACAGTTGCTACGAAGAAAATTTAAAAGCAAGTAATTGTAAAGCTAGAACTTTCCCTACCAAAAATTTTACCTAAGTAACAATTAAAAAACCCCACACAACCAACGTACAAAATACCCAAACCCAAAGTGATTTTTCTGTCTCTGAATAAATGGAATGGAAAACAGCCTGTATTCTTGTATACATAGATGTATCTGCACTTCTACAAACAGCGTCCACACAATCCAGAGAGAAAACAAAGTACAGTTAGTCTTTTGATATAACATCCCTGTGTGAAATGCCTGGTCTTTTGGAGGTTACATCTGGTATCACTGACAAATCAAAGAATTGCTTTACATACTGTATTTTACAGGACATGCAGTAAGGTGTTCATCTCCTCTTCCACTGCAGCTCTATACATTTCATCACTGCCTTTGAAGACCATGATCAACATTTTAAGTTGATGGCAACAGGCAATTATTTTCATAATTCACTAATCAAAATCAAGAATTTTAGATAAGCAGATATTCACAACAAAAGGAAACATGTATTATACTTGGTTTGGAATTTATATAGCTTTACATTTGTGTTAGGCAAATGTGTCAGAAGACATTATATCTCTATAGTCATCGTGACATTTATTCTCTCAGAGCTCACTGAAGTTACAAGGAGTCCTTTCCACATGCAGTGCTACAGGAGGAAAGAACATAAACAATATTCCACACAAACAGGAAGGAAAGCTTTTTCATAGTTCTAGATTACTGACAGATAAAAAATATGTATTTCAACTCACACTGTTATCTCCAGTAAAATCTCCTATATGATACTGAAATCACAGATTTCAGTGCAGTTTATTTAATCTACATGATGGAAACGGACATTTTAGTCATATAACGTCTGTGTACATGTGAGAAAGGTAAAAGTAAGTTTTGGGAAACATAATATCTATTATCCCACCATATATTTTAAGTAAAATTTTCCTGATATAAACTACCAGTGTTCTGATTTGCAGTGTTTGATTTGCAAATCAAATTTGATTTTTTGAGTGCAATAACTCTAAGCATAAAAACAAGTTAATACATATCAATGACATTCTATATAACTCTTCTGAGTGATCTCTCTGATCTCTAGTATGTTTAATAGCTACATTTTCAAACTGTGCAAGATGACATGTCTATTCCTAAGAAGATGAATTACAATTACTCCAATGAAAATTGGTATCACTAATTACATTAAAACCATGGAACTCTGAGTCATCATTTACATGTCTTCATGAATGCAGCTGACAGCTAAACACCTAAAATGAGATATGTAGATTCAGTACTGAAATTTGGAGGTAATGCAGTATGATGAAAAAAGAGAAAGGTTCCTTCATAGCTAATTTTGAAATAGAAACCCAGATTAGGCACCCTGAATAGTGAAATGTGAGTTGAGGGGGTGAAACAGCTCATCTGTCATCTCGTGTTGTAGACAGACCAAAGAGAACAGTCTCCTAATGTGGACACACAGACAACCTTCCTGCAGTTAGGTAGTGTCAATAGCTGTTAGTGTCACTACTTCTGTCCTTGTCTAGCAGAAACCAAATCCAGCTTTGGTTTCACA
>WBNO01016448.1:0-11231 GCA_013400575.1 Peucedramus taeniatus
AGACAAATCCAACATTCCTCTCATAAGTATATAAAATAATAATACATATAAGTAATTTATTATTTACTAATTTATTATTTTAATTTTTATTAAATATATATAATATATAAGGTTTTATTATTTTCAGTAATCTCTTGGTAGGGAGGGTAGAAACTAAAGCAGCAGTTGTGTGAAGGTTTTGTTGAGAAGTGGTGATATTGGAATATGTTTAGAGGAAAAAATATTATTCCTTTTCTTTTTTTGCACTGGAGAATATGAAAATTCTTTCTTTGACAATGTGAGAGTATTATTCTTACATTTTTGGTAATTGGGCCTTTCCATGTGTATCATCCAGATCCTGCTGGAATTCAGCTGTGTCTTTGCTTTTTATTAGGCAGCTTCCTTAAAGTTTTTTTAAAATTTGGTATTTCTGAAAAAAACCACAGAGCGTTTTCAAAGTCATGATGTCAGCCTAGGTCTGTTCTACATTTAATCAAATAGCCCAAATGGGAAACAGCCCAACTGACACAACTTTGTAATTAAATTTGTGTTTAAAATGGCCTCCACATGCCAACAACCCCATCAAATGATTGTGATTACTGGAGCTTGATATTCATGAAAGTCTGACTGTAATCTATTTCATTCATGTAAACATATTTCATTTTTAAAACTATGTCTGAAGCATAAAATGTCTGAAAATCAAGATTCCTGGTATTCAGACACTTTGCTGAGGTGATAACTATTGCAATCCAATCAGACTTTGTGAAGCTACAGACAAAAGAAATTGGTATCTCTTCAAAGACATTTACTTGACGTTTTCCCCAGAATGTCATGTTCAAACTTCATGAATTCATACGTGTGACAACATCTTTTTAAATCTTCCTGTGTTGTGATGCTCAGCTGAGCTCGTTCTGATTACACCATGACTTCTTATTTTTAATATAAATTCACTAAAGAAAATTCAGGCTTCCTTGGTTTTTGATTACTCTCTTTTTATGTGCTGAAAATAAACTTTTAACATCCTTTTGTGGACTTTGGATTTGAACTAGTGTCAAGTAGGATGTTTAACAGGTGTTCTTAAGTATGGATTGCTCCAAGATAGAAGCATCTGTGGAAATGGATATTCATCTGACCTAAAGGCTTCTTTGGAGAGTCAGCAATATCAACATATTTTATAATTCTTAAAACATGTTTTAAATACACCAGGGTGTATTTTGTATATTTAGAACTAATGCAAATTAACTCACAGGTGTCAGGTTTTGAAGAACAATTTCCTCCCTTGGAAATGATAGGGAGAGGAAACACATTTCACTGTCTTCTTCCTGCAGTATATAATTTTGTAAAGATTTGAACCACCTATAAATATTTCTTTAGTTTATTTTTCCTTCGTTTATTTTTCCTTTTTTAATTGCATTAAACGGTGATCACAAAAATCTTCCTTAAAGGAAATTACAATAAAAATAATTGAAGTAGGCTTTGGAGGCAGCAGACATGACATCTACATTTCCTTAACACAAAAGATGTGAACTTCATTAACTAAAGCTGCTCTTAAACATTCAGGATAAGGTAAATAACTCCTATTAGCTTTTTATTCTAGGATTTTTCCATCTGTGGGCTCTCCTAAAGAGGCATATTGGGGAAAAAGGTGTTGTGCCCTTGAGATAATCCTCTCTATTTTACTTGTTTTTTGGATAATCTTTGTTTTCACTGAACATTATCTAGGATCAGATGTTATGATTTTTCTAATTACAGCATCACTAAGTACTTAATTACATTCTCTTCAAGGAGGTTTACATCATTCTGTCATATTTCTAAAATAGAACACTTCACATTCTTCCTCAGAACGTAGAATCAAGGGTTTTAATTTGCATAACCTTTCAAAATTGCATTTATTTTGTACAGAAAAGCCATGGATTTTTTCATGCTAAAATGCATATTTTTTTTCCAATATCTGTTTCAATAGTAAAGTTCCTTAAGAGAAGATACATTATATGAAGAACTCCTGTGTGTGTTTGTACATCCAGTGCCTACTGCCTTGTGGAGAGTTTATGCTTTTGGCTGTCTTTGTTCATTTCCTCTTTTTTAAAAACAAGAGTGGAAAATATTGGGATAAAATTGAAGACCAATTACTTTTTCATTCTCATTTCCTCTTTAGTACAACGGGTGGGTTCTGACCCATAGGCTGCCTCCTGAATAAGGAAGATTGTTTGTGGTAAAGGAAGTTGTAGTGATTAAAAACTCAAAAACACCACATCTGCAGAAAACGCCTTGGTTTTAATTATTGACGACTCATTTAAACTTTGTTTCCTCTCACCCGCTTCCTTTTCCACTTAAATGTGCAAGGCAAAACATAAAAGTAAAATGATGAAACTAAGAAACATCTCCACCTGAATATTGAATTTCAAAACCATGGGTGAAAGTTGGAACAAGTTCTGATGTGTCAGTGACTGGGTACGGAGTGCTGGGGTTTGCACATGTCAGATGTGGGACTGAAATTCTCTTTTTTCACCTCACAGGACAGTTTTGTACCTCACAGGACAGTGACTAGAGGTGACTCTAGGCAGGATTTGCTAATGTGTGTACTAATCCTGTCCAGTTCCTCTGAACGTGAGCATAACTCTGAATTTACTGAATATGTTCATTGGATTTTTATTTCTAGGGTGCTGTGACCTGGAGAACCTCAGAGCTATTTTTACTATTGTTATTTGTACTGTTTTAGTTGTATCATAATCCAATTGTTCTGGCTTTATAGTTCCCTAACTCCTGAAGATGTTTTCAATGACGTGGCATAAAGGACATGTCTGTGGCATTCATTCTGATAATGTTTTTTAGATACAATTTATTAACTCCACTCCTAATGGTGAAAAGTGGTAGAGTTATTAGAGAAGAGAGATTCAGGTGCGTAAATACAGACCTGTAATGCTATTTTGACTCCTGTCTGAGACCATCTAGACAGGACTGGCACATAGTGGAGTGATAAAGCAGGACTGTAGGGCCACAAACTGATCCTATATTTGGCCACTTCTTCCCACAGAGCTCATTTAAAGCCATTTTTCTTCTTAAAATTCACTTGTGTTGCCTTTCAGTGTAGGTATTTGTTGGTACTTAAACCCCCTTTTTTGTGCTCTTACTGTTCTTCCTATTACTGTTTCTTGCTGCCATAAAGAATACATTCTTTTGTATTTTTTCTAGAGACACTAATGCTGATTGCAATTAAATAAAAAGCTAAATGAGGTCTAAGTTAACTTTAATACATTAAAAAAGTAATTGTCTGTCTAGAAAGCTAATTACCTTGTTGCTGTGGTAGCAGAAAGGATTGTCATGATTTTCTCTCCTGATGAGAGTTTTACTTTTTCCTGAACTGCCATAGTCCTTTGCTACAAGCCAGAAATTTCTGTTATTCATTGTTCATATTTCTGCTTCCTATACAAGTAACATTAATATTGCATTTCAGCAAGTTTCCAGTTGGAATAAGAAGCCTATTGCATTTATTGTATATATTGTATAGCTTAATCTAGGTACAGGTATATGCCACTCTCCAGCATTTGTAATAATAAAAACAAACTTGTCTGATTAGGTCAAAAAGTTGAAACTTGGATGAACTCTGTTTTTGCATAGGAACAAATACTCAAAATACTGAAAAGAATATTTCTAATGCAAAGTTTCTTGGAAGGACTGAATGGGTATAATATAGGCCAGAAAGATTTTTATCAAAGTATTTTACATGTTATGAGAAAAGCAACAGTGAAAAAAATTTCACTTCAATTTGAAAGCTCTAAGGAAATATTCAGTGAATATAAAACCTCTATGAGACATGGAGGAAATGGAACCAGTGTGCAGTTGCTTGTGCTGCCACACCTTACACAGGGGAGCTGGAGGAAGCTGTTTGTACTCTAAATAATCTGATTTTCATTGTATGAAAGAAGCTGGTTACATGAGCTGGGCTTTACAGATGCTGAATCAAAGGCTCAGCTTGGTGGTGTTTATTTTGCAACCACAAGCCAAAAATCCCAGTCACGTGTCAGAGTCCCATTGGGAGGGGAATGGCACAGCTGAAGTGCAGAAGGGTGTAGGATTTGCTTGGCTGAGGATCTAGAAATAAACTTGATTGGATCGTGGCAATTTTCACATTTGTCTGTAAAACAAACTTCTTAAATGATGATAAAAGTGGCCTTGAGTGGTGCTGGTGCTGCAGATGAAAAGAAAGCAGCTCTTAGGGTGGAGGGGAGTGCAAACAGCACTTCCTACAGCACGTTAACTTTGTTAATGAGCTTGCAGCTATTTTCCTGTTCTGTTGCAAAGTTCTATTTCCAAAGATTGTGCTCCAAATTATGGCTAAATTCAATGTAACCCATTGATTTTGCTCACTGCAATACCAGCAATTCCTAAATAATAACTTTATTTGATGAGGACTTTTTCCTAATTTTTTTTTTTCAATTCCAAAAGGCTCAAAGCATTTTAAGACCTACACTGCAGTGTAGGTCTTAAAAGAGTAAGTTCTAAGTACAGAACCAGTGTTATGAGCCAAAATTCAGAGAAGTAAATTGGAGCATGCAATGGAATTATCTGTGTGGCTAGATGGAAGAAGGAGGGAATTTTGGCTAAGATTTGAAGTCAAACTCTAGAAATTGCAAACAGTGATGAATAATCCAGAAAAAAGCTGTCAGGATCCAATTTAATGGCACTTCTTCTGTCTGCCTTCACCTCTCCTTGTGTGTGTACAGATAATTGATCAAACCTGTTCAGTTTTCTCTTCAAGTGTGAGGAGTTGGGATTCGAACCAGTTGTTCTTTGGACTTCAGGGAATTACAGTCTTTTAGCTGAGCACCTGGATTCAACATTTACTTTAGTTTGCTTAAATTACCAACAGCATTTATGAAATTATCAGTCTGTTCAGAAATGAATATAAAAAAGTGAAACTCTGTCCTCTGCTTCTAATTTAAATTTTAAGCTGCCAGGAAAGAGATGACTGCACTTCCTACTTGGCTATAATTGAAAACCAGGTTTTCAGACAAACAAATTTGAAATTCTCCTTTTTAATCTCTCACCTTTTGGAAGCTCTTTGTATTCTGTATCTGTTCAGCTTCACTGTGACTCTTTATTTAAAGAAGCTGTTTCCATCTTGTGCTGTTATAGAATAGACTGAGATATAAAATGAAGGTATTTTTTCCCTTTTACCTTTTATGCAGAGTTTTGTAAAGTGTCTTTGTAAGTAAGAAAAACCTAGGATATACAAGAGAAGGCTAATGAGGGCTTGATTAAAGAATACTAGAAAGAGTTCTACTTTTAAATAAAAACCATCCTTTCAGCACAGGATAGATGTACCTCTTGACATGACTTTTGCAGGTTTTTACCTCTATGATGTGCTGTAAAAACAGCTCTATGAACTCTTCTAATTGATATTCAGTTTAAAAGAATTTTAGGTTAACCTTCTGAAAATATCTTAGAATTGCTTAGCTGTAATATGAAGATTAAATTAGGATGAGGACTGAAGTTTTCCACAGTGATTTTTTGTTGTCATTGAGGAAACATTTCTTAGTTCAGAGACATTCTGATTTGTTCTTATGGAATAAGCAACTAACATTTTCTTTTTCTCCATGCTTGTTATTTTGATTGCATTTAATCATACTCTAAATTGTGATGTTCCATTGCCAGCAGTCCCCCAGCAAGATCTTCTCATGGTGTTTTTGTTCCCACATCAAAAGTATTCACAACTGCACATGCAGAGCTCTGGCCTGACTGCTCACATCCCTCTGCAGTTTAAAGCTCTGCAAACACAGATACCTGGAAGATTTATGAATGCTTAAGGTGGAAAATAAACCAAGGGAGTTTCTCACCTGTTCTTGAACAGAACTTGATTATCAGAAATTGGAACAGAAACATTAAAACTCTATAGTGTTAGTTCTCAGTGGACAAACACATCCTCAGTGAGAGGCACCATCAAAATGAGGAAGAGAAATGGAGAGTTACAGTATGATGGCAGTGCAGTAGTTGGTATAAAACAGTATCAGCTTACTTTGTATAAATAATTAAGCCCTATGGTACCCTGAAGGTTTTGTGTAGACTGCAGACTTCAGGAGGAGCAAACAGCAGAGTTCTGTCCAGCCACACTCCTGGGGTTCCCCTCAGCTTTTTCCTTGTCTAATCAGAGTTGTGAACAGTTCAGTGTTTCTATGAAATTGAATTAATATGTGTCTGGGCAGACACAGGTAATATGTAATCCTGCTGATATTCTCTGATACATATTGGAAGCTTTCTGAACACCTACTGGCATAATAATTTTAAAATTCATATTTAACCTGTACAGCTACAGAACAGTATTAGATAAAGAGATATTGCTCACATGGGTGTACAGTGCTTCAGTGACCAAATCAAAATCAGGTGTCTACACTGTTCTGCCATGAACAAACCCAATCAGAATATGAAGGGGATTTGACTTATTTTATATTAATTAAAAATACTGGGGGTATTATAGGTTATGGGACTGTTGGCAGGATTGTCTGGTGTTACTCAAGTTCCAATTTTCATTTGTTGAAGTAACTTTTGGTTGAAATTTTGTATTCTAGATATCTTCCTATGGAAAATTTCCTTTGAAAATTTCAACCAAAATGGTTCTAATATTCCCAAGAATGAGGTTACTGGAAAGATACTCCTCGGTGTTTTCGAGAGACCTTTAAAGTCTGTAGCTGTTTGAACAGAGCAACTAGGCCATATTATCTTATGAACATAGAAGAGGGCTAGTAAGGACTGTGTGGATAATCCTAATTCTTGGAGTTGCCATGTTTTGAATGTTTATTTTGTGATACTGTTTTGTTGCCATGTGGGTGTACCACAGTTTAACCTAGGGGATTTGTGTAATTTTGCTTTAGATTATTGGTTGCCAAGTCAGAAGAGAGCCACTGGACTCCACTGAACGATACACTCGCTGGATCAATAACCTCACCCAGGAACAGCTTCTTACACAGGTATCTTTGCTTCAGCTGGGTCTGGAATTACAGCAGGAAAATAGCACAACAGGTTTATTTGGATGGATTTTTTTCAGTCATAAGCAATACTTGATAGTTTATTAAGGTTATCAGATTCTCATATTTAAACATAATTTGTTCAAGAGAAGCCAAGGTTATGGTGCATGTGATCATTACAGAACAATCACCTCACCCTGAGTGAGAATTAAGCTTTCAGGTTTGGAGAGAGCCTCTCATATCTCACTGCCTGTATTAACTACATATGCTTTCATGTTCCAAAATTATGATTTTCTTTTCAAAAAGTGGATCTGAATACAGAAAGAAAAAAAATCTTCCTTGAGAATGGTTCTTCTCCCACCCAAGGTACTGACCACTCCTGTGTCTGTTTAAGTTTTGCTTGGGATCATTTTAAAACAGCAGTTCTTCAGGCATTAAACATTGGGCTCATTATACATTGTTTGTAAGTGAGATGCATCTTGTGCAACTGAAGATGACAGTTTTTGGCATAAAGAACAGTTGTTTCATTAGGCAGGAGGCCAATGCTGAACTAAAATAGAGACTAAAAGAGACTTTGGCAAAAACAAGTTAAGCTGTGGAAGAAATCAATCCAGCTTGTGGAGGAATGTTGTACAGAATATAAGAAATCTAATGGATGGTTTGCAGAAAACATCCCAGCAGGCTTTGAGATCCAAGTATTTGGGCTTGGGTTTTGGGATGCTGTGTTAGAGAGACATTTGGTTTTGATTTCCTTGGATTTAAGTGGTTGAAAAGATTAACATATCCTTATTTGTTAGATTTCATTATAAACTCTGTTGTGTTCCCTTAACTCCAAAAGAACACTGACAGGCCCTGCTATGGTCATTGTAATACAAGGAGTAATCTACAGACCTTGTTTTAAAATCACCAGTGGTATTACAGCTCCCTGTAATTCACCAAGGGAAAGCAATTACAGAAAAAGTTACCCAAGGAATATTTGGATTTGCCTGTGAGTGTGGCATTAGAAAAAATACAGTTTAAACCGGTGTATTTTTCTGACAACAGTATCTGGATTACTGTTCTGGTAAAAAGAAAGAAAAGCTTGAGAATGTAAAAGCTTGTCCTACACAATCTGAAGTGTTTCATCTAAATGGCCAATGGACCTTTGATGAATTAAGTGGAAAATTAAAACAAATATTCTGATTTTGAGATTATGCAAAAAAATAAAAACAAAAACCCTCATTTTAAATAAGATGGGAATCAATGTGTTCTGGAAGAGATTATGTAATATTGTGTTTCCAACAGTAGGATGTGAATATGATGACCTAGGAAGTCCCTTGCAATCTTACATGCTACAAATACCTCCTAAAGCCTTAATAAATGCATTATTTTTACATATAATTTAGAGTCACACAATTTATAGGTAGATTAGCAATTTTGGATCATACATTGGGTTTGGAACTAGCAGAACTTGTGGTGCTAACCCATGAGTTTAACAAGATGAGCTTTACAGATTCAGACTATTTGTGTGTTCCTCATTATTTTTTAACGTGCTACCTGTTCTCCACTAAGTTGAATGCAGAAACAGAAGTTCCTCAAAGACAATAGATTTCTGAGAATTCCATGAGTGTCTGAAGTTTTGGAGAAATTGTGCTGCAACAGCTACAGCTCATATGTTGTTAAGCACCACAGACTCCCCTTGGAGGGAGATTTTAGGTGCCCAATTATCAGACAAGCTTCAGCTGTGACACGAGCCTGGGGCAGCTTGGCTTTTCCAGCTTTGGAGCTAAAAGAGCTGCTTGCTTTCTGTGAGCACGTGGCACTTCTGCTTTTGTAACCATCTGATTAGAAATTCAGGTAGGGGGATAGTTATTTTGCATTTTCTTACTTAAAACAATATGGGGCAGAGGAGGAATCAGGAATAAAAGCAAAATTTCAGCTATACTCTGATAATCAAGGTATGAATCAATTATCTAAGGTCCCACTCATCTACCATGATATATCATATGCTTTATTTTGTGTGTGTGTTTTTTAAAACTCTCTTCAATACATAAACCCCAAAAACCTATAATGATGGACCTGTGCTAATGGATTTGTAGAATCTCTTGAGAGGAGCAGTCCTTCAGGGAATTCAGGAAAATTTGCTTTAATTTACAGCACGTTGTCTACAGCAGATTCCTGTAGTGAAAGCACATTTAGCATTTTTTAGCTGTCCCTGTATTCAGTGCCCAGCTCTTTCCAGTCACTTCTGCTGCATTTCCATACCATGCACATGCAGATTCTTTGTGCTGAGATTGGGAAACCAAGGGACCAATTCAAAAAGGAAAAAGAGCCAATTGTCAAGATCATGTTGTTTATGATAATGTTTATGTTATTGATCAAATAATATCCTGTGGCAGTGGATTGCTCTGCTGGGCAGTGCCCAAAGCTAGGTTTGGGAGCTGTGATTGGAGGCAGATATTTCGGGAAGTGCCTTCAGACACCTCTGTGCTGGATGCTGGGGGTTTTTTTTGCTTGCTTTTATTTATTTTTTTTTTCCTTGAGTCAGTACCAGATTTTTGGATCAAATGTCCATCCCCGGTCCTCATGCTGAGAAGATCTTTCAATACAAAATGCTGCCAGCATTTTCACTTTTCCCTTAGCCTTGGCCTCTTGATGCTTACTCATCCATTAAATGTTTCTCTAAACAATTATACTGTAACATTCCAAAGATACTTTATGGTATGCGTGAAATTTCAGAATATATACCCCAGAGAGTGTGGTGGGAGTGAGAGAGTACAAAGAGAGCATGATAATGAAAAAAACCTGCTTTTTAAAAGATCAATATTTGCTTCTTCAGTGTTATCTTTTGATAAATGACAGGTGAGCAAACCACACTTTTATGGGTATACTGATATAAACCTTAAATGCACGTGTTCTGGAAGACTTGCTCTTTCTGGCCAAGAGTAAAAAAGGATAATTGTAACTGTTCAGTAAGTGCAGATCACAGTGACAGGTACAGGAAGAAAATGAGCAAACAAATTAAGAGAACTGGCTGTTTTGATGTTGAAGTAAATGGAAAAAAATGTAGATTAAAACTAATCCAATGGGATATCCGAGTCCAAATTGTGCTTGTAAATGTGACTGAGGTTTGATTGTGCAGCCCTTCTTTTACACTGGAAATGTTTACTGGCTGTGTAAGTGAAAAGTTCTGAATGGTTTTAAGGCTGGATTAATTGCAC
This sequence comes from Peucedramus taeniatus, assembly GCA_013400575.1. Lineage (NCBI taxonomy): Eukaryota > Metazoa > Chordata > Aves > Passeriformes > Fringillidae > Peucedramus > Peucedramus taeniatus. The sequence continues at coordinate 10,142 of WBNO01016448.1, forward strand.
AAATATTTATGCAAGTCATTTTTAAGGACTGTGAGTAAAAGAGCTGAGTTCATGTTCACATCTGTTAAATCACTGCTTTAGGTTAGTTTAGTCTTTCAGCCTGTGAAGAATTCTGTTCAGCCTGAAGCACAATCCCATCTCACCTATCATTTTTTCCTCCTCAAAGACATTTCCACCCCTTCACGTGGTTGTTGGCTTAGGCAGCAGGCAGCAAACTTAGAGTGACTCGTGAGGAGACTCCTGCCAAAAGGAAGGGCCTGTGGATGATAAGGCTGGATTGTAGAGAAATAACTAATGTAGATCAATAACTGTCTGAAAAAGCCGCAGGGATTCTGGATGACTGTGTCTGTATGACTTCCTGATACATGCTGGACTGTGCAGGTTATCTTGGAGCTCTTGGTGTTGGATAAATCTGGAAATTGTCACAGGTGATTTGTAGTTCTTAGCAATAATCTCTGCCAACCACCTGACAGAAGAGCTGTAATTAACATTTCATAGCACACACCTCTCTGTGCTCTAAAAGATGCCTGTTACATTCCACTGACAGCTTTTAAAGCTGTGCTTTTCTACTTTCTAAGTCTTCTTCCTATATTAGAGTTTAATTAATATTTGGTAAAGATTCATGCTACAAATCAGCATTTACTACAGATGCTCAATTTGAAAATAGTTCCAGCATTGTAGTGAAGTCAGAGCATACAGCTGATTTTAAAGGCAAGAAGGATCTAAAAGCATGGCTGGACCTTTTCCATAAATTCAGTGCACTCAGTATTCCATTATCGTCATGTGGCTCAATAGGGAACTTCTTAGTGCTCAGAAGCTGGAAGGAGTCGATTGCAAGTAGGATGAATTTTCCAGGTGGACCACGGATTGAATATCTCTGGCTTACAGCAGCTGTTTTGTCTACCTGCAGACAGAAAATTCCACTTTATTAGTCCTTGGGTTGGCTGTCCATGTGTCACAACTGAAATAATAATCAAGGCAGCAATCTGACAGTGGATGTATGCAATGCCTGTTGTCTGGTTATGTTAGTAAAGGCAAAAACTGGCCAGAGGGAAAGGCTTTCTTACTTAAGAATGAATAAAACATGAAA
>WBNO01016465.1:0-47855 GCA_013400575.1 Peucedramus taeniatus
CCTGAGCCTGGATTAGGACCTGTCCCAGCTCCTGCCTAGGACACACAGAGCGTGGCAGTGTCTGACCTTTGCAGTTCTCTCTTGGGAAAGGGGAGACAAAAAGGCAAGAAATAAAGCAAACAAAACAAGGAACAGCTCTGCAAGTGCCAGAAGCAAAAGTCAGTACAGATAGCAAGTTGTTTTGTTGGGCTTTTTTTTTTTTTCTCTTCTATTTTTAATCCATTCACTTTCATTTTTCTCTGGAACTCATGGAAAGGAGGAGTTTTTGGATAAGGAAAAGTGACTGAACTTTTGCTGAGACAGAAATAATCTGGGTAATCAGTGCAGGGAAGGGGGACACACAACTACGTGACCACTGAGCTGAAGTTTGGGCAAATCTCTCCTTGTCTGGGACATTTTCCTGCTTTTGCAGAGAGCTCCAGCCCCAAATCCAGTCTCAGGGCTGTGTTATTACAGGAATTCATCTCTGAAACCCCAGCAGAATTTGTTTGGATTGCTAATTTCCTCAGGGCCTGGGGATGTGCTGAAGTGGAGGGTTAGCACACAGGGTATCCAGTTGCAGGGTCTCTGAGGGGTGGGAAATCACTTCCCAAACGTGCCTAATAGTCCTGGGGTGGAGAAATTATTAGTGCTGATTACACCCTGAACCAACAAACCTTCAAAGCAGATCCCAGCCAGGGATGGGGGTGCTGAAAGAGCAGGAAAATGGATGGGACAGTGGGGAGAAAAGGCTCCACGCTGCTCCTGCTGTGTTTTGTCCCTGGGTAGAGGCACAGCAGTGGCTAAATTACATTTCTTTCAGCAAAGCTCTTAACGAGGAGCTCGTAATTGCCAGCATGGAGGAGTCATGCGTGGCTCTCATCCAGTTCTCTGCTTTTTGGGACCCTTGGAAAGATGGAAACCAGCTCGTTTTTACCTCCAGACTGACCTTGGATCTCCTGACTGGTAGAATTAAAGGGACTCTGGAGGTGACAGGTCCAGTCCCTGCTGTCCCCTCCACTCAGGATGTGGTGACATTGCTGCTCACCCCCCTGAGCTTGTGGGGAGAGCTTCACCTGGCCTGGGACACAGCCAGAGATCCAAGGGCAGCCACAGCTTCTCTGGGAAATCCATTCCAGGGCCTCCCTGCCCTCCCAGGGAGAAACTGATAGGAATTTATGATGGCTCTTTCCTCAGAGACCCCACATCACCACCTACAGGAGCTTAAATCTAAAATATCCCAGGAGAAACAGGGAAACTCAGCAAGGCCCAAACTTCCTGACTCAAACAGAGGGATTTTCCTGGAGAATTGGAACTGGATCCCTGCAGGACACCTGTCCTGAGTCCTGTCCCTCCCCTGGGTGATGCAGGGGCTGCTCAGACACCTCCAGGACAGCTCCACAGGGATGTCACAGGGATCAGCAGGGACATTCTGGGGTGTCCCCGTGGGTGGCTGTCCCTGGGAACAGCAGCACCCCCCAGGTGGGACATTCCCCAAGGAATCTCCTCTGGAAAACCTTGTTTTTCCAAGGGTGGAGATGAGGAGGTGGCACCTGTGGCTGACCCAAGGGGGTTTGGTGCTCACCTGTCTGCTCTCATGAAATCCATGTTTTAAAAACAACATCCAGGGAAAATCCTGGAGAATTTAACAGAAATCTGTTCCCACTTCTTTCCAACCCTCCTTTGTTGATTTAATGTTTGAGGTGCAGCCTTGTCCCAGACAAATCACATTAACACACAAACCCAGTTCTGATCCTTCTCCCCAGGAATTTGTGCTGTTCCACCTGGAAAAACCAGGATTCCCTTCAGGAAACCCCTTCAGGAGTGAGAGATCTGCAGAGCTCTCAGCCCCCAGGGCCTCAAGGTTAGTGGATTTTCTGTTGCATCCTTTTAAAAACCACTGGAACTGCAGCAGGATGGGGAAATTATTGTGGAGGATAAATCTCCCCTGCAAGGGACCTCACAAGGATATGGAAAAGTGGTTCCAAAAGCAAGGTAAGCAGAGGAATCTGCATTTTCCCTAATTTATTCTCTCTCCACCAGCCTGGATGGAACAGGAGCCTAGCTTTGTTTGCACCTTGCATGAGAAATAATTCTTTTTTTTTTTTCCTAATGATTGGAATTTGTATAAATTGACAATATCACAAAGGACAGGGTGAGAAAGAGCAACTCCAGAGCTGGGTGTTAATTATTCTCCTGGTAAAGTTTGCTGTTGAGCTCATGTTAATTGTGTTTAATCACAGGTTTAAGGACAGGTTTCAGCCCTCCCAGGAATGAGGGGATTCCCTGAGTCTCTCCCCAGTGCTGGGCTCTTCTTGCTCAAGGGCTGCACTCAGATCACCAGAATTTGGATTTTCTCTTATTTCCTATTTTATCCACATTATTTTAGAAGATGCAGTGCAGAAAAAGGAGGATTTCATGCAAATTAAGGGCTGAGGAGGAGAAAATCCAAACTGTTCTGGCTCTGGAAACTCCCAGGGTTTCCCTGTGGAGGCAGGGAAGTGAAAAGAAGCAGGAAAGGAAAATCCAAGGCAGGGAAGGCACTTGAAGGCCTTTCCCATCCATCCTTCCCCTCTTGTGCAGCACCTCCCACCCCAGGGTAAAGGACAAAAAGTCAGGAGATGGTGAGGACAGAATTCGTTTTTAATTTGCTTTCCCCAAGTTTTAATAATCCCCAATGCTGTTAATAATCCATTTATATTCCTCAAAAGATCAGAACTAATAAACTTCTTTTTTTCTAAGGTAGTGCTTTTTCAGGGGGTTAAACATTCTCCCAGGTGCTGTTCCAAAAAAAAGCAGGGATTTAAACTCCAGGAATTTCAGTCTGCAAGACAAAAAAAAAAAAAAAAGAGACTTATTTGAAGCTTGGGTAGGTCTGGATTTTCAGTGTCTGCAACCTCCCTCCCCCCTAAAATAACACTTCAGCCACGGTGAGGGAAACCTTGGGCCAAGTTTTACAACTTAACCACATGCAGAAGTGCTTATGCAACTGCTGCCTGCAAAATGAACTCAGATTTCAAGAGAAAAAAGAGAGTTTTGGGACACTGAGGGTGTCAGACTGGTCTGAGATGTGCTGGAACCTTTGGGGGCTTCACACCTTGGCTTCTGTGCTTTGTGATGGTGCCAGGAGGGAGCTCAGAGGGTTTCTGTGTCTCCCTGGATGTCATTTAAGGTTGGGCAGGAGGGAACTTTAGGAGATGAGCAGCACCTCCTCGAGTTACTGTCTGCAGGTTAAAGCAACACCAGAAAAAACTGAGAGATATAAAAATAAAAAATAGAGAGATATAAAAAATCCAGGCCCCTTTTCTCCAGCTGGTTCCATCTGTGTGGTCTGCTCTGCAGGGGAATTGCTGCTTTGGGAGATCCACAGCTCCCAGAGGGCTGAGGGAGATGTGTTGGAGGGGTTCATCAGCTTCTTTCTTCTGGACACCTCAAAATTTGGTGCCTTTGAGGTTCTGGTGGCCCCGTGGCCTTTGGATGTGTCTTTGTCCCCACAAAGGAGCACAGGACCAAGACAAAGAGTGAAAGAAGAGGCCTGGAGCTGGAGTCTTGGCTTTTCCCCAGCCTAATGGATATTCAGGGCTGGCCTGGAGCCTCTGGGATTAGCAGAGAGTTGTTTTCCTCAGGGATTTGGGGAAATCTCCAGCTTGGCTTTCCAAGGCCGGTCCTTGCCCCGCCTCGTGACGGGTTCATCCCCTGAGCAAGAGCAGATGATAAATCCATCACCTCCTGAGATCCTCTACTTTGTGCTCCTTTTTTTTTCCCCTTTTTCCCCTCTGGAAGGCACCAAGGCCTTCCAGAGGGAGTTTGCAGCTGTGGGCTTCCAAAGGAAAAGCATGGACTTAATGGGAGTGCTGTCGGCCTCCCCTCAGCAGCAGCTGATTAAAAATCATTAATTACAATCAGTGGGAGGCTCCAGAGGCCTCTGTGGAGCTGGGCTGGGATGGGCACAAGCTCTTCCTGATGGCCAGGATACTGGGAATGCCTCCAGTGTCACTTTGGGATATTTTGGAATATGAGTGAGGGTGGAAGCACAGAGCTCCACACAGGGATGGCTTTGGGTGTTGTTTTCCTGTTGGAACCCTGGATGCTGAAAATTTTAAACTTTCTGTGCTGAAAGGCACAAACCCACAAGAGAACACTGCATTTGACCTGAGGCCATGGAACAGGCTTCCAAAATTGATGAATAACACTGAGATTACAGGTGTGGAGTTGATTAGAAATATATAATACCACAGGGTGGAAAACTTAGAGTTTGAGGGTTTAGAATATAGAAATAAATATGAAGCAAGATGGAGGTTTTAGGGTGGAGACAAGTTGTTCTTCTTTACCTTCTTCTTCCTTCTTGTCCATGGGTTTGGATGGTATTTTGTAACTGGACAGAAAAGTCTGCACTATGGGCCTTGAGGGATCAATTATTGGGTTAAAAGGGAAAATAATCTAGGTGTCATTTCTTAATTAGATAGTTTAGCCTTAAAAGACCTTGTAACAAGAGGTACTTGGCCATTTTGTGCCTTACTAATGAAAGGCTGCAGAACTCCCAGTTGTGAGGCTATAACAAGAAACAACACCTAAATCTGAACACAATCATTTCAAGTACCTTCAATCCCAACCCCAACAAAAGCAGAAAAAACAAACCAAAAACCCATATTTTCCTACAGAGAGTGAGCTGAATTTGAACAGCACAACCCTCAGGGGATGAGCTGCTCTCTCTGAGTGCTCTTTGGACATCAGCCTCCCTCAGCTGGACAAAACTGAGGGGATTCATTTGTTTTTTTCCCTGTTGCATTGGTTGGAGTGACCGTGGTTGTCTCTGTCCAGGCAGGAAAGGCCTGGACATTCCAGGAGGTGACACAGGAGGGAAGGGGCAGCTCCCTCACTGCATCCAAATAATCTGCTGGATTTGTGTTTCTCTGCTTGGGGCTAGCTGGAAAATCATTTGTTTCCTGCAAGTGGAAATGCAGGGAAGGATTTCTGGGATAAAAAAAAAACAGGACAGGTGGATGCAGGGAGATGGATCCTGTGGAACAGCCTCGTGTGTGCCACATGCTTCTTTTGGATACCAGAGACTGGATCCAGGCTTTCATGTAAAACCTCTTTTTCTGGTGAATCATTGAGGCCAATTCCTTCCTCTGCCCTCTCCCAGATGCCATTCCCTGCCCTTTGGGATCATTCCTGGGATGTGCCAGCACAGGGAGCCTGGGCACAACACTGAGGGACTGGTGGTGTGGAAAACCCATCCCATTTCCAGCCTGGGCTTCCCAGAGAGCCTCTGCAGGCAGGGAAGGGCTGTGAGCAGCCCCGGGGTGGTGCTGACATCAATAAAGCTCAGGGAGCTCTCTCCAACTCCTGAGCCTCAGAGCTGGGGTTTAATCAGCTCCAGAGCTCAGCACGACCCCGCTGCTCTCCCAGAGCTCCCAGGTCGTGGAGAACCAAGGATTTCTTTCAACACCCCAGGAAAACCATGAAAAACAATCTCCAGCTCATCCAGAGCCCACCCTGCCTTCCACCCACCGTTCCTGCCTGGGAGTGTTTGCCAGGAACCTCCTGGAAGAGAAAACCCCAGGGCTGCTGAGCAGGCTTTGCAGGAGCTGGGGATGGATGGATCTCAGATCCCCTTGGATCCTTTTGGGATCCACCCTCTGAGGGCTCCAAACAGACATTCCCTGGGAATCTCCCTTGGGCTCCAGGCCTTGGTCTCCTCCCGACTCTTGGGCTAAAGCTTTGCTTTGCTGCACTGCGCTGAGTTCTACTTTTGTCCTATTCATTCCTAGCAAAGTAAAGCCCAGCCAACTCCAAGCAGAGCTGGATGACAGCATGGGCCAGGGGCTGTTCCTGCTCCTGCCATCTGGAGCAGCATCTCCCCTTTACCTACTCCTATTTCCCCCCTTTTTCTCCCCCCTTTTTCTCCCCCCTTTTCTCCCCCCTTTTCTCCCCATTTCTCCCCCTTTTCTCACCTTTTTCCTCCCCTTTTTCCTCCCCATTTTCTCCCCTTCCCCCCTCCTTTTTTTTTTCTCCCCTTTTTCTCCCTGTTTCCCTCAAAGTCACTGCCCCAGCTGGGCACGGCCCAGGGGTGCCAGCCAGGAGAGGGAAGGACATTTCCAGTGGGAAGAGGCCTTGGAGCCTTCCCCACTTCCCACTTCAGCCACAGGGGATGAATGATTTGTTTGTCATCAAATTAAGGCCCAAGCTGGGCCTTTGGCTTTGCTGGTCCCTTCAGCAGACCCTTGCTTTGTGTCTGGCCAAAAAGTGACTGAGAGGAGCCACAGTGACAGAGGGGCACAGGCCCTGTGCAGCCAGGCAGGGCCTGGAGTTCACCCCTCAAAAAATCCAGGCAGGGCCTGGAGTTCACCCCTCAACAGATCCAGTCAGGGCCTGGAATTCACCCCTCAACAGATCCAGTCAGGGCCTGGAATTCACCCCTCAGAAAATCCAGGCAGGGCCTGGAATTCACCCCTCAACAGCTCCAGGGAGAGAGCTTGGTTAGGGAGCAGAGGAAAGCACGGGCAGGGGATTGGAACCAGGGGCTGGGAATGGTTAGGAAAGGACAGGCTGTGCTGATCCAACAGCCAGGACAAGGAGCTGGTGGGGTCAGGCCTCCATGGAGAGCTCCCAGTTCTGCAGCTGGGTGGGATCCAGGTGGAGCAGGCAGAGGAAGCCAGGGATTGCTGAGGATGTGCTTCCATTCCTCCTCCTCCATCCCAGGAAGAGATTTTATATCACAATAAACTGAGGGAATTCTGTGCTTTCCCAGTACACTGGGTTCCTGTTGGGGGTTTTGGGAGGCACTGTAGGGGCTGGGAAGGAGGGGGTGGGAAGGGAACCCCATCCGGGTGGTCCTGGGGAGAGTTGGGCAGTGTGAAGGGATGGACGCTGCACTTTTAGGGAGAGCAGGATCCCATTGGGAGCCAGTTTGGCTTCTGTAGCAGGATGGCAACTGCTGCCTTTAGTGTGGAATTGTTTTGTCCAGCTTTTATTCCAGGGCACAGCTCCTTCCCTCCCCCAGGGAATCCCTCCAGGAGTCCAAGCCCTGGCTGGCTGGAGGGAATTTTCACAGGGTGGGGTTGAAGGGAAGGGCTGGGTTGTGACTCTTTACCGGGAAAGCTGGAATTCCTGACCATGTGGGAATGCACTGGACCCAGGGAGCTGAGCTGGCTTCTCCTGGGGAAGGGACCAAACTCAGGGACAAGTCTGTGGAATCAGGGAACAGGAACCAGCAGAGCTGAAACCAAGCCTTGGCTCTGTCATGGGCTCAGTGCATTGCACCGAGGGAGTCATTGAAGGTCACCCTCAGAAAAATCAGCTCCTAATCTGGGGAGTTAAGTCAGGCTTTAAGAGTCTGGGGAACTCCCAGGGCTTGAAGTTGTCCACTTTGGAACCATCCCAAAGGGCAATTCCTCAGGCTGGGACTTCAGCTGCCCCTCCACTGGAAGATGTTCATTGATAATTCCAGTATCTTGGATTCAAGGGATTGGTGATGGTTGATTTGGAAGGATGGGGGAGAAGGAACCTTTGTCCTGATTCCTGGAATTTCAAAGGTTGGATTCTTTGGATTGTTACTTGCCTTGACCTCAGTGAGAGGTGCTGGTGCTCCCAGCAGGAAGGGGAACATCCCTTACTGGGCCAGCTGGGATTTTCCATGGAGCTTGAGCTGTTCTTGCACATAACTCTGCAGTTTATGAGCCTTTGGTGCCTGCTGCTTTGCAGAGAAAACTGTTGCCAAAACCCAAATGTTCTGCCACCCAAAATCCAGCCGGGGTGAGGAGCAGCTGAGGAAAATCCCCGTGGAGTGAATGATCCCAGAGCTCTTGGATCAGCTGTGCACACACCCATTCAATCCCAATAAAAGCCTCTCCGTGGGGCAGGGAGCAGCTCCTGACTGGGAGGGAGCTGAGCTCAGCCAGAGGCAGAAACGCTTCAGTTCTGCTGAATTCCACCTGCCAAATCTCCAGGTGCCTCTCCAGGCTCAGATCTGCCTGGTGGGGAGGGTGATCCATGTGTGCACCTGCCCTTGGGATAATCCCAGCCTTGGGCAGCTCCACTGGCTCCTCTCAAGGGGAAAAAATGGGCTTGGAAACTTCTCCTTTAAAACCAGGGCAGCCTTGTTGGTTGTTTCCTTGGGGTTTGGTTCCACCAGCTCCCAAGATCTGCTTTCCACGGGGCTGGCAAGCTGTGTCTGGAATCTGGATCTCAGAATGATGGGAGCAGAGCCTGTGCTGAGCCTGTCAGCTCAGGGGAACCATAAAAAAGGAACTGAGAGTTCAAGCAAACAAAACCTGGAAGCCTGGAGAGGAGAAGGTCATGCAGACACCCTCTCCATGGCAGGACACTGTGTTTTTTGGGGCTGGGCTGCTCTGCCTGGCTGCAGATGTCTGGCACATCCCAGATGGATTCTGTGGAGCTGCAGGAAGCAGCTCAAACTCAGGATAAACCAGGAAGGTGCTTTTGAAGCAAAAGCAGGTGTTAATCAAGGCTCAGGGAATGTTTCAGCTGCCTCCTCCCTCCCTATCCAGAATCCATCCCCAGCAGGATGGAGGTTCCTTGGGAAAATCCAGGCTGCAAACCAGGATCTCCACCCCAGGCAGGGAATTTGCTTTGATTCCCTTCTGTCCCTGGAGCAGCTGCCACACTCACCCCACAAATGGGAGATTCCAGCTCTGCCCAAATCTTGATTTGTGGTGCACTGTCCCAGCTGCTGGATGTGTCTGGAGCCCCAGCATGGGATTGGTTTCCTTCCTGCAAACCAGTTTGGGACTGGTGCTGGCAGCCGAGGAGCTGCCAGAAACCTGGAGGAAACAATTCCCAAAACCTTCCCTCGCAGGGCACAGCTGGCCTGGGGCTTTAGGGAGCTGCTCCAGCATTCCTGTGGCACTTCCCCACCTAGACCAGGGCACAAACCCCATTCCTGGCAGTGGCCAAGGCCAGGCTGGATGGGGCTTGGGGCTGGGATAGTGGAAGGTGTCAGGGTTGGAACAAGATGAGCTTTGAGGTCCCTTCCATCCCAAAGCTTTGGGCAGAGGGTTCTGTCCAGCTTTACCAGGTGAGAATGGGCTGGAAATTTCTGCAGCCTGGAATGGGGCAAAGGCTCTTTGATCTCATTCCCGAGCCTTGGCAGACCCGCCCCACTGAACTCCTGCTGCTCCTGCTGAGCAAATCCAAAGATTATTTCATCCCTGTCCTGTGGCCCAGCCAGCCCTGGAGCCAACAGGAACGTGGCTTCAGGAGCTGGGAAGGGCCCCCAGGATCCCAAACATCCCAAAAATCCATTGAGGTGTGTGCCCAGCTGGGATCTGCTCCTGCTCCTGCCAGCCCCAGCGTGCTGGAACCATCCTGGAGCTCCACGTGAAGACAAACTGGGAACAAACCCTCCTCTCTGGGATTTCACCCCTCAGCTGCAGCAGCTGGAACAGTCCAGGCCCTCCTGGGGCTCGTGGCCTTTCCCTTTGTGTCCGTGGTGGGGACTCAAGCTGATTGCTGTCAGGAAGATAAATGTTGTCTCCGAAGCTGAGATAAGAAAGATGAAATCTGCCCTTTGCCGAGGGCTCTGCAGAGCTTTGGGGGGATGCAGTTGGAAAATCGGGATTAGGCCTGCCAAGAGCACGGGGGCTGATCCAGGGGGGTGGCTTTTTGGGAGGGAGGTGGATGTGAACCCTTTATTTGGAGGTCATTTCCCCATTTTCATCCCGTTTCCATCCTGGCAGATCACTTAAACTCAGGGATATTCTGGTGAGGAAGGTCTTGGAAGCAGAAGTGCAGAGCCCAAAAGGTCTGGTTTTCCCTGGATATGGGGAAGCTGAGCGTGCTGGCCTCCATCCCATTCCCACAGCTGGTGTCCACCTGAGGAAAACATCAACATCTGGAGGGTGTCAAGTGGGGTGGAGGTTGTGGCACCTCTGCTCCCCAGTCTGGCAGAATCCAGCCTGGATTCACCCCCTCTGCCATTTAAGCAAAGAAATTTCTTTAAAACTCGTGGTGAGCCCTTTTTAGTGAGTGCAGGTGGCGAGAAACACGAATTTTCCCAAATAAAATCAGCAAAATGCTGGGTGGCAGCCCTGGTTCCCTTGGCTTCCTTAAAAACCCAGCTCTTAATGGATCTGCTGGAAAGTTTTTGAGATGCTGTTTGAAGTCTGGGCCGATTTTATGTTTTATGCAGGAATTTGGCTACAGGAAGTCTCGGTTCTTTCACGTATTTTGTATCAAAATCCCTTTATAGACCAAATAATCCCTTTTCCATGGCAGAGTCTGTGCCCAGATTGCTCCAACCTGCTCATGCTGCTGAGATGATTTCTGTCTAAAAGACAAATCTGTCGCTTTTTTATTCTTATTATTATTTTGTTACATTTCCAGGCTTTTGCTGTTTTCCAGGGACATTTTCATGGGAAAATCCCCAGGAATTTCAAAGGCTGGAACTGCTGGGGAATTTGGGGTTCATGAGAAGCTGGGAATGAACTGAACACAAGTGAGCTGAGCTGGTCGGGGCTACTGGAGCTTTGGGTTCTCTTCCAGGAGTGTGTAAGGAACTAAATACAGGAAAAAAATTCTGGGAGAGGAGAGGAGAGGAGAGGAGAGGAGAGGAAGGNTATGAATTGTTTAGTCGTTCATTATATATGTCTCATTTTAAACAAAAACTGCCTACACATTGCAGTAATGAGGAGCGGAGGGGAGAGGAGAGGAGAGGAGAGGAGAGGAGAGGAGCGATGCTCAGCAGAGCCGGAGCATCCCTGATTCAGCGCTCGGAGCCGCTGACCTGGCGTCACCTCCGCTGGCACTGACGGGAAAACCTCGCCAAAAATTCCTGTGGTTTCCCAGCTCCTGGGCTTCGCAGCATTCCCAAAGGCAGCCGTGCCTCCAGGAATCCCCTCCGGAGCGGCTGCGGCTGCTCCGTCCCGCCCCGCACGCGCTGATAACGAGCTGGGCGAGGCTCTTATCAGCCTCCCGCTGACATCCCCGGCACGGCGATGAAGGCTCGGGCTGCCGGAGGCACCGGGAGCCTCCCGCCTCCCCCCGGGACACACGGCACGGATTAGGGATGTGCCGGCTGCAGGGATGCTGCGGGAATGTGACGGACAAGGAGCGCTGCCCTCCCGGCAGGAGCCAGGGAAACGGGGATGGGCTGCGGGACACGGGGTGACAGCGCCTGAGATAAGGATGTGGTTTTCATTTCAGCATCCCGTTAAACGGGAGGGGAATGTTCCCAAGCCGGCAGGGCCCCAGATGTTGCTAGGAATGAGATCCCAGGGATTGCAAATCCCGCCTGGATTTGTCTCCTGAGCTTTGCACGGGTGTTTGTGCTGCATGGAAAGAGGGAAGGTCCCAACTGGATTTGCAGGGCTGGGAAATCAGGAAAAGGCAAATTCCTGACTGGTTTTCAGTGAGAATTTGGCTCTTCCAGTGCTGGAAACCAGGCTCTGGTGTATGAGCAGAATTTGGTGTTTCAGTGGGAGCAGGCAGAAATCAAACTCTCTGTGATGACATTCAGTGAAGAGGTAGGGAATGCAACAGGGACATTCCCAGCATCAGCCTGGGTTTCCCGTGGGGTGGATGTTGGGAAAGTCTCCTGGACACCCAGCCTGAGGGGTGGGATCAGTGTTCCCAGTATATCCCAGTACAATGCCACGCTGCACTGCTCATCCCTGCTCATCCCTGGATCTCGTAGCCTTGCCCAGCCTCTGCAAGGCTTTCCAGGAGGAAACTCTGCATCCACTTTATCCTTTGCCCATTCCCAACTGTGTGGTTCAGGGTTAACCTCGCATTCCAACCAGGAAAATCCCCCCAAGGCCAGCCCAGGGTGTGCCAGGTCTGCAGAGTGGAGTGTCCCTGTCCTCTGCCAGGACTCAGAAACTGCTGGACAGACTCACCCCCATTTCCCAGAATGATGGGATCAGGATCACTGAAGGTGGGAAGGAGCTCTGGGATCACCCAGCTGTGCCCCATCCCCACCTTGTCCCCAGCCCAGAGCACTCAGTGCCACCTCCAGGAGTTCCTGGGACACCTCCAGGGATGGGCACTCCAACCCTCCCTGGGCAGTTCCAGTTCCTGACCCCCCTTTCCATGGGGAAATTCCTGCTGGTGTCCAACCTGAGCCTGGCCTGGCCCAGCCTGAGGCCGTTCCCTCTCCTCCTGTCCCTGTTCCCTGTCCCCTCCTGGCAGGAGTTGTGCAGAGCCAGAAGAGCCCCTCTGAGCCTCCTCTTCTCCAGGCTGAGCCCTCACAGCTCCCTCACCCTCTCCAGAATTCCAAATGAAGCCAAACTGAGCTTCCATCGGGCACAAACCTCTTCAAACTCAATTTTATTTCACAAACAGCACAACACTGCTCCCCTTGACCAATCCTTTGTCCCAAGGCCAGGTTGAGGAGCCAGGTTCAGCTCTGCTTGAACTCTTGGAAAGGCAGCCCTTGGAGCCAGGGCCTCTCCCGACCTTCCTGGAGCGCTCACATGTGCGGAGCAGAGCCGGAGCCTCGCCCGCTCCGAGTGCATCATGACCTCAGTTAAGCAAACACTTGCTGTAATCGCCTCCAGATCTGCCCTGGCTTTGATCAGCTGCAGGATCACTTTATCTTATGATATAAATATGTAAAACATCCATTTGTTTTCGGGCAGGATGCAAATAAATCATTGCGTAAGTTCGGGCCCGAGCGAGGAGCGCGGCCGTGGCTCCAGAGCTCCTCAGGCTCCACCTCCTGGAAGGTCATTCCTGCAGGAACACGGCCTTTCTCCTCCCCACCTTGCTTCATTCCGTGGTTCCTGTCACTCATGGACAGCACAGTGACACTGGTGTGGACGTGGTGCCACTGCTGTCCCATGGAACAGTGATCCCAATCCCACCCAGTGATCCCCAGTGCTCCAAAACCAGCTTCAAACTCCTGCTGGGATCACTCAGAAGTTCTGGTGGTCATCATTTTGGTGGTCATCATGTTAGTGGTCATCACTAACAGCCCTGCCACTCATTCCACATTCAGCTCATCCCCAACACCCCTTAGCTGTTTCCACAGGAATTATTTATCAGGCAAAGAGAGTTTCTTTTTAACCCTCTGGCTCTTCTCCAGCCTTTCCCCACAGCCTGTGCCCATCCCTGATCCCACTGCTCCTACTGGGATTCCATCCCTGCATCCCATTGGAGGCTCATGGTTGAGACCCCCAGCCCAGAGCCCTTCCCCAGGGTGGTGCTGCTCCCAGCTGGAGCTAAGCAACAATTCCCAGTGGGAAGCTGCTGGGAGTGCTCTCAGGGTGGTTTTACAGAGGTTAAGCTGAGCTCAGAGCTCAGCAGCTCCTCTGTGGTGTCAGCCAGGCTTAAGTGCTTGGTTGGTTGATGGGAAATGGGGATTTGGGATTTCCCCAGCTGAGATTCCTCAAATTCAGCTTCCTCTGCCTGTTCCCAACCCAGGCACGAGCACAGCCCCTGTTTAGGATGTCAGGGAAGGGAATCTCTCGCCAAGAGATTCAGGAAAAATTATAAAAAACAACAGCTGATGGCTGGGGAATCTCATCAGCTGAGCCAGGAGAGGCTGATGAATATTCCCATTTTTCCAGAGCTAAGGAAGGGTCAGGGTCTCCACCAGCTGTGTTCTCCAAAGGTCTGGCAGCACCTTCCCAAGAGAGAAGGGATTTTGGGCAGTTCTGGCTTCATTCCTACTTGTGGCCTTACATCCCACCTTCCTGCAGGTTCTGGATTTTAAGAGGTTGCCCTGAAAAGCTGTGGATTCCTCATCCCTGGAATGTTCCAGGCCAGGCTGGAGGGGCTTGGAGCACCCTGGGATAGTGGAAGGTGTCCCATGGCAGGGGTGGGACTGGATGAGCTTTAAGGTCCCTTCCCACCCATTCCGGGTGTGTGTGATTTTCCTTCATTATTAAAAGGATTTTCCAGTCCTTATCCCAAATGCTTCTCTGCATTTTGGGGAGAGCCATGCCCGTGTTCCCATTTCCCTGAACAACACAGCAATCCCAGAGAAGAACATGGACACAGGAACAGGAATCAATATTCCAGTGCTGCTCCAGGATGTCCTGGGAGGGGAGCATGGGGAGCTTTGGGAAGATAAGATTGGGTGCATAAAGCAGTGCCAGATGATTAATGAACCTTTGTCCTGGCAAGGGAGATAAAACCCCTGCAGCTGCTGCCCCCTGCTAACAGCTTTTCCATCACCTTGGAAATATTTTCCCTCATTCCAGAGGTATTTCATTATCTGCCTTTATCCAAGGGCAGATGGAATTGGAAATCTCCCCCAGCCCCGTTCTGCTCTCACACCAGAGCTCCTCCCTTTGCTGTTTGTTCTGTTCTCTCACCTCTGCAGGCTCCAGAGCTGGGGGAAACCCACACCAGTTACTGCTACCCCACTTCTCCCCCTTCCCAAACTTCCAGCAAGGCATTTTATCCATTTTATCTCCTGGCTGCCACTGCTGATGGATCCCTGGCTGTCCCCAAGGCTGGAGGGAAAGGTGGATCCACACCAGAGCTTTGTCATTGCACAGAGAGATTTTCACCTGGAGAGGAGAGGGGGAATGAGGCAGAGCACCCAGGGCACTTCCAGGGTGTTAAACTGGGATGGAGTGGGAGAAGACACTGGGATTTGAATGGGCAGAGCTCTGGAGCCTTTGGAGCTTGGAAAATCCCCGAAAAGCCTTTTCTCCTCCTCTTCCTCCTCTCTTCCTTTCAATTTTGCCACAGCTTATCCAAGGAAAACCCTCACGACAGGGACAGGCTGGGAATTCTCCAAGGAGGCAGAAGGGATGGAAGGTTGAGGACACTGCTGAGAAGTTGGAGTGGGATGGTTTGGATGCTGAAAAACCTCAGTTTTTCCATAGAATTCCCTTGGAATTCTTCTCACACCATCAGCACAGCCCATGGCGCTGTCCCTGGGAGGTGAAGCTGTTCACACATAAACAAAAATTGTATTTTCTCTGTTTGGAACTTTTTCTCAAACTCTCTGTTGCAGAGCAGGTTGTGTTTTGTAATTTTATCCAACAACATTCCAGACAAAGCTGTGGATGCTGGAAATGTCATTTCCCTCAGTTTGGGCAGATTTTACAGAGCTCCCAGCACAGAAATGAGGAGCTCGAGTTCCCTGTAAGGTGAGGACTTCAGCTGGGACAATCCCCAGGAATATTCTCTGCTGGAATGAGTGGTGTTACTTTTATCCCCATGAAATTCCTGCATTTCAGCGAGTTTACTCCAAATTTATTTCCAGGACAGTGCTTGGAGCAACTGAGATGGTGGAGGGTGTCCCTGCCCATGGAATGGGATGAGTTTTAAGGTCTTTTCCAGCCCAAACCAGCCTGGAATTCTCCAGTTCCACACCATGTGAGGCACAGCCAGGCTGCTAAAGGAATATAAATATCTTTAAATGTTTGCTACCTGCTTGGATGAAAGGAATGTCAGGGCTAGAAATAAATTCCAAGTGGAAAAAATAAGACTATTTTGGGAGAGGTGGGAAGGACACAACAAATCCAGGGACAAAGGTGTGGCAGCAAAGGGGGGCAAGTGCAGGGACAGTGGGGAGAAAAATGGGGATTTGACAGCTGGAATGGCCAGAGGGCAGGGGAAGATGGGATTTTGGGAAGGAATCCTTCCCTGTGAGGGTGAGCAGGCCCTGGAATGGATTTCCCAGAGCAGCTGTGGCTGCCCCTGGATCCCTGGCAGTGCCCAAGGCCAGGCTGGACAGGGTTTGGAGCACTCTGGGATAGTGGGAGGTATCCCTGCCATGGCAGGGATGGGATGGGTTGATCCTTTTCCCCTTCTTTTGGAGAAAACCCCTGGAAAAAGGGACAATTCCAGCGAGCACCGGGCTCTGGAGGGGTTCTCTGAGCAAGGCTGGGAGGAGCAGAGCATCCCTGGAGCTGCTCAGGCTCCCGGAGGAAGGAACCCACCCATGGGGAGAACAGCCCCGGGAAGGGCTCTCAGGAGGGGCATCCCCAGGGCTGGGAGCTGCCAATGCCCTTCCCTGGGTGCCCAGGTGGGGCCATCAGTGCCCAGGAGCAGCTGGAGGCGATGATGGCATGATTGGGATGGGAGAGCCCCGCCCGGCCCATTTCCCACCTGGCTGCGGGGTTGAAGCCGCTCAGAAATTCTGGTTCTGGTTCAGGAGGAGCTTTAGATGAAGACGCTGCAAGGAGCTGGCGTTTATTCCTCAAATTTTGAGTTTTTAGGGACAGTGAGTGAATTAGAGGAGCATTTCCCCCTTCCTGAGGGGCTGCAGAGGTCTTGGCGACCGCCTGGACTTTGGGGATGAGGCGTCATGGAAATTTTGTCGCCTTTTTTGGAACCCTGGGCATCTTCCAGCACTGAGGTGTGTGTTCCCAGCAGGTTGGTGAGCTCTGTGTCCCCTGTGTGTCCCCAGCAGGTCGGTGAGCTCTGTGTCCCCTGTGTGTCCCCAAACCGCCCCTGTTGGAGCTGAAGGCGCTGGGATTTCCCGGGATGTGCGGGAGGGAGGCTGAGCTGCGCCTCGGGTTCTGCTCGGAGTTAGGCGAGCCTGGAGCTGTGTGGGATGCAAAGCTCGTCCTGCTCCTTCCCCTCTGCTCGGAGCCGGGTTTGGTGCCAGCCCCTCAGCCCTGGGGCTGGGAAGGCTCAGGATATGGAAACCATTCCTGCTTCACGGGATGTTCCCTGCTCCGCTCTGTTTTCCTCTCCATTTGTCCCAAACCTCATCCCTGGTGCTCCCGTGCTCCGCTGGCACCCCAAGGTAGGGCTGGTATTTCTCCTAATCCCCCCTTTTTTACCAATTTTAGCTGCAATGAATATTTGGCTTTTATTGGGCTGTGTTTTGCTGTTTTCCTCTTTTATTCCTTTCCTTGTGTCGTGTGAGTTCTGCCTGAGCAGTGTCCGAAATCCGAATTTTGGGGTGTCTCTGCTATCCCTCTGCTCCCCTTTGGAAAGACACAACATTCTGCCGCTAAAAACCCTCTTTTTAAATTTTTTTTTAATTTTTGGTGTAATAAAACCCCGAATTCAAACCCTTCCTGCTCTCCGGACACGGCTGGGTTTGGTTGGATGCTCCCCCTGCACGCTGGGATTTTTGGGGGGAGCAGAACGGCCCCACCCCAGGCTGTGCCACCCTGCCCTGCTCCAGCTTTCCCCGCTCCTCACATCTGGAAAAGGGGAACAAAAGGGCTTTGTGCTCCCTCCGGAGCGAAGTCCTTGTGAATTGTGCAGGAGAAGCAGCGCCTGGGGCTGAGCCAGAACCTTGGGAAGTTGCCTGCGAGATTTCCATGGATTTATCGGGCTGCGGAGGCGATGCTGGGATGCTTTTCCACCCTTTTGTTTGAAAGTCGCTTTTGCTTTCCTTCCCCAGCTGAGTGTCCTCCGCTCCCAGCTGGAATCACTCGGGCTCATCAGCGGCCGGCCCCGCCCAGCTAATTAAATAATTAACCCCGGGCTGCGCAGGTGCCGCCGCTTTGGGGCTAATTAAGGGGAAAACGGCCACGAGCCTGGATAGGGATCCTACTCAGGCTGTTCTGGAGCTTCCTGCTGCAGAGGGAATTGTCAGGACTGGAATGAGGAAAGGGCTGTGGAGCACCAGACCCGGGAGTTTCTGGATTTTTTGTCCCTGGCAGGAGAGCACAGGATCTGCGTCCCTGGGTGTCTCCTGTGATCTGATTAAATCTGGAAATAGGGGTTGAGCTGCAGATTTCTCCCAAATAAATCCATCCTGCCTGACTGGAAGTGGAATATTGGATACCTGGAGAGCTTTAAAGCTCCTTTATGTGTCCACAGGGTCTGAATATTTCTAGGATTAAAGAGCAGCTGAGCTGGGCTTTTAAAATTTCTTTTTATTTTCTTTTCTCGTTTTGAGAGCCTCTGATTCAGTTGTGGGCTTGCCTTCACCTGTCAGGTGTTTGAAGAGCTTTATAAACCTGATTTAGAGGTCCTGGAATTTGGCTGCACTCTTGAACCTCTGCAGCAAGTGCTTGTATCCATCCTTATCCTAGGGGAAAAAAAGGAGGAATTTCCTAGGAAAAAAACCTATTTTCTAATGAAATTAGATTTCCTGTTCCTCTAAAGGCTGCTGGTGGGAAGAGGGTACTGATTTGGGAATTGGCACTGGAGGGAACTGGGATGGGGAGCTGCTGGATTTTGTGGGAGCCGTGGAAAGGGGAAGCAGGAGCTGGTGCCTCCATGGTTGTCATCTGCTTTAGAAAGTGGGAATGGCTGGGCTGGTTTGTTTTCTTAACTGGAAAATTCTGCTCCTTTATCCCAAGGCACCCATTTCCTTCCTAATTGAAAATTAAAAAAAAAAAAAAAAAAAGGGGGGGGGAAGTAAAAATCCCATGTTTGGTGAAGGACTTTGCTGCTGGAGGCAGAGATTTGGGAATCTGTCCCTGAGGGAGCGGTGGTGGCACTGCTGGGTTGGGTGAAATGAGTCCAGGATTTAACCCCATCCCTGGCTGGGAGGGGGCAGTGCCATCCCTGGAAGCTGAAAAATGAATTTATTGACACCTGGAGTGCTCGGGACTCTCAGGGAGAGAAGTGAAAGTGGAGAATGAGGAGATGGGGAGGGGCAGGACCTGGCTCATCCTGTGTGCATCCAGGTCCTGGCAGCTTTTCCAAACACCTCCTGAGCTCCTTTTCTCCCTGCTGAGACCAAATTTCCCCTGGGATGTGCAGGAAGAGTCCCCAGAAGCTCAGGGTGGCATCGGGGGCAGTGTGGGCACTGCCAGAGGTGCAGGAGCAGCACATCTGCAGCACAGCTGGCTCAGCATCCTGGGCTCAGCTGGAGCAAATGTGGAAATAAATGGATTTTATTTAGGATCAGGTTGCAGCACAGCCCTGATAAGTGAACATCCCATTTCCCCCAAATGGAGGAACCCAATCCTGGAAGTATCAGTGCATCTCTTAATGGCCTTCCTCTGAGAAACACAAGGATTCTGTTGAAATGGGGTTTTAATGGTTCCTTCTTTTTTCCTGCTTCTCCCTGCAAAGCCTTTTGAGCTGGGAAGGAGGCAGGGGATGGTTGGAATGCTGCTTCTTTGTGGGCAGCCCAGTTAAAATCTAATTATCCTGGTTATCAGTCAGTAAAAGGCTCTCCCAGAGAAAAGGGGGGTTTTATCTCTATTTGTTTGACAGCAAACCTGAAATGCATCACTTGATACCATAACTGAGCTCTATTCACCCATTTCTGCCATTCCAAAAAAAAAAGGAAGTTTGATGCTCCCTTTAAAGCCAAGAACTACAAAAAAGGTCAATTGAAGTTTTACTGGCTCGTTAATTCAAGCTGTTCACTCAAAGTGCATCTTTCCCATGCAATGGCCTGGCCTAAAAATGTGCTTTATTTGGGTTTGGAGATAAATGGCTCATCCAGGTTCTGGAGAAGATCCTGCAGCAGAGAGATGTGGAATAAACCCAGCAGAATGGGCATGGAATGATGCAAATGGGAAAAGTTGGCTAAATCCAGGTGGGAATGTGGATGCAGCCACTCGATGCTTGGTTCTGGTGGAAAGGTTCCCCTTCAGGATTTGTTTTCTTGCTCACATGAGGTGAAACTTCCCCTCAGCCAGGAAACAAGGGACAGGACAAGGGGGGCCTGCCCAGGTTGTGCCAGGGGAGGTTTAGGTTGGATTTTGGGATAAATTCTTGCCCAGAAGGGTCAGCCAGGTTGGCACAGCTGCCCGGGGCAGTGGTGGAGTTCTCATTCCTGCAGGGATTTAAAAGCCACACTTTTGAAATAGCAGAATTTACCAGTTTACACTCCCAGCTGCCATAAAATGTCTAAAATCAGGGAATATTGTCCTTCTCTTCCCTCCCCATCTCCATTTTCCTGCCTTTGCCTGCCCCAGGTCCCAGAGCTGCTGTGGCACAGGCAGGACCTCACCAGGGTCCAAACCTGCATCTTCCCAAATCCACCCCAAAACCTCTGGCCCTGGGAGAGGGAGGAGGGTGGGGAGCTCTGATGGGATGGAGCTGCATCCCAGTTTTGCCAGGTGAAGCTGCAGGAAGAGAGGAGAGGATTCTCCTGGAATTCTTTTGTCTTTATGGAGGCTAAAATTCAGGAATTGTGTTTAGAATCAGAGGGGTTTGTATCCCTGTGGAGAACAGGGAACTCATCCCTGGCGCTGGAGGGCTCCAGACCCTTCCTGCCTCTGCAATCCCTCCTGCTGGGAGCTCCACCTGTGCCTTGGAATGGGAATGCTGGTGGAGGGAAAGTTAAAAATGCCCAGAAAACAAAATCTGGGCTTTGTACAGACCCAGAGTGGTTGAGTTCCACGCAGGAATGAAAACAAGACCTTGGAGGCTGAGGGTTTGTTCCTTTGGTGTTGGAGTTATCTTCCCTTTTTTGAATGGAATGGTGTCAAAACATGAGGTTTTTGGATAGGAAAGGCTCCCCCTCCCACCACTCTGCCTCCCTCCATCCCTCTGGAGGCAGCTAAGGGATCATGCTGGACCTGGGATTCTGTTCCACCAAATATTGTCAGAATTAATCCCAGTCCCTGTGGACTGTTTGGGCAGAAAACATCAAGTTCCTTCCATGCAGCCAAGAGGAGCCATATCCTGAGCCCTAATCCCAAAAAAAACTGGGATGAAAAGCTTCACTCCCAGCCAGCAAAGATGGTCCTGCTTAAATCAAGTGCCACAGAAACTTCCTGTGCCTGATTCCCTGCTTGAAATAGGGATGGTGCAGGTACAGCTGGTGGCTCCTGGCTCTGCAGCACCTGGAGGGGCTGGAATGTCCCCACCTGCCAGGAGAGGACCTCTGGAGTGCTGGGAGTGCCATGGGGAAGTGCTGGTGCTAAGGATTGTGGTCCTCACATTTCACTGAACAGAATTCCTTCATTCAGGATTTTTATCCTGGGAAACTGAAAAGGCAGAGAGAGGCCAGAGATGAGCAAAATACAGGAGAAGCAAATGAGATAAGGATTATTTTCTCATGTGGGATGTGTTAGGAATTGTTTACCTGAAGTGCTGAGCCTCATTGGGCTCTGGTGTGAGTTGTTTTCAATCACTGACCAATGGTCACAAGAATTATATCAGGGACTCTTTCCAGAGTCATGAGTTTTTCATTATTATCTGTTCAGCCTTCTGTAAGAATCCTTCTCTATTCTTTAGTATAGTTTAGTATAGTTTTCTTTAACATAAGATCATAAAATAATAAAATAACCTTCTGATCACATG
Organism: Peucedramus taeniatus; assembly: GCA_013400575.1. NCBI lineage: Eukaryota > Metazoa > Chordata > Aves > Passeriformes > Fringillidae > Peucedramus > Peucedramus taeniatus. Next base: position 21,076 of record WBNO01016465.1, read on the forward strand.
GAGTCAGAGCATCATTCTTCCCTTCCACGAAGGGTCAGGTTTTTTACAACAAAGGATAATCCCATTGTTCTGCCTTCCCTCTGGATAAGGGCACAGCCTTGTTTTTCCAACGGGCTCGAAGCCTTTTCCAAGTGTAACTCTTGGCTCGTGGAGGCTTTGGGAAAGGATGGAGCTGCAGGAGGTGGTGGCTGCCAGCTGCTCTGTAAAAACCCTGCCTTGATCCAGAATCCCTTGGGAGGCGCCCCCAGCTCATCCCGGCGTTCCCAGGGGATCATGCTGACCTAGATTCTGCTGGAGTGGCTGAGGTGGAGCCTCCACTGAATGTGGCTTTGATCTGTCCCCAGAGTGGATCCAGAGCAAGTGGAATGTGCAGGCAGCTTTGATTTCCTTGGAAAGCCATCGTGGCCAGACCTGCTGCCACATGGTTGGGTTGGGTTTTTTTTTTGTTCGTTTTTTTTTCTGATCTCGCTCCCTGATCTTTTTGGAGGAGTTGAGGAGGAGCTTATCATCCAGCTGGGAATGGCTGGGAGAATCCATGGATTTATCAGACACCTGGGAGACTCTGGAGGCTGGAGCAAATATTTGCTGGGATGAGCAGCTTTTCCTCTTTGAAGTTCCCGTGTGTTCGAGGCTGACATTTCTTATCAAGGTTGTTTTTGGAGGGAGGATGTGATGCCATGGGAAAGGTGTTTTTATGGAATTTCTGGGATAATATTTGACAGATTGGGAAGAGCAGGATGTCTGCAAGAGTTCCCTGTGTGAGTTTGCAGCAGGGGCTGTCTGGGAGGGAGCTGAGGGTTGGTGCTGCTCACAGCTGGAATTCTGCACTCAGGAGTCTCCCAGTGCTTCCAGAGCCTGGGGGGGTTTGGCTTCCTGAAGGTGCCACCTCCCCATCCTGGAGCTGGGATGAAAAATCAGGCATGGGAATTACTGTGGGCTTGATCAGGGGATCCCCAATGGCTGAAGCATGGAATGGGCTGGGTGGGACAGGATCTCTGGAAGTCCTCAAGTCCAGCTTCTGCCATGAGGATTCCCAACTTTCCACTGTCCCAGGGTGCTCCGAGCCCCATCCAGCCTGGCCTTGGACACTTCCAGCCACAGCTGCTCTGGGCACCCTGTGCCAGGTCCTCACCACCCTCACAGGAACAATTCCTGCCCAGTATCCCATCCATCCCAGGATGGGAACCTTTCCCTGTGTCCTGTCCCTCCATCCTTTGTCCCCAGTCCCTCTCCAGCTCTCCTGGAGCCCCTTTAGGCCCTGCCAGGGGCTCTGAGCTCTCCCTGGATCAGCTGAACACCCCCAGCTCTCCCAGCCTGGCTCCAGAGGGGCTCCAATGCTCAGAGCATCTCCTTGGCCTCCTCTGGACTCGCTCCAGCAGCTCCATGTGCTGATGTTGGAGTTCCCAGAGCTGGAGCTCCTGTGGGGTCTCAGCTGAGCAGGACAGAAGGGAAGAATCTCCTCCTCACCCTGCTGACCCCAGTGCAGGAGGATTCCCTGTGCTCACCTCCTGGGTGCCATCCCCCTTTCCCAGAAGGGTTTTCCTCCCTGTCTGTGCCTTGGATAAGGTTCAAACCAAGGGAAATGGGATTGGATTCCCAGCTGTGCTCGGGATTAGCCCAGCCCAGGTGTCCTGGTGACATCTGCACACCTGGGCACTGCTGGCCCAGGCCTGGCTGAGGTCCCTCTGCAGCTCCAGGAGAAGATTCCCTGCTGTTGATGTGCCATGTGTGCTGGCCCTGCCATGGAGCTGGAATTGTTCCATGGAGCAGGAATATTTACACTCCAATCCTCCTCCTTTTGGGCAAAGGACAGTCCAGGCCCATTTCTCCAGCCTTGCTTTCATTAGTGCAGGGCTGCAGTTCATCAAGCCCCATAAATATTTATATCCTGAGCATTCCTTGGAGCATTCCAAGCCCTGGCCATGATTTCACGGGATATTTTATGTTGTTTGTTGTGCAACAGCTTTGCCATGGATGCTCTGACAGGGAATTCCCTGGTGGTCAGCAGGGCCAGGGAGGCACGTTCCCCTCTGGATGTGTTTGTGATCCTGGTAGGGGCTGCCCTTCCCTCAGCGTTCCCTGCGTGGGTGTGGAGCAAAGGTCGGTTGGGGATTCCCCCATGGATGCTCTGAGTCCAAAGGATTTGCAGCTCTGCCAGCCCTGAGCACTCAGAAATCAGGAGATGTTTCCAAAAAATGATGGATTTGTAATAAATGAAGGAATGGAGGGGGATTCTGGCTCATTTCCCAAGAGCTGTGGTTCTGGGTGAGATCATGGAATGGTTTGGGTGGGAAGGGACCTTAAAACTCCTCCAGTCCCACCCCTGCCATGGCAGAGACACCTTCCACCATCCCAGGCTGTTCCAAGCCCTGTCCAGTCTGGCCAGGAACACTTCCAGGGATGTGTCCCCTCACTTCAGAGCCAGGAAACGCCAATGTTGGCTCTAATGGATAAGGATTTATTGGGATTTTAGTGGCATTTGGATTTTGGACCGCGTTCTTGCTGCTCTAATGAACCTGGTTGGTTGTTAAGCCATCAGTGCCAATGGAGAACACTGGGAATGACACTAATGGAATGACGGAATCATTTAGATTGGAAAAGACCTTTAGGATCATTGAGGCCAAGCATGTCCTGAAGTTTTAGGTGTTTAATTGTTAATTTTATTTTTTCAACTGTGAAAATTAAAATAAAATGGTCTTTCCTGAAGGTGTTTCCAGAGATCTGTGGAGTAAATGGGATGTGTGACTGTTCCTAATATTTGTACTCCCAAAAAATTCCCTGATTTGGTACCTGAAGGAATCAGCTGCTGGAGGAACCTGTCCATGTAATTTCCATATGAAAGGATTCCTTTGAGACTGTTCCAGATTTTTCTTCCAAGCCTTTTATTTGTTATAATGAACTATTTTTGGAGAATAAAATGAGACAGAATTATTAATAATTGTTAACTATTAATAGTAGTTCAAAATTGTTATTATTATTATATTATTGTTATTATTATTATCAGATATTCCTGATGTAAAGAAAAATACAACCCCAAAGTCTTTACTGCTTAATAAATTTAAGTGTTGACAGCTTTGATGAGTTAATTATCTTTATTTTGTTCAATTAGAAAATATCTTTATTTTAAATTTTAACAGAATATTAATTTTCCTTCTCTCTTTTTCCAGGCAGGATTATTGACCCCACACTGTGGGAATTCACCTCCTGAACACCTGCACCAGGTACTGTATTTCTTTCATTGCATTTCTGTGCTATTTTCCCGTTGAATGCCACTTCCAAAGGTTTTAATGCTGCAATATTTGTGCTGTGCTTGGATTTGAATTTTACTTCTGGAGGTTTGGATTCCATATTTTGCCCACTGGCATCTCAGATTTTAATTGCAGGAAGAAGAGGTGGAACCTTGGAAACAGAGATATTGTACAGAGTAAATTGAGGTTCTTGGAGGCCTTGGAAAACCCAAGATCTTTATTCCCTGTTGCTCCTGGCTAATGTGATGAGGGCCCTTGAAAACAGAGATATTGTTGTGCAGGGTGAATCAAGGTTCATGGAGGCCTTGGAAAACCTGGGAATTTTATTCCAGTTGTTCCCAAAGTTCATGGTGAGGGCCCTCGGAAACAGGGATATTGTTGTGTGGAGTGAATAGCATGGAGGCATTGCAAAACCCAGGATCTTTATTCCAGTTGCTCCTGGATTGTGTGGTGAGGGCCCTTGAAAACGGGGATATCATTGGTATGGAGTGAACTGAGGGGTTCATGGAGGCCTTGGAAAATCCAGGATTATTTTTCGAGTTGTTCCCAAAGCTCATGGTGAGGGCCCTTGGAAACAGGGATTTTGTTGTGCAAAGTGACTCAAGGTTCATGGAGGCCTTGGAAAACCTGGGATCTCTGTCCTGGAGCACGTGGTGGGGCCGGATGAGCACCTGGGCGTCTCCGCCGCTCTGGTTGTGCTCTCCCCGTGCCTGTGTAACTCAATCCTCTTCCCAGCTGTTCCTGATCCCAGATGGAGCCTGTCAGGAGGAGCTTCCCCATGTGTGACCCGAGCCATCCCGTGGCTCGAGTGTCTGAAATCCTTTCATGCTCCTGTCAGCCCGAGCCCCCCGCCCATTTCATCACCTCGCGGTTCTGGCGTGTGCCGGCACCGCAGCGCCCGAGGCAAACTGGGAAGTGCTTGACCAATTTCTGGGATGGTTTTCAGATGGGATTTTATTGGTTTATGAATTGTTACCTCTGTTTCCTCTGTTTCCTCTTCTGAACGAGGCCTCAGAAGTAGAGAGGGAATCAAGGCCAACTCTCCCTCTTTCCCAACACGGGGAAGCCGATCCCGTGCATCGGCCCTGCTCCCGTCACGTGCTCGTCCTCCGCGGATATTTTCCAATCCCAAACCCATTGCTGTGCCTCGCTGGTGTTTTTTCCTCCTTTGTTTATTCCCCAGCCGCTCGGGATGAGCGCAGAATCCCGCTGGCAGGAACATTTGTGGGAAATCACATCACGTTGCACGTTTGCGCGAGGCCAAATCCACCAGAGAGCCCCGGCTAGCGCTCGTGCGGCCACGGAGCAGATTCTGTTCCCATTACTCACCAGAGAGGCTCGCTGGATGTTTATAGCTGTTGGGTGGGCAAGAAAGTTGGGAAGAGTCGGGATTTGTCGGAGCCTTTGATGGTTGAGGCTTGGGTGGGAATGAAAGCAGCTGGCCTGGGTTGAGTAATGGGGTGGCAGTGGTAGCCCTGACTCGTGGTAACTCATTTCTATCTGTGGTGACTCGGATTTGCCTGCTCAGCCTGTTCCTCAGAGCTGCAGGAGTTGCTGGAAGGCTCCGAGTCAGTTTTATGGATTGTTATGACTCGGCCTAAGAGCCGGATTTGCGGGATAAAGGAGCCGAGGGCTCTTTGTTAGGGAAACGTGAGGACTTTATTTAGCAATTCCCACTTAATGCCTGTGCTCCTGGGGAGCTGCTCCTGAGTGATGGTTGGTCCCAAATTCTCTGCTCCCAGCGCCCTGCACTAAGGGATAATTTTATCTTTTCCTTGGAAAACACTGGGAAAAGCAGCTGTGGCTTCAATTCTTAGATTGGACTTCACAGCTGAGTAAAGCATCCCTTGATGGCTCTGCTTTCCTGCAGGGGAGGAGAAAGCCCCAATAAACGGTTCCAGTTGTGGTTCTGGAGACAAATGTGGGCTCTGGTGGACACTTGCTTAATGGAGGTCAAGCAAAAGTTGCCTCATCCGTGAAGGATTTGCTTTACAAAGGTAGCTGGAAAAAAGCCGGCTGTTTTTCCGGAGGGCTGGCCCTGTATCTGAGGAGAACAATTAGTATTTTACGGGCTGAAGCCACACCAAAGGGATCCAAAACTGGCTGAGACATCTGAAAGAAAAATACTCCTCATCAGGGAGGTTGGTGCTTGGGCTCGGTGAGCTTGGCTCGCTCTTGTTCCATCCCCTCAGCGGCGACCCCGAGTCCTGATAAAATTCCTGCTGCTGGAGCTCTGCACAGCTCAGCCTTGGCTGGGAAGTGCAGGGTGGTGATCAAGGAGCTGTGCTCTGGGAGCTTTGGAAAGCTCAGCCCACGGAAATGAAAAGGGGTTGGATGCAGCTGGAGCTGGGGTTGAGGCAGCCGGGTGCTCCCCATGGCACTGCCAAGGGAATAAAGCCTTTGGGAAGGGGCAGGATGAGCTCCCAAAAGGTCAGTGGGGTGCTGGGATGGGTGTGAAGGGAAGCCTCGTGTCCCTCACCAAACCATGGGGGATGGCTCCTATTTTTCTTTTCCAAAGGATGTCAAAAAGTGGAAGTTAGTATAAAAAAGGGCTTAAAAAAAAGAGAACAAGAGATGGAAAAGCTCTTAATCTAATGCATTTCTGAAGAAAAAAACTGAAATAAATGGAGTGGCTTGGTATTTATGCACTGGGATCGTTTTGAAAGAGAAAACTTTGGAAACAAAAGGATAAGATAGAGTGAGAATCCGAGCTGGAAGCTAAACCCCAGCACTTTCTGCCTTGGCCACAGCCCAGCGTTTGTGATGGAAGTGCCACAGAGGATTTGCTGTCCCCTGCTGCTCCTCAAACCCGGCCTGCACGGGAGGCTGCTCAGCCACGACCCCAATTTTAGAATTTTATATAGTTTTGGGGTTTTATGGAGTTGGGTGAGTGAGGAAATGGGATTGTTGGGGTGGTGCAGGAGGTCAGCACAGATGAGTTCATGGTCCCTTCAGGACTCGCAGCTTTGTGAAGAAATGCACTTGAAAATCCTCCTGTATTCCAGAGGGAGGGATTGTTGTTCCTGGAGATTTACAGGAGATCAATGCTTGGAGCCACAGGAAGGTCCTTGTTGGCTGGAGTGTCCCAGCACGAGCTGCTGGCTCCTGTGTCCCTGGTGTGGTCCTCAAGTGAATGAAGTTCTTGGAGCTGATGATGCTCATTACCCTAACGAGTTTTCTCTCATTAGACATCACAAAATAATATTTAGAGGATAGACTGGTCAAGGAAAGCAGTCGGATGTTTTTAGGTGTCTTTATATTATGAATTTTTGGAGTTGGGTGCCTTGCTCTGGGAGCTCTGAAATGAGCAATGGATTTTAAGGAAAAGGAAACTCTGTGTCTCCTTTTCCTTCTTTTCTTTTCAATCTGATTTATCTCCAGACATCTCCATAGGTACCATTCCATTTGTCATGTTCAGAGTTCCATCAGAACAGACATCAGAGACAGAATGTGGTGATAAAACCCCCCCTTAAACCCCATTTATTCACTTCCCAAAATAAATCCTTTGGGGAAAGCAAATATTTGACTTTGTGTAGCAAAATCAGGGAAAAAAATATTTCCAGGTCAGCAGCATGACTGGTGATCAGTCTGGTTCTGATCCTGTGCTGGTGCTGATCCCAGTGATTCTGTGCTCCCTGAAATCCCATTTTTCCTCCAGGCTGTGCCGTGCCTGTCCTGCCTTTCAGTCCAATTCCATTTTGCTCCTTTAATCATAAACCTGAGCGAGTTTAATGAGCTGTGTTGTGCTGAATTGCTTCCAGACTGGAGGTGAAGTGCCTCCAAGAGTAGGTAGACAATGTTCTCCATGTGATCCCCTTGGGATGGGCTTGATGGATGCTGAGCAGTTGTTGCCTCTCCTGTGGGTGCTGAGCTCGTGACTCAGGATGAGGAATTTGGGGGTGTTCCCCCTGTTTTTGTTGTTGTTTGAGCTGGAAAGGAAACACCTCTGGTTGTCCCCTGGGATGTAAACAATGTCCATCATGGGTTGGGATTGTTGGGATCCATCTGCTCTGGCCTTTCTTAGCCACGAGAGGAGCAGAACACTGTGAAAAATCAGGTTCAGAGCCCTTAGAGCTGAGCAGATCCCACAGCTGAGGGTGGGATTGGGAAATGAATATCCCTCAGTGTGGCACGTGGGGATGAGCTCCTGAGTCCTGTGCAGAGCTCAGGAAGCTCTCAGGCTGCCCAAGGACAGAGGATTGGTGTTCCAGGGGTGCACTGTGGCCTTGGGGACACAGCTCTGCTGGCCTGGCACCATCTCCAGGTTGGGGAAGTTGGGAGAAGCCTCCCCAGGACCATCAGCTCAGAACTTGCAGGAGGGATTTAATCACAAGATTTATTTGGCTGTGAAGCCTCTTTAGGACAAAGCAAAGTCCCTGGGGATGTCATGGAAAACTGAAAAGTGGCTGAGGGGTTCCTGAGGATGTCCTGAAAAACCAAAAAGTGGCTGAGGGGTTCCTGAGGATGTTCTGGAAAACCAAAACTGGCAAGAAGGGTTCCTGGAGTTGTTCTGAGAAACAAAAAGTGGCAAAGTCATTCCTGGGGGTGTCCTAAAAAAACCAAGAAGTGGCTGAGTGGTTCTTGGGGATGTTCTGAAAAACCAAAAAGGGGCTGAGTGATTCCTGGGTTTGCCCTGAGCTGGCTGTGGCCACTGGGGTGGCAGAGCAGTGACCCCCAGGTTGGCAGTGCCAGGCTGCCACGGGGGGCTGGTGATGCCCAAAATTCCAAAAACATCCAGCCCAGAAAGAGGAAAAAAGCCCCCAAAAAGCAGCCAGGGTGACTGGACTGATCAGTTTTTTGGGCGCTTAGCTCCAAGATTTGAAAAGCTTTGATGGGAGTGGGAGGGAGATCAGCTGCTGTGGGGGGCAGGAAATGGAATCTGGAGGCCCAGCTCCCTGTGCCTCACTGTTGTCCTCGGAGGAGCCGTGCAGACGTTTCTTTTTATCCCAAACAGAGCAATTTCCTGCCTTGCTCCTGTTCCAGTCTGCCTGTGCTTCCCCAGGAACCCTGCAGCAGCAGGAATGTGGCATCTGTCAGCACGTGCTGCAGGAGAAACACAGGAGCTGGGAGTGGGGCTTGACAGGAGGGGCTGAGTGTGTCTGAAATAATTTTATTATTTATGTGCTGCTCCCTGAGCTGGGGGAGCTGCAGGAGCAGGGGGAATGTGGGGAACACCAGGATTTTGGGCTCAGAGGGCAGGGGAGGTGGCAGAAATGCAGGTGACAAGTGTGGCAGCCTGTGGTGGCACAAGGTGCATCTGGAATTACTAAAAAGAGCAGATTTTATCAGGGTTTAGTCTGGGGCAGCTTCTGCTCTGTGGGACTTGGGAGCTCTCTTACACCTGTTGGTTAATTTGCTTTTTTGGCCAAAACCCTTCTCCTATCCCATCTGCTCCTGCTGCATCCTGAAGTGTTGGCACCTCTTGGAATCACAAATTGGAGAGCCTGGAGTGTCACTTGAATTTCCAACCAGTTACTTCCCAGTGGATTTAATCCAATTATTTGGGTTCATTTGTTTAAACATGAAATACTGGGCTAAATCTGAATGAATTCTCCCTCCTGGGCTGGATGTGGGGGTCTCCTGAAGGTTTTTATGCCTTGTGAAATCTCCATCACACCTGATTTATCCAGTGCAGGTCCTTGTGCTGAATGGAGTCCTCCCTTGTAATGCTGAGTTTATTGATCAGTTTGTTTAAACCTTAAATATTGGGCTAAATTTGAATAACTTTCCCCTCCTGAATTGGACCTGGGCGTCTCCTGAAGGTTTTTAGGCCCTGTGGAATCTCCATCACACCTGATTTATGCTCCCAGAAGAAAAAAAAAAAAAAAAAAAAAAAAAAAAAAAAAAAAAAAAAAAAAAAAAAAAAAAACCAAAAAAAAAAAAAAAAAAAAAACCAAAACTTGCCCTGAATCAGCTCCTATCTCGTAATGCCTGAAAAATGAGACCTTTGGTAACTGGGGCAAGCAAAGTGCCTTGATTATCATCATTCCCTGCCCAGATATTGATGCTGCTGGGCAGGGAGGGGAAGGATACCCTGGAAGAGTTGAGGATGCTGATTCCATTCACTTCTGGGATTGTCCGGAGCAGCTCTGGCTGCCTGGCTGAGCCCAGGGATTGGTTTTCAGGAGCACAGGATGGGTTTGAGCTGAGCCTACAGAACAGTGCCCTCTCGTGTGCTGACAGGGCTGGGAGCTGCAATCCCTCCCAAACTCCTCCCGGATTTTGGAGTGTGGGTGAGGAATTCAGCCTGCCCTGCGTGCACAGGTTGTTATTTGTATTTTTTCCTCTCTGTGGCACGATGGCTCTAAAGGTTTTTGTGGCTGAGATTTTAAATTATGTAAATGAATGAGATTACTTTTCTATGCTTTATAGTTCAATACACTGAATTTTTTAAAAATTCTAATAGGGAAAAAGCCCAACAGCTCTGTTTTATTTTATTTTGATGTTGAAGCTGGCAGAGGTTGCTCTGTCTGGCAGCAGCTGAGCTCAGGTTTAAGGTGTAGATCCCAATTTCAGAGTCATCCCAAAAGATAAAACCCAACATTAATATTTGCATTTCTGGGTGGTTTTGGTTTGGTTTTTTCCCATCATTGTTTGTCTCTGCAGTGGGACTGTTTGAAGTGCTCAGTGAGGTTCAAATCCTTGTTTTGCCAGAGACTTTGCAGATTCCAAATCTGTGTCTTCCCTCCTGTGCTGCACTTTGGGCACAGCCTCCCAGTCCAGCCCAGTTGCTCCATCATTTCCCTGGCTGGGGGTAATAAATAATAAATCACATTCCTGGAATCACTGAGGCTGGAAAGGAGCTCCAAGATCACCCATTCCAACCCTGCAGCCTGTGGCAGTGCTGGTCCTCTGGTGCTCTCTCCACTTATTCTCATGTTTTACTCTTGGCTACTCTTTACATGAGCTAAGTTTGGTTCTTTCTGCAGGGATTTATCTGGGTGAAGTTATCCAGCCTGGAGCTTTGTCTCCTCCATGGACAGATGTTCTTTTATGTCTGGGTAAATACAGAGAAATCAGCTTCATTCCAGGCCCATATGTGAAATAAAAATGCTGCAGTGCTTTTAGGCTGGTCCCATAATAAATGGACCTACAAATTAATATTCTTTGGGATTGTAGCAGAACCTGTGCTGGGAATTAACTTGATTTGGGGGCGTGTTTTCTGAGCAGATTTAAAAATAACTATTCTGGTAAAACATAGACTTTTGATGAGATTTATAATGCTGCTTTGTCCTTGCCTCCTCCCTGCTTCAGGAGAGTGAGTTTTGCCTGATTTTCCCTGTGATTTGGGGGTGTTTTCCAGCGGGATGGATGGAGCCTGTCCCAAGGTGGAAGAATGCACATTAAACAAACAGTTAAATAAACAGCCAGTGCCGGCCCTGCTCGCCTCGGGTGTGTTTGCCTGATTTTTAGGAAGGGGGATGTGTTTGGATGGAGGATTTCTATTTTGCACTCGGGTTCCCTTGGCAATTGCTCCAAGGGCTGAGATCCCGTGTTTGGATCCAGCCAAGGGAAGTCAGGAGGGGGCTGGAATTGCATAAACCAGAGATGGTGTCCATGTGGATGAGCTTGGAGCCGGGTCCTGTCCAACATCTTTAGGATCTTGCTGTCAAGGTTGGTCTAGATGACCTTTAATGTCCCTTCTAACCCAAATTGTCCCAAATTTCTGTGGGATCTGGGTTGTCATTGGTGGCATTTCCCTGTGGTTGCTCCAGTTTTGCTTCCAGCCCAATTCCTGATCAGTTCCTGGATGTGAGGATGGAGATTCCAGAGTGAACCTCATGGAGGCTCCTCTGCTCACAGCTCCAGCATGGTGGGGGAAACAACCAAACCTTTTTTTGATTTTTTTTTTTGGCCAAGATTAGTGGAACAGTGGAAATTCCCATTCCAAGGGCTGGGTCCAAATGGATCAGGAAAAATCCCTGGGAATGCTGGTGCTGTGCCCCAAGATGATGCTAAGAGAACAAGAGGCTGCTCAGGCAGAGTGTTGGCTTTAACCTGGGAGGGAATTGTCTTTCTGTTCCTGCTCAAGTCAGGGAAAATGACTGTGTGCACATTTTGCAGTTTGAGTCAAGTAGCTTCCCGTTCTTCTCTTGGAAGCCAGGCAGGAAGATCCTGGGCATTGGCAAACCTGGATGGGAAGGGCTGGTGCTGCACCTCTGCTTCTCCTGTTGATTACAAAAGTCTTTGCTCTGAGCTTGGTGCTGACTCCAGAGTGGAAAGGCAGCACTAATCCCACTGTCCCAGCTGGGGGGGGGTGCCAAAATTTGGGATATTCCATTCAGGGAAGCCCAGCTGATGCCACAGGGTGCAGGACTGTGGTGGTCCATGCTGGGCTGGGCTGGCCCAGCAGCTGCTGAGGCCTCAGAATTTCTTGTGACACCAGAATTATCTCCCTGACATTGTGCCTGCATGCAAAGGCTGCACCAGCAATTCCACGTTCTTAAAATCCCCCTGCTCGGATAAAAATCAGATGGGAACAAATGTGCAGCACACGAGGACTAAAGACTTTTATTACAGTATCTTTTTAATTATCAAGGGGAAGAATCACGTTTTACAAAGTCCAGTAAATTGAATTTTATTATGGTTTGTGTGAGGACTTATTTAATAGCAGATTACACGAGGCACTGACACAATTCCTCTTTCTTTCTGGAGGTTTATTTGTTGCTTGTTGAACTCTGGGAAAACAAGCTGGGACTGGAAGCTGAGGGTTGCAGATCTAATCCAAGGGATGGTTCATGTTCATGGTTTAGATTAGCTCAGTTTATTTCCAGATTGTGTGCACTTGGAGCAGCTGGGAAACCCAGACCAGGCAGTTGGGCTTTATTAGGAAAGAGCTCCTGCTCTTTTCAATCGGTGCTTTGGGAAGTCTCAAATCCTGAATTATGGCTGTTTGCTTTGGAAGGAGCTCCAGATCTGCTCTCTGCTCCTTGGGGTTGGAATTCGGGGCTTCTGTGGAGGCTCCTGCCCTGGGCAGGTGTGGAGAGAGGATGGATTTGGTTCCTTGAGCTGGGAACTGCTGGGTTATCCATGGAATGATGGAATGGTTTGGGTTGGAAAGGATCTTAAAGCTCATCCAGTTCCACCTTCAGCTGTCCCAGGGTGCTCCAAGCCCCGTCCAACCTGGCCTGGGGCACTTCCAGGGATGGGGCAGCCACAGCTGCTCTGGGAATTCCATCCCAGCCTCTCCCCACCCTCCCAGGGAAGTTTTCCTTCCCAATATCCCATCTAACCCTACTCTGGTGAAATCCCAGTGTTCTGTGGGTTTGTGCTTTGTTGGGAATTTTTTCATTAACACTGAGGTCTGTTCACAGCATATTCAGCTCTGTGTGGTGAGAAGTTCCCCTCTTGGATTTCAGATTTATTATTTGCATTTATTTGGTTGTCTTCCCTGTTTCTGACAGTTTACAGTCTCTGGGAGGGTCAGTCCATACAAAAACCCCTTTCAGTTCTGGATGCTGCTGCAAACAAAAGTTATGAGCTATATTTTGGAGATCAAGTTCTGTGTGTTGAGGAAATGCCAGTTTGAGGGAATTGCACATGGATCCCCTTTCCCAAATTTGTGTCTGGAAATGCAACAGACAAAACTGATCCCTGAGCTGAGTAAATGGGAACACGAGTTACAACTTGCACATTGAGGTTCCAACATGATCAGGTTTATATTCCCATTTTAACTCCTAAGAAGACTTTTGGAAATGAAAATCAATCCTATAAACCCACAGAAGACCTCTCTGGCCCCATGGCTGCAGCGAGCACAGACTTTTAAGAGATGATTTTCATATGCATGGAGTCATCTTAGAATTCTGGAAGAGAACAGTTTGTCTGGGATTCATAATAAATTATTCATCCTTTTATTACCATAATAATCGCTTTTTATGGTTACCCAAGTGAATGTTATTATGAAAGCACAGAAAAATCTATTAATTATTTTCCAGGTTTTTATAGTATTTCGTTTTTTCCTCAATTTTTTTTCCCATTCTGGGGCTCTTTTTGACGTTATCAGAAAGTAAAGTTTTTTTTTTTTCCAAAGATAAAAGTCTCTCTGCACACTTGTTTTGTGTATCAGAGCTAGAAGAACATGAGATCAGCTTATCCAGGGAAAATGCCAGTCTGGAGGCCTCTTCCCTGCTTTTTGGTCCCGATGGATTCTGGGGTGTTTCCTTTAACCTTGTGTAGGTCCATAATTTATTTATAAAAAATCACAAACATGGGGTGGGGTCTTAAAAATAAGAAATGTTGCCTTGTGCCAGGAACAGCTGGATACAGCCTGCAATGGAGAATTTTCCCCCTTTAATAGGAGGAGGGTTTAGTGCTGATTAATAGGAGCCTCCAGGGCCTAAATTTGTCCAAAGTTTAACAGGGATTTGTGTTAAATTTATAAATTCTTGTTCACAACCTGGTTGTTGGAGGGCTGGATATTTGTTGGTTGGTTTTTCCCCAAATAAATGATTCCTGTGTGGATCAGCAGCTCCCAATGACATTTATTTCCATGGTTTTGACCAGCCTGGTCTATGGAAGCTCAGCCTCAGGAGGGGTTGGAATGAGGAGAGGTTTAAGGTCCTTTCCAACCCAAACCATTCAAAGATCTTCTGGAACTTTCCCTGAGAGCATGGACTGGGTTGTTGCTCTGGGGTTTGTAATAATTCTGCTTTGGAGGGAGAAGCTTTATGGAATGTTTTTGAACCAGGATATTGGGTGGTGTTAGAGGCTGAGGGAGTGTGAAAACGATGGATAAATTTTGAATTTTGTGTCTCTTGATGGGCTGAGTCTCAGTTAATGCAAAGTTCAAGGTTGCCTGTGATGCTCTTTGGGTCTGTAAGTGATGTTCAGTACTGAACACTAGGGAATCTTGGAATAATCAAGGGATAAGCTTGGAATTCTTCAGTGAGATCAGCTCTGTTGGTCAGTGTGTGGTGCTGATAACACTGAGATCATGATTCAATGCCTGGATGGGCCTCACTTAAGAGTTGGACTTAATGATCCCTTCCCACTCAGAATATCCAGTGACCTGGAAATGAAGTGGGAATGAAAAACACTTCCAGAGCTTCCAAAGTGCTTAAGAAAATCAGTTTTGCATGTTGGAGCTCCTGAGGGAATCCCACTGGATGTGTCCACGTGGTTCTTGTGTGACCCCGCACGTGAGGGAGTTTGTGAGTGGGAGATGATGACAAAAGCCCAGCACAGCTGGGAGGTTGATCCTGGCTCATCCCAAATCCCTGATTTCCTGCTTGTGACCCAAGGTGGGTCCCAGAGGACTGGGCTCAGCAGCAGAGCTCAGCACATTCCTAAGCTAAGGCACGGGCCTAACCCTGTGGAGCAGCATCCTGGACTGCAGCCTGGATGCCTCAGGAGAAATATTCTCCAGGAAACCTTGCCTTTGGAGCTGGCTTTGTCCTGTGCATCCATTTGGCCTCTGGGTGCTGGAAGGGTTGGAAAAGTGTTCCCTTTTGGGGCCTGTGCAGGGCCTGGGTCCCCTTTTGGGGCCTGTGCAGGGCCTGGGGTCTCTTTTGGGGCCTGTGTAGGGCCTGGGGTCTCTTTTGGGGCCTGTGCAGGGCCTGGGGTCTCTTTTGGGGCCTGTGCAGGGCCTGGGTCCCCTTTTGGGGCCTGTGTAGGGCCTGGGGTCTCTTTTGGGGCCTGTGCAGGGCCCAGCCCAGTGCACACTCTTCCCATGGTGTTTAAACCCTTCCTACACCCAGAAAATCCGGGACACACACACTCCAGGCTATTTTATGATGCTTCCCTCATGGTCCTGCTTCATCCACAGACCAGCAGATCCAGTAGTCCTTTGGCCACCTGGTTTTGGTGTTGGCTTCTTGTCAGCTGGGACGTGGCACTGGGAGCTGGGAGAAGCTGCTGGGAGCTGACTTCTTCCCTGCCAAATGCCAAGGAGCTGCTTCTCCAATTTTTTCCTGTTCTGAGTTTATTATATTAATGGACAAGAAGTGCTTAAAGCCCTCAGTGGTTGCTCAATGTAGCCTTTGGCACCACACACAGCAGTGGTGGAAAAAAAGCAAACAGAAGTGTGAAGAGCCCGACAAAACACATGGAAAATATCTTGTATTATATAAATAGGCTCAATGCCTGTGCCTCAAGTGCTGCCTCTCATTCGAGTAAATTCCTCCCACCAAGGAGGCAGAAAAATGAGAAATTCAGAGGCAGGAGTAATGAAAAGGGGGAGCAATTGAGTGTTTTGGAGGTGTTTTGCCCACAGTGGATTTTCAGAGTGGTTGGAAGGAGTGTAAAGGAAGGAGATTCAATGATTTGAAGGCTCTTTCTGAGAACACACAACAAAAGAGGTGCTTGAACAGGAAAATCAGCACACTGGGTTGTCAGGTGTTGAGGGTGTTGCAGAATCAGGCTGGGATCATGAGTTCCACAGCTTGCCACTGAGATAAGAGCTAAATGAGGTTACAGAACCCTTCACAATCCAGAAACTCCAAAAATAAAACACCAAACAACAGCAAAAATCCCCAGCAAAAATCTCAACTAAACAACACCCGTAATTCCTAATCCCAAGGTAACTGGAATGGGAATGTTTTAGTGGTGAGCATAGTGCTGCTGGGTTAATGGTTGAATTTGATGTTCTGAGAGGTCTCTTCCAACATTAAGGATTCCAATGACACAAGATGAACACAGGGATTGATAAATTAGTAGAAATGATTTGGGTTTTTTTTTTGCTGTCATCATTTGGGGGAGTTCCTTCCTCTCCATGTGCTGGCAGAGGTGCTGGTGGTGCACAGGTGAAGATCTCTGGTATATCTAGATAATTTCAGGAAAATTACCTTTGTAATTCCTTCTGTGATCCAGGGTTTTGGGCCTAAAAGGAGTGAAGAATCCTGTGGGCTCTCAATGCAACCTCCCCTCTCCATCCTCCAAGGAGCATCCTGCCTCTTATCCACCCCCTCTTATCCATTCTCTGCTTCCATCATCTCTCATCTGCCCTTAATTAACTTTTCCAATTCTGCTGAGTGTACAACGTCCCCAGATTAACCTAAGAGGGAGTGCAAAGTTCCAGGAGAATTGAAAATCAATTTCTCTGTCTTCGTGTACCTGTCAAGGATTGAGTGCCAAGGCTGGAATTCATCCTCTGGTAGCTGATGGTATCGTGTCCACCTAAATCACCTTTTTAGCAGTGCTTGAGATGTGTTGGGCTGAATTCCCTGGCTGCCATCCCGTTCTTGGTGGGATAGGGAAGCAGAGGGGTTGGAGTCAGTGCTGACTGCACCATGTCTGGCAAAAATCTGGTTGTGGAGCAAGAGGGAAATGCTAGCTGGTCAAAATTCCTGGGTGTCCTCATCCCTGACAACAGCTGAGCTCTGCTGTTTATAAAAAGGATTGAGGGCCTTGAGTTGGGCTTAGTCAGCTGCTGATCCCTGGGAACGAGGAAGGGGGGGGTGTTGTTTCTCCATCTAATCACTTGCAGGCTTGTGATTACAACATTTAATGATGATGGCCGAGGTCAGTTTTTAATTAGCTGAGCCACATGATGGGCTCTCGCGGTGCCAGCAAAGCCTTTCCTCATTGATGTCTGGCGTGATGTTCCAGAAGAGCAGCTGTGCCAGTGAAATCCTGGATTTATGGGTTAAATCACGCTGTGTATTTCCCAATCCCGAGCTGTTTTGCTCTGATCTGGATGGGACACGGTGGGTCCAGATTGCAGCATGCAGCAAGTCCCTCTCTTTGTTCAGTGTGTTGAGGAGCGAGCAATAAATAGGAAAAATAATACTCCAAAAGTCTTGGCAAGTTGGCAGATGTGGCTGTTACCAGGACTCACATGATGCTCGGTGGAACCGAGCTGTTGCCGATTGAATCACATGTTTTTGTCCTGGTAACAACCAATAACACCCCGCTCCTTCCCAAAAATCCTAAATATAGTCCTGAGAACCTCCAACCAGGGAGGATTGGCACCGGGCTGTGCCTTTCCACAAACCCCGTGTGATGGCTGGGATACAGCAGGCCCGTGCCAGGAGCAGATGGCAGAGCAGGCTGCACATTCCTGAGTCACTCAGCTTCTCCTCTCCCCTTCCCTGCGAGGAGGGATGGATGGATTCACGCATGGCTTCGCCTCCAGCAGGGATGGAAAGGTGTTGGAAAGGGCAAACGGATGACTTGGGTTTTCCTGGCCCACACGTGGATGATAACAAACCCCTCAACTCCCTCCCTGCCGTGGGATGGGGTGGAGGAGATGATTCCCTCAGGGATGAGCCAGCCCCTTCCCAGCTGAATGCACACATTTGTTTTCCTGAACGTACATCTCGACAGGCTCCGTGCACGCTCTGCCCTTGACCCTGCTTGCATGTGAGCTATAAAATTTTCCATTGATTTCCTGGAGGTCTGGAGCTTTCAGGCGAGGCTGGGTCCCTTTGAGCCATCCAGGTCTGGAGTGTGTTTAGGGGATGAGGTTTAGCCAAGTCTGAGGTCGCTCAGAGCTCTGCACGTGAGCACAGCTTTCCTTATCGTGCTGCTCTGCCAAGCCAGGGACACATCCCTGGGGTGCTGCTCCTCAACTTGAGGCGAATTCTGGGGAGGTTTCATCTCCCCTTAAAGTCTGGGGCTGGTCCCTGGTGAAGGCAGAGCTTCCAACCTGTTGCATTGTTCGTAAATTCATCAAATTTGGCTCTCAGACATCACTACTGGGATTATTTTTATGTTTCCTTATAACGTCACTGTCAAATTATGGTTCTGCAGTTTTTTATATTTACCTCACTTTTGTAATCAGGTTTAGCCCAGTTTGTGTTTTTCCCCTCACTTTTGTAAACAAATTTAGCCCAGTTTGTGATTTCTCCCCTCACTTTTGTAATCAGAGTTACAAAGTTTGTGATTTTCCTGCTCACTTTTGTCACCAGGTTTAGCCCAGTTTGTTTCTGCCTTCCTTGATTCCATCAGGAGCCAGGTCCCTGCCCAGGAATGCTCCAGCCCTGACCTTGGGCACTTTCATGCCCTAAAGAGAAAAGAAGTAATCTCCTGCAAACCTTTTTTTACTCCCCACTTTGGCCACTTCCTGACACCCACTGGTCCCATTCCAAAGGAGATGTGCTGAGTGAACTCTTTCCAGTTCCCTCACATTTAACCTTGAGCCTTTCACAGCACCCAAGATTCCCAGTAAGAAAAATCTGGAATATGTGGATGTTGGTCCCAAATCTCTGTTAATTACTACTTGAGGATTTTTCCGCTGAAGTTTTGGTTCATGCAGAGCTGAGTTAAACTAAGGCTGGGTTTTGCCTCAAGGATTAACGTTGTGCTTTATGAGGTTGAGCAATGTTTTGTCCTCTGAGCCTGACCTGCAGATGCAGTTCTGGGGGAGGCTGGAGGGAAGAGCTGTTTGAATTACAGGAGCAGCAGTGGACTGAGGTGAGAGCTCTGGTTGGGATGTCCCCCATACTCGGGGTGGGAGCTGTTTCTCCTTTCTACTTGGCACCAATGAAATGAGAACAGCTGGAAAATCCTGTGGAAAACTCAGAAGTGAACTTGGGTAATCCGAGATTTGCTCTGTCACTTTGGCACTGTCTGTTTGACAGGGTTGGCACAAGTTTGACTCTTAAAATTCCTCAGGATCTCTGTAAAGATGAAGATGAATCTATTTCCTTGCATTTTTGTGTGGAAAGATCCTTGCTCAATCCAAGTACTTCCAGTTCTGCCCTTGGGGAAGAATGAAGAGCAGAATTTGGTGATGTTTGGGTTTTCTCCAGGCCCCTTTGGGTTAAGCTTTGGCATTAATGGTTGTTCTGCAGGAAAACTCAGGGCTTGTGCAAGGAGATTCCAGGGAAGTGTTAAATCCAGCTGGGTCTGAAACAGGATATGGCTCCCACTGGGAGGTTTTCTTGTGTCTGGACAATGCCAGTGGCTTTCATGAGGCTCTCATCTTTTCACCATGCTGACTTCCTTCTCTTATCACTACTGGCTTTACACATGAATTCCCATCACCAGGCGAGGGCTTGGAAGCTCTGATCCCAGCCGGATCAATTCCAAGGCGTTCTGAACGTGCCAGTCAGGAAGGCATTGTAGCGTAGCCTGATATGAAATATTTTGAGTGTCCTGCTGTAGGTCTTGCCTTTATAAACAAGAGCCATTCCAGAAGTTTAGTGAGGATTGATAGGATCAGGATGTATTTGCAGGGAGGGCTGGCTCAGATGGAGCAGCTGTAGCTCGCCCTCAGTGGGAAGTGGAATCTGCTGCTCTCCCTGTGTGGCTGTGAGGGGAAAAAAGGCCTAAAAATGAGGAGAAACTTCTTGAGTTGAGATGTATTTTCAGAATGAAGTGTTACAGGAGGGATTTGGGGTGTTCCGGGGTGTGCTAAATTAATTCCAGTCTTAAAAGGTCCACTCAACTCTTAATGAGTGCAAGCACATAGTTGGCGTATGAAGTGAAATGGAACATTTGGGATTTTTGGGAGAAATCCTCTCTTGTGAGGGTGGGGGGCTCTCGTAGGAGTTCCCAAAGAAAGTGTGGTTTGCCCATCCCTGGAAGTGTCCAAGGCCAGGTTGGGCAGGGGTTGAAGCACCCTGGGATACTGGAAGATGTTCCTGCCCATGGCAGGGGTGGAATGGGATGAACTTTATTGTCCCTTCCCAGACCATTCCATGATTCCTTCAGTGCTGGATGTGCTCTATGTCCCAGCATCCAGGACCTTGGGATCCAGCTACTGTAGGATGCTTTGAGAGCCTATCCTGGCTGGAGAAAGCACTGGAAGATGTGGTGTGGGCAGACCTACCTGGACAGGGGTGTTGGAATGACATTGGAGGACACACACTGGAGGAGCTCCATCCCAGGGCATCTTTCCCTGGCCCTTGCTGGGCTCAGCCCCTGAGCTCTGCCAGGACGAGCGCGGCTCTCCCGCGTTTCGCAGAGTCCCGGTTCCATGGCGTAATGCCGCCACACCCTTCTGGAACAACGCGGGATCCTCGGGGAAAGGAGAAGTGGATGGGGTGGGGAGCCCTTGGTGGAGCTCCACACCCACCCTTCAGCTGCTCTGCTGGCCATCCCCATCCTGAGGAGCGCCGGACCGATCGCTCCAGGGCTGCTCCATGCCTGGCTCCTCGGCCCCGCAGCTGGGTCGGAGTTACAACACAAACACCCTCAGTTATCCCAGTTGGACGCGAAAGCAGCCGCGCGTTCCATGGGAAGCGGCGATGCCAGAACGGGGAGGTCAAGGCTGTGCAGTGTTTTTCTGGCAAAGGAAAAACCCGTCGGATGGAAGGCGGTGCCTGGGGAATCTCCGGAGCGGTGGGATGAGCTCCGAGCACGACTGGAGATAATGGGGCTTGGGGAGGGGATTGAGCCAGGGAATATTGGAGAGAATCCAGTCCCCCAAGTCCAATGGCCACCCTTCTTCGGGATGAAGTCATTGGAAGCAGCACAACCACTTATCCAAAGGGCCAACCTGCTTCCAGGAGTTTTGGGATCGTGGTTTAAACAGGTTTTTGTGTTCCCAGCCCTCTGTGCCCACAGATGCGGCTTCATTTACCCCTTGGAGCAGCTCCAGCTCATCAGATTCCCTGTCTGGTTTTTTATCCATGTAAAGGCTTTTAGCTCTTCTTTCCTGCAGGATGAGGTGCTCAGAACTGTCAGCACCATATGATCCATCCCTCCAGGAATATCCAAGGGGATGGAGGCAATGTGTCAGAACATGTGGAAAAATTCCCCAGAGCTTCCAATTGATGATGGAATTATTAAAAACAAAAAAGTGGAGAAAGCGTTCATGGAGCTCTGGAAAATGCCACTGATAAAGATCTTTTCAGGGCTACTCCAACTTCTCCCATGAAAAGATAATCTCAAAGTACCAAGGTTTGGGTCTGGATTTGCAGTTTTCCAGACTCTGGGGACTTGGAGTGTGGAATAATCTTTTGGCTTCTTGCACAGTGTAAGAGGAACCAAAGCCCCAGCAGCAGGAGGCACCTGGAAGCTGCTGGAGATGAGCATGGAGCTGGTCCTCTTTTCCTGGACAAGGATGAAGCCAATGTCCCAGTGACAGTCACAGCCCCTGGAATGGGCTCTGATGAGCTTTGGATGAGTTTTGGTTTTGCTCTGCAGAAATCCGCAGCTTTTCCTCGTCGCTCCCCAGAACTGGATCCATTCTGAAGAGCAGCAATACATGGAAAATGGAATATTTTGCTTATTAAAGTCACTTGGAGGATCACAGTTCCGAGGTTGGCAACCAGAGCTCAGAGAGGCTGAAGGAGCTGGAGAGTTCATTGTTCCCCTTTTCCAAGAGAAACTTCCACGTGTGCCAGCACTTTTATTTATAATGCTCAAATAAATGGAGTCCATTTAAAGGTATTATTGAGGGAGCAGCCCTTCAAATATATCATTTTTATGTTATTAGACTGCTTGGAGTGAGGTGTCCTACTGCAGGCAGATAATCCATCCCCCTGCCTGGATTCCAGGCTGGAACTTACTGGAAGCTTTGCACCACAAGAATCTGAGCAAAGGGATTATTTTCAAGGAGAGAAAAGGGAGCTTGAGGAAAATAAGGCTGGAAGGCAGAACCTCAAACCACGGTGGAGAAATTTCCTGACAGCAGCTCCACGTCTCGTGACCACCTGATGGCTCCTGAGCTTTTTTGGGATTTCAGCAGATGCCCAAAGGGGAGCTCAGCTGGCTGGGAAGGGTTTGGGGTAGGCTGCACCTGGAGTTGGGGCCGGCTGTCCCCCTTCCTTCATTCCATCCATTCTTTTTTTGTTGGAACAAGGGAAATCCTGAAGGAATCCAGACATTCTTAGAACATCAAATGATGGCGCTGACCTTTGCAGGCTGTTCCTGTTCCTGGTGTCCTCTGCTGGGATCTGTGGTGTGAGGGAACACTGCTGCTGGGACAGGACTGGGGCAGGAAAGGTGGTGCAGGGAGAGCCAGAACAAGCAGCCAGATATTCCAAGGAACAGGAGAGAGGGAAGATGGACTTGCTGGGGAGTACTGAGCGCTGGGCTCGCAGAGGATCTCGTGTCAGAGCAAGATCCCTGTGTCCAGCTGAATTCCCTGCAGCCAGGAATTCCCAGGCACTGATTCTGCACTGTGAAACCCATGAGGTTATTCAGGAACACCAGGGTTGTGCACATGCCCTGTGAATTCCTGCTGGAAAAATGCTGTGGCACGTGAGCAGGTGTAAAGAGGGATAATTCCCTGTGTATTTCCCCATTCTCACAGATGCAGAAATCAGGATTCAGCCATGGTCAGAACTGCCCCAATAACTGTTGGAATCTGGCAGGAAAAGCTTTAAGAAACTGGGAAGAGAACTGATGTTGTACCTGATTTTGTCAGAGAGGCTTTGAACTCCAGCCAAAGGGAGCCCACAGAATTAAAGAGAGGAGCAAAACAAGATGCAAATGTGTGCAGTGCAGGGGGATTGGAAAGTCCATTTAATTCCTAAGTCTTTGGGAGCAGGAGGGGTCTGAGGAGCTGGTTCTGGTTTTCAGCCGCTCCTGGTGCAGCCTTGTCCAACTTCCTCCAGCTTTTCCACATTTCTCAGTCCCTCAGGAGCTAAGACCAAACCCAAAGGTTTTTTTGCTAAAAAGGGATTTTCATGTGAACTTTGGAAGCTTAGGAAGAAACTCTTATCTTGAACTGTGCTTCTTGGTGTGAGGCTTCCAGGGAACTCCAGGGCCGCACCAGTTGGATACTGGAGGGGAAAGGGCTTGGGAGATGGAGGGGGAAAACTGCTCAGGAGATGGAGGGGGGAAGCTTCCTCTGGAGGCTCTTGGATGAGCTCTGTGTTATTAAAAGTCATTTAGTGCTATCAGGAAGTGCCTGGAGGCTGGGGCTGGGATCTGTCATTCCCTGTGTGGTGCCCAGGCAGAACAAGAACCAGAGGAAAGAGCAAATGAGGTGAAGGAGAGGAGGAGGCAGAATCCCAGATTTGGGATCAGGGCATCCAACCCCACGATTTTAAAAAAATTCCACGATTTTTTTTTTCCTGCAGCTGCAGGAAGAACCCATCCTTGTGGCAGGGCTCAGCTCCTGATGATGTTTGTAAATTCCAGTCTCAGTGTTCCTGACAGCAAATGTTTAATTCTTGGGGAATATCAGAACCTTGTGGCCGTGCTCGGCTGGTTGGAGCGAGGTGGGAAGGGGGGGTTTGCAGCTGGAAATAAATGGACTGGAGGGATTGCAGGTCACAGGAAGTCATGAGCATGGCTGAGGAGCCAAGGGGAAATTATCCACGGAAATCTGTCTGCAAGGGTTTCTACAGGGAGGATTCTTGGAGCTTTTGGGTGAAATGTCCCTTTCCCACAGCAGCTTCCTCAGTACATCCCAGGCTGTGAGCTCAGGGTGAGGACCAGGTTCCCCAGGAGAGCTCTGGAGCTCTCTTGCTTTGGTGGAACTCTTTCCCCTGGACCTTGAAATTCCAGGGATTGATATAATTGGTGTAAACTTCAAATTTGGTGCATTTTGTACAGATATTCCTGAGTAAATGGCTAAAATAAGGACAAGGTGAAGGAACAAAAGTTTGGTTTCCCTGTTACTATTTTTATTTTCCTCTTACTGTGTGGTCACAGTAAAAATTCTCTTTCTGGAATCCCAGAGTTTTCTTTCCCTCTCACCCTGATTTAGGGCAAAGGTTTGAGCTCTCCTCTCCTCCTGGCTCCTTTGAATGGGGGAAATGAGGAGGTTTCTTAGGAATATTCTGTTCCCTCCCTGCTTTCTGCCAGTTGGCATCTCTGCAGCCCCTCCACTGCTGCATATTTGGGGATGCAGGAGATTTCTCCTGTTCTTTGAGGTTTGCAGGAATTTCTGTCAGCTCCTCTGGGCAAAACCACCCAGATTTAATTGGGAAAAGCCAACATGAAGCTCAACTGTCTCTGGTTGTGTTGGCTTGGGAAGGAGCAGCCTGTGCCTTGGGTTTGTTGGGATCAGCCGTGTTTTGTCTGGGAATTGCAGCAAACAGAATGATTTGGGGTTTTATTTGCATTCTGCACATCCAGCCCTGTGGAGTGCTCCAGGGTGGCATTTTTATCCTGATCCAGCTGTTTGCAGCTGATTTCCTGCTGCTTGGGCTCCCAGATGTGCTCAGCAGCTGCATCCAGCCCCAGTTGTGGTTCCGTGGAGCTCACTCAGAGCGTGGCAGGGAAGGGAGGTGGCAGATGCCTGAGGGGCCTTTTGGAGGTGTCCCCTCCAAGCTGGATTCCTGGAGAAATTCCCTCAGGTGATCTTGCAGCTCCTGGGATCCCTCAGGAGAGGCTGGGAGGGGTGCCAGCGTTGGTGGCCCTTTCCTGGGCTGGGCACCTGCCAAACATCCATGGATTTATTGATGTGGGTTGGGGTTGGGCCGTTAGCTCCAAATGCCATTCCCAGCTCCCAAAGCCTGGAAAAGCCCCAAATTCCTGCTCTGCTGAGTCAGCTTCCACAGGGATCCTGCCCTGAGGTGATTCCTGCCTTAGGAGAGGGCATTTGAATGCTCCCAACTCCTCAGATGAATTGGAGGATGGATATTCCTGACCCAGGCTCCAGGAAATCAAACAACCAACAAATTCCACGTGGTGGATTCCCACAAGGATTTCAGCACCTGATTCCAGCCTCCAAACCATCCAGAGCAGCTGTAGGCAGGGAAAAGGGGAGGAACAAATATTTCCTTAAGGAAGTGTCAGATCCAGAGCATGGATCCAGCTCCAGAAGAATTCCTTCTGTGGGACGAGCCCTTGGGAAGCCTGAAGGATTTGTTTGGATTTTGCCTTTGGATCTGAGCTCTTTTTTGGCTCAGTTCCTTCCCTGGAAAAGATGGATCTGTTGATTGATCTCCATAAGGGCTGGATACCTGAAAGTGCAAAGATCATGCAATGGTTTGGGTGGGAAGGGACCTTAAAGCCCATCCAGTTCCAATCCCAACACCTTCCACTATCCCAGGGTGCTCCAAACCCAATCCAGCTTGGCCTTGGACACTTCCAGAGATGGGGCAGCCACAGCTTCTCTGGGAAATCCATCCCAGGGCCTCCCCACCCTCACAAATAAGATCAAAGAGACACTCTCGGAATTGGAAATTGGCTTTTTTTTCTGTTCTTCAACCCATCTAGGGGTGCTCTGGGTTTTCCCCTGGCTCTGCTGATCCACCCTCCACGTGTTCAGCTGATGGAAAGCAGGAGGTGGAATGACATCATCCCACCCTGCAGGAGTTTAAACCCACTTTGACAGGAGTATTGGTGTTACCAATATTTGGACGGGACGTGCCTTGGCTTGCCTGGCCCTTGCTGCTGGACCAAACAGTGGCTGCTGTGGTGTTTCACCCCAGAGACACTTTTTGGCTAGCTGGCTGCTGCTGGGCACATGGAGACAAGTCCAGACATGCCTGGGCTCCTCTCCTCTGGTTTCCTTTGATGGAGAAGTTTTAAAGCAATGGTGAAGGAAAGGAGTCGGTTCTGATGAAGAGTTTGTAATCCAGAGCTTTATTCTGGCCCAAGGGCCTCTGAATTCAGCAACTCCCTAACAGAACCCAACAGAACTGTGACAGAACTCTCACAGAATTCCAACTGAATCCCTGGCCCTGTAGTTGCTGGCTCCTTTTACCTGAGGGAGGGGAGAGGGGAAGGGACAGGGAGCCACCAACCAGGTACAGGGAGGGGAGGTCTCAAAGGACAAAGGACACCTGGGTGGCCCAATGCCCCCCGAGGGGCAGAGGGCATCTTCTGAATGTGCCAATCACTGGGTTGATGCTCAGCAGGGGTCAGGGTGGGGAAAGGAAAGGTGATTGACACATCTGGGGAGAATCTTCAGGGGAGGAACCAGATTTCTGAGGAGCCATGAAATCACACCGCAACACAGGAGCAAACCTTTCCCTTTTGTTTTCCCCTCTTTTTCTCTTTACACAGAATCCTTGTCCTTTTCCAGAACGGACAAAGGATGAAACCAGCTTGGAAAGCCCTGAAAGAGCCTCACTGTCACTTCTCCAGCTTTTATTTCCCTCTGGCTTCAGCTGCATCCTTTTCCAATTGCATCCTCTCTATTCCCTATCTTTGATTAGAAACAGGACCTTTTCCAAATCATATTTAGGGTTTTAATAACCCTGAATGCATCCTCTGAGCATAAAAAAAAAAAAAAAAATCCTTGTGGGAAGATCCCAGGTGAATCCTGGGTTCTTGGGAGCCAGATATTCCATGCTGCTGGCTGGGCATGGGATGAGGGGTGCAAAAAGATGGGAAAAGGAATTACCTAACTTGGAAACTGCCTGTGTCTTAGGGGAAAAAAAAGGTGGAATGGCTCTACAGTGACAGAGAAGCTGTGGCTGCCCCAATCCTGGAAGTGCCCAAGGCCAGGTTGGTTGGGGCTTGGAGAAACCTGGGACAGTGGAAGGTGTCCCTGGGGTAGGATGGGATGGATGATCCTCAAGGTCCCTTCCAACCCAAAGCATTCCATGATTCTCTCTGGAGGGAATAACAGGGCACTTGAGGAAACTGATGTGGAGTGGTGTCTATCCAAAATATTACTGGGAAAGGGGCAATTTTTGGTTTTGTGCCAAGAATGTACATTATTAAATTTTGACAGTTAAATGTAAATTCATTAAATTATTGCAGAAATGTAAATTATTACATTATTTTATATATAATTCT
>WBNO01016485.1:0-11505 GCA_013400575.1 Peucedramus taeniatus
TTTTTTTTTCCAACCCATGCAAAATAAGAAAGTCTTATTATTTTGTACATCTGGCATATGAATTGTCCCTCATGAATAAATATGCAATTATAGAAAAATCCAAGTTCACATCATATGTTATTTAGGCTTTTTTATTTTAATGAACAAAAATGAATAGCTATTGTTGTTGAAATGGATTTATAATTGAAATACTGTCTTCATCTGGACAGCAGTAAAGATGACAATGCAAACAACATTGTTTTATTTATTTCTTCTAAATGCAGGAATTGTACAATGCTTTCCACTAGATTATCAGATTTGACAGCTGCATGGCTGAAGAACTTCAGATATTTTATCCCCTTTTCTAATCAATTTAAATTTTCAGCAAAACTACTTGGCATTCTACCAATGAAAAATGCTAATTCTCTGAAAGACAAACAGTGAAAGTAACCAATTATGGACAGTGAATGTAATATGTGCTGTATCCCCTAAAAGAATTTTTAAGAAATTTTTAAGTTGAGTTTGCCATTGTGAGAAATGTATAATGCGGAGAGCTCACATTTTATATATTTATTTATATACATTAACTCAGTGAGAACTAATGGCAAAAAATAGTGCATTAATCTTAAAATAAAGCCTAATAAAAAACAATCAAAAACCCCGCAACAGTAACTAAAAAAAGATTAACAAGGAATTTCAAAAGTTTGTTAACTAATGAAATCTCATTGATGATCTTTGTCACACTATTTAACTCCTTTCTCACAACTTTTATGTCATTTGTCATTGAAAAGTATAACTGACACATTTTATTTTACCCTAAAACATAATGTCAGACTTCTGCAAAAGTTATGCAGAAAAACATGTTCAATGGGACAGACAAGCATAGGCTCACTATTTGTACACATAATACTTTCTAGTATCATCTTGTCCTCACTCCTAATATAGCATAAGCCTTAACCTTCTCCTTGACAGATTCTAAATTTAAAACCTCCAGCTTCACATCAAGGCTATCAGTTAGCCTTAAAATTCCACCTCTCATCATAAACCACATGAATAGCTGTGTTCTCATTTCTTATGTCAACAGAAACCTTCCCTTGAATATCAAGCCTTGAACTAAATCTGAGATCAACATTTATTTTGCTTCTTATGTCCACTCTCTCACAATAATTTCCCTAGTAGATAGGCTTCTGAACAATGATTTGGTGGTAATATCTGTAATAGGGCAGCCAGAAGTGTCCCTTCTAAAAATGACTCCTGATCTGATCATCAGTATTAATCAAGATTACTTGCAATAAATCCTGCTAGCACATTAACATCAAGAATTGCATAGCCTTACATTCCTAAGAAAATATAACATTATTTAAAACGTGCAAGTACAAATGCACATTTGACATACAAGAACTCATTTCAGCCCTACCTGAAATGTGATCCTGATTTTCTTCTGTACTTAACTGCATAAGCTATTCCTGGGAAGATTCCTGTACTCCTGAAAACCTTTCTTCTGGATAATCAATTCCACGATCATTTTTCTTCCAGTATTCTAAGGCATTAGCAAAATTTCTCCTAGTACTTCACATATATAAAATGCCAAGGAAGTCTGTATTAAATATAATCATTTGCCATTAAAGAGGACTGGCCTATCTTAAATAAAAAAAAAACAGAAGTTCATTGGGAGCAGATAACAAGGAACATGCCCATTCCCACTGGTTTCACCATATTAAATTCTAGTCTAAATACAATAACCAAAAATTTGTACAGAAATATAAGAAAAGCAAGAAAAGATCGCACTTTCAACTAATTTATCTAGTTGCATAGTTTGATCCAGCAACTTTGCTCAGCAGAAGGAGGGGAGGTAAGATGAGATGAGCAAATGAACTGCTTTTCACTCTCTTTAGTCACCTCTATTTGATGCTGCTTGCAACATGGCAGATGGTGCTGCCACTTCCTCTCCATTTTCTGTCTGATGATTTGCACAGAGAATAGCACATTTCAGAAAGCTTTGATTTTATTAATCACAGTGAAAGCAGCTCTTAAGCTTCCTGCGATATATCCATGTTGACTCAAGAATTTCAAAACCAAGGTTCAGCTTTTCAACAGTGGAGTCAGACAATGCACCCATTGAAAAAGATTCAGCTGTACTCAGAAGAAGGGAAACTTATTGTTAGTGGGATAGGAATATCAACTGGGGAAAAAAAAGAAAGGCAAGGCAACATGTGTCTGTACCTTTATGTGTATCCAGTCTAGAGTATCCTCATTCTATTATTTCAGCTGTGCAAGAAACCGGAAAGTAGAGTAGGCTTAAAAAACTGAAGTAAATTTTAATCTAAAATATATATTTTACAAAGTCCTTCTGATGCAGCTTCCAAAAAAATCATCACAGAAATTTTGTCTTTACTCTCTTTTTCAACTTGACTTTAAAATTCCGAATGAAATACCTGCTGATTTGCCAGCGGATTCAAACTTGTTGTCTGCGTATTTTTTTTCATTTCCTTCTATGTAAAATGGAAAAAAAATAATAAAAGGGAAAGAAATATTACAGAAATAAAAAGACAATATGCTGCACAGAGGAAATATATTATTGCTCACTTTGTTATGTTCCAATAGCAAGTTTTATTCTTGCTATATCTAATCTGAATTTCGGTTTAGTGCATGACTTTTCTATTTTGTGCCTCTGACTCTCCCTTGTAAGAATAGGAATTCTTACTACAGCCAACCAAGTTTCATGACAAGGAAAAAATAATCCAGTGAAGTAGTACAGAGTTATAAATCACAAACGGAGTCAAACAAATTACATTTTTGCACTGCCATACAGAGATAAATGCACTGATACTATATTTGGAATATAAAACAAAAAAAAATATAGCAAAAGTAAGATAGAGACACTTTTCATTATCATTTACCTGCAAGAACTATAGTGCATGCCAAGATCAACAAGTAGAATTATCATGTTGACTAAAACTAGAAGATTGTTAACTATTAAGAGTTCAATAAATCTGTAATCTTGCAGTGTGAGGGAAACAATTTTTTGTGTTCAATTTACTAGGCCTTCAGTGATATGAATCTGAATTATTGCTGTATATACTTTTGTAGGGCAAGAGAATTACTTTTTTCAGTCTACTGTGACACTCCTCAGTTTTTTCCCTGGAACAAAAGACAGTGTTTTTTTGATTTTCTTATCCTGTGCATGCTGAAGGAAACATTAAAGTCTAATCACCTTAGAATTTTGGAAAGATAGCACATGATATAAAACTACACACCTAAATCAATCTTGATCACTTTGCATAAAAAAGGCAAACTGTCATGTCTTGATGATGAATCCCATATTTAATTAAAAATATGAATGTTACAAAAATCTAAACCACAAGCTACAAATTCCAGCTTTATGCTATTGAAAAAAAAAGAAAAATAAAAAGAAAATAAGCTGAAAAGGGAAAGTATGCTACTCATAGAAAAAGATGGGGTTTTTTAGCTTTCTAAAATTTAGAGTGCATTTAATTGAGAAAAAAAGAAAGAAGTCTCTACTTTCCATTTGCAGTAACTTCTAACAGGCTATTTTTTTCCTCAGAATTGAAACCTGGTGAAAATTATGTTACAACTATATCAGAACTCAGCACAAAAAGGAAGCAGACATCCACTAGCTATGTCTAACTAACATTAGAGACAAAGACAATTTTTAAACTTTTTATTTACTAAAGATTTTACACAGAAATCTCCACGCCATTGATTCCAATCTCTTTTTTTTAATAATTTTACAATTTTTCTTTTTCCCATGGTAATGATTTAATGTACGTAATGAAATAGACAGCTGAAAGAGAAATTTGATGTCTGCTTAGACATCTTGAAAGAGATGGAGTGGATCACACCACAGTTCACTTAGATACTTAAGTTAGTCTAAGTCAGATTGTCCCAGTGCTTTCTTTAATGACACCTGAGAGGAAAGCTTTCTCCACAGCATTTTGTCTTATATATTTTAGATGCTTAAAAAAAGACAAGCCAGGATTAAGAACAGCTCAATTTCACGCTGCTAAAGACATTGAGAGGCAAAAGCAACTTGCTTAGACTCAGGACAACTTACTTTAGAAACCTAAATATAGTGACCAGTGTCTCATTTCTCCATTAAATCAGTTTTCCTAAGTATAGAAATGAAGTGGGTAACAAACTGTGGCTTGTTTCAAGGCCACATACCTATTTACTGGATTTCTTCTCATTAAAAATGGAAAGCTATAAGGCTAATTAAAGGAGAAAAGTTATTCTGTTCTTAATGCTTAAAGAAAATGGAAAGTTACATGTGCCACAATCACCACAGTTTTAAATCAATGTTTTCTCTACCCCAGAAAATTTTACCTTCATATATCAAACATATTCCATACATTTCCTTTCCTTTCTAAGGCTTTACTTCTGTGTCTTTATGCATTTATCCTCCTTCTCCTCAAGCCTGCAGTATGGCACAGGCAGCACTGTGGTTCCTCGTCTCTGTTTTTGAGATACTTGTGGGAAAAAAAAAAAAGTAAGGAACCAAGAAACTGACTCATCAATTTAAAATGAGCCAACTTGCTTAAAAAAAAAAAAAGAGGGCTGATAATGAGACTTGTCTCTTTCTTCTTTCTTTCTGTTCTGTGCAAGATCCTCCTGAAATAAGAGAAGAAACATTCTCCTTCTTCTTCCATTAGTCTTGACTGATTGATTCCCCATTTGCAGGTTGCCCTAGGAGGTCATCTGTCATAATTTTTTTCTCCTCTAGTAATATCAATCAGCAATCTCATTACACTCATTGAAAATTTAGGTTTCAAACGTAGAAACTGTGGTAACTTAACACAGTGTATTTATTCCATTCCAGAGGAATGTTTCCCATTTTAATTGTGTGACACCCACAACCAAAGGGAAAAAGAGTTCTCCTTCAAGAATAAAGCCCAGAAAGTTACTGGACAGTAACAAAGGTGAATGAAACATGAGATTACAGAGAAAATTAATTTAAACTGTCTATTCCCTTCTCTCAAGTTTTGATCTAGGAGTTTAGTGGAGGTTGTGACAGGGAAATTCTAGCTACTTTTATTTGTAAAATCTATAATGAATAAAAATACAGACATATCTTTGACACTATCATATGTGAGAACATATCCAGACTGTCTTGGTTTGAAAGACANTTGGGAGAAGAGCTGCAAATTATGGTAGGCCATGCCTTCTATTGCATACAGCAGGAATATTACAATTAAGCATAAAGTACAACTATTAAGCAATTAGCTTAATATGAAGAGAAATGTTCATTGACAATTTCAGCAACTTTGTCACAAGCAATTATTCAAGCAAATTTCCCCCACACTTGATAGCATCTCTAAAATGGGTGACGTAAATATAATTAATCTGTGCTCATTCACCTGGATGAACGTTCTTCAGGCAAATTATTACATCAATAACTTGGAAAATTCAGCTCTAATTGAAAAGTCCTTGAAAACACTTGAGATTATAAAAAAAAGTTCAGTTTATATAAGGGCAGTTTACATATAGTTAGCACAGTCAAAAAATCATTAAAAAATTATTTGGAAACATGCCAAAAGTTATACATTCAATGTCAAGTAAAAATCTAGAAACACTTAGCATGAAACCAATATCGATGATGGACTAGGTTTCTTGAGGAGGTAACAACATGAATGATGCGCCACTGCAGAGGGTGACTAAAGAGTGAATAGACAAAATAGATTGCTAACAAAGAATTATGAAACTATGTGTAGTGGAACCATCCAAATTGGATTTGTTGGTTAAAAAATAATTACTATTACTAAAACATGGCAACATTAATCTGGATTGTGTTCTTTTCTCATTTCATGTAATCTGTTGGACCCAGTTACAGACATATTAATTATATCAGATGAGGGAAAGTGGGACAGTCAGATATCTGCTTGTTTTGTCACTTCACAGTACTCATGTTTCTACAGTGAAAGGGGTTGTATAGGCATGACTTATTATATCACAGTGCACAGAAATGGTATGAAATCTTTTTTCTAACCCTTGACAGCTGACTCCCAGCATGGCTTTAGACTGGAGGGTCAGCACTGTCCCAGCTGTGTCCCTGAGAACCAGAGGGCTTGAGACCAACAGCTTCTTCCTGAGCATCAGGATGATGTTGCACCAGAAATGCTTCATTATGAAAGCCAAGAGCTTTTGACTTCCCAGTTCTGCTTTTCTCCAATATATCTGCAAAACATGACTATTCAGATTTAGGTATGCTACTTATTTATCATTCAGTTACATGCTATTTCACTGTCTCTCCATCTTTCTGCTCTGAGTTTCCCTTTTTTTTTCCTACTGCACTGGTAGCTAAGCCTCTAATAATTCAGCTTAGAGGACATACTCTTGGGTGGATACTGTAAAAAATCAGTGTCTTGTTCCAGATGGCACCATAGAGAGCAAAGCAGATCTCCTGCAAGAACTGTAAGCACTGTGTGGCTGCTGAAGTCAGCATGGTGCTAGGACAATACAAGCAGAAAAAAAAAAGCCAAATAGAAGAATAGAGCTGTTAATATTTTCAGAACAGCACCCCTCCCTGTCAACAACCCGCTCAAAACCCATCCCACAAATACAACCCCACTCCCAAAAAAAACCCCACCAAGCAAGAATAGCTCAAAACTTCCCCCCAACTGTTTATGTTCAATTTTGGTCGTTTTTTATGATTCACAGGCACCAAATATTGATGCAGTAATTAGTTGCCTTTTTCCACAAGTTTGTGGTATTTTTAGTTAAAGGATCTCCAAAGGTTCCTTCCAGCCTCAATCATCCCTTTGTGCTGTTTTGGGAGAAAAAAGGTAGAGGAATTGGGAATGAAGAAATGAAGCTCAGCGTGGGGAAAAAATGGATGGTGGGGGTAAAGGTGTTTTGCACCATCTGACTCTATTTTAGTTGTCAATAAATTAAATAAATTTTGCTTATGTAAATCACTTTTTCCCAAGTTGAGCCTGTTTTCTCCATGACAATTGCTAAATGATCTTCCTGTGCTCATCCTGTTTCCTGCATGTGATCCTCTGAGGAGGGGAGTGAGGAATTGACTGGGTGGGCATTTGGCTGTTAGCCAGGACTGAACCACCACACCAGAAAGACCCATGACCATGCTCAGCACACAGGACGAGATGAAAGGTGCTGAGTTCCATCAGCCTGAAAGACTTCAAAGGAAGTAGTAATGTTTGCAGCCCTAATAAGGACATCAATAAGAGCTTTGGCAACTCAGATGAATCTCCTGGAAATGCAATGCACAACACTGCAATAAAAAATAACGTTTTGTCATTCCATAGCACAAACAGGGTTAATAATTAAATTGAAAAATAGACCTGAATTTCACTACAATCTACAAAAGAGCCACAGCAAGTTATTTTCTTATATGGATTAACACTCTTTCCGTGAACCTCTTTTTTTCACCTCCTGGCAAACTGTTATGTGTGCATCTTGTTTTCTGCACCTATGAAGTTGTAGCTTCTCTTTTTTTGAAATGTGTAATCCCATACTTGAAACCTTTCCAAACAAAATGCTTTAGATACTTTTCTTCCTTTTGTTACTTCTCTACAAGTTAAGAGTCTACTGAATCTAGCCATTTGGGCAGCATTTGTGAAACAATTATTTACTTAAAAAGAAATAATATGTATTACCATTTATTAAAAAAACATGCATTAAATCCAAACACAGCATTTATTTTTATATAAGAGGAATTTCAAGCCTCTGGTTTCATTGGAACAGACATGTAAATGAAAAAGCTGCTGAGAATATCTGCTGAAAACATATGTCTCACTCTAAAAGATAAAAAAACCTAGAAAAAGGCCACCCATGAAAGGGTTTAAATGGCTGATTCCTTGTCCTTAAGAAACAGATGAATGAAAAAGGAGAACCACATTTCCCTGGAA
Organism: Peucedramus taeniatus; assembly: GCA_013400575.1. Lineage (NCBI taxonomy): Eukaryota > Metazoa > Chordata > Aves > Passeriformes > Fringillidae > Peucedramus > Peucedramus taeniatus. The sequence continues at coordinate 7,866 of WBNO01016485.1, forward strand.
ACAGAAGCTTGTTTGTTTCTCTCAGAAGAAAAGTGTTGGAAACACACATGAGTCACAAATATGAAAAAATGGATGAAAAAATGAGTGAAAGTGCCTAGGACACATCACTATCTAGCAGCTGAACACTCTGAAATCACAATGTACTGTTTCTCATATAAATCATATGCAACAGAGGGCTGTAAAAATATAATAAATCTGGAGAAAGATATATGGAAAAATATAGAAAAAGAAAACATAGCTGCCTCATTTAAATTCTGAATAATTAATTATCTTTTGGCTAAAGCTCACATTTTTTCTATTCCTCTGAAACACTGATAGGGTTTTTTAAGAGCCACAGTCAAGCATATTACATTTTGAACTAAATTAGTGTTCACGTATTTACTATTATAATCAGAGAGCACTATATTTTTTTGTGTTCTACAATATTAAGCACCTGATAAAAAAGTTCATATGCTTGTGGGTATCCCTTGTGAATAGCACTTTGAGAATTTAGGGTTTATAATATATTAATATATGATATATAAAGCATATATAATAATGTATCAAATATTAATTTATCAGTATGATATTATGATTGCTACAAAACATATTCAATATTAAAATATATTTATATTATTATTAATATTCTTGTATTTTACTTAATATGCAATAATTATATTATATGAAATATATGTTATATATATAAATTATGCATGAAAAATATAATTATCTTAACTTTGATCTGAAAATGAAACATGCACCTCTTTAAAGTCAGGAAGTATGTTGACTACTTTTCAGGTAATGAACTCAGAGCAATAAAAACTATTTACAAACATGATAGGGTAGTACTGTACAGGGTAGTACATTTCCTCAAATGAACACACCGTAATAGTGATTTCTATAAGGGATAAAATCTTTGTGTGATAGACAAAAACACTAGAAAACATGAAGAAAGAGTTGTAAACAAGAAGAGAAGCAGCAGACAGAGATGACATTATTAACAGTTGATCAAAGTCAGTAACTGCCTAGTGCCTTCTCATTCTTCTGGCATTCCTGGAAATAAAAGGCCTTTATACTTCTCCTTCATAAGTAGGATCACACAACAGAGTATGACAACTGTTTTTCACCCTCATAAAAGAACGGCTCAAACTGCTGGGCAAACAATATTAACAGTGGAGCTCTACTACTATACTTGTTTTTTTATGCACACTGCTGAAAAAAACCCAGAGATGGGAATGATCTGCTTGTAACTGGTGAATTCAATTACATTTTTTACTGAGTTTGTGTTTACTTTAATTGACAGCATACTAGACTGCAACATTTTGTTCTGTGAACATTTGTATAAACTAGAAGATTATATTAGAAGTGGTAATGGGATTTTAACTATAGGAATATAAAAGAGCTACAAGGGTGCATCTGTAGAATTGCAATACATTAAACATCCATTGTTTTATTTCACAAGTAGGAACACAAACACTAAAATGCAAATATGGTCATGAAAAAGAGTTTAATTAAGACACACTTCTTTAATATCTGTTAAGGATATACTGCAAGGCAATGACTATGCACAGGCTTGCAAAATGCCTTGTTAAAAACAATTTACTTCCTTGTGATCTAGCTTTATGAAGTGCCCTCTGTGGATACATATACTGCAGAGGTACATTTTTCTACACGTGTTCTTTCAGGCTGTTTAAGTTTGCTTATTACAGTCAGCTGTTAATTGTGTATTCACTGTTAACATACTGCTAGAAGCTGTGACTAACTGCATGCAGGAAATCATAGCAAAAATGCATTGAAGTGATGATTTTGGATGGTCAAGCCTACAGAATAAAGGAAAGATGCACCCACGGTGTAGCAGTCAATCACTCTAGAACTCCATTTTTGTTACCAGCTTGTCTTTCAGGGTCCCCAACTGCCCTTACAACCTGTTATGCTGCCTTTCCATAAGCCACTGCACAACCAAGGGAAACTCCCATTTTGGATACATTCAGAGTGTTTGAGCATAAGATGAGTATGCTGGCAAGTTGGTTTGGCCAGACTTGTAGGATCAGGCTGTCTAAAGCCTTCAGTAAATGAGTACTGCATTATTGCACATGAGAATTATATCTTTTGAAACTTGAAGATTTTATTTTTCCTCAAATTTTTCTCCCGAGTAACTGGTATTTTGCTGATTTGCCTACACAGTTCAAAGAAAAGTTAATATTATAGAAAATTTGCATCTTACAGGGGATATATGTTTATAGTTAACATGTACACACTGGTCTTCAAAGAAATATTATATCAAATGAGATAAATCTTAAAAGATTTGGTATTTCCTATTGTTGAACACATCAGGACAGAAAGAGAGGCAACAGAAGTATTTAGGAAATCATGCACATTTCCGTATCAACCCAGTATATATTACAGTCAGGGAGACAGGAAAAATAAATGGGTTTGTATTTAAAAGATTTATTTAGGTGTTCAGAATTTTATGGATATTTCTAATTAATTGCCTAACCACAAAAAACAGTAAAGTAAGATTAATTTTCTTTTGACTGTTTTTATAAGGAAACATGGAAAGAAATTTAGCAGTAATGGGCCATAAAAGAATCATGTTTTGATTCTGTTGACATTTTCAATCACTGTTGCATTTAAAATATTTCTGTGATCTTTTTGTTAATGTGATAAAAAATAATGCCGTAACAGGAAACAGTTTGACCTGTAAGAATAATATTTCAATAGGCTAGATTAGTTCTATTTACACTTGGCATCACTAGGACTTTTATAAGAAAAATAAAATTTTAGATTAAAAAAATTTTCACCATTAAAAAAAAATCATGCCTGTAAAATTCCCTTCATCCTTTTTAATTGCAGCTGGGAAGTTTTTTCAGCCATATGGAGCTATTTTAAGAAAAACTCTTTTTTGGAGATTGTTTCAAAATTCAATGGCCCAGCATATCACATTGTCAATAATAATTAAGGAAGAAAGAACCCTACTTTCCCAACAGAATTACTGGTATTATAATATCACAACTGAATGTTGTTTAAACAAGAAAAAAGAAAGCAAATTGTGACATATCACAGCTTATCAGCTACAGAAGTGCTGGATCAGATTCACTGAAGCAAATACTTGTGACCATAAACTGTGTGTTTCTGGTCCTTCCAGGAGTTCAGAAGTGGCAACACTGGATTTATTGCCCCAAACCATCAGATAGAATGAGTCCTAGTTTCTCAAAGACCATTTGTGCAATGCGGTCTCTGCAATATGAAATTTTGATGATATGAAACTCAGCTACTGCAGATGTGAGAAGTTCATGCATGCTAATTCTGGAAAACATACTTATGTGTAAAGAGATAAGCTTACAAGTGAGGCAAATTGTTGGTTTAATGTATATCACTGTGAAAGCTGGTATAAACCACATTAGCAGAGTGACATTGATTGGTATATTCCACGTATGTCTAACAGGATTTACCAACGCAGCAAGGATGGCACAGCCATGGCAAAAGCAGCACTAATCACAGACTTCAGTGTCAGAGTAAAGCGTGGCCAATTTCAAAATATCCGGCACATTGTGGTAACTTGCAGATCATTTGCAAATCTTCTTTCTGAAAATCGGTAAGGCAATGCCTTATAACCAGTTTTTACAAGTGTAGAGTAAAATTGCAGAGTCTTGAGAAGAAA
>WBNO01016500.1:0-27412 GCA_013400575.1 Peucedramus taeniatus
ACACAGGGAAGAGTACTTTAAAAATGTCATTGTGATTATTATTTTAACAAGAAGGCTTTTTCTTCCACAAAGTATTATGATAATATTTTGTGAATTTTTATTAGAAGTATTAGCTAGTTTTCCTGAAGAGGATAAAAGCTCAGTATGTTGAAAAATCATGCAATATGTGTGTGATGTCAATGCCTCTCCCTCTCTGTGTCTAAGAAATAAGTACATTGATAAATTGAAAGTTAATATAGTTCTGCTGGAATTTTCAAAAGCACTTAGCATTGGTTAAAGACTTTTTCTGTTAATTCAGTGAGAATTCTATCATTACCAGTTCCAGTTCCAGTGGAAATACTAAGCCTGAAAGCAGTACTTCTTTTAAAATCTTACCCTCAGCAGCAAAAAAAAAAAACCTTTTACCCAAATATTTGAATTAACCTCAAGTAAAAAAAACAGTAAATGTGTTTTTTTCCTATCTGAATATCTAAATTTTATTTAGAACTATTTCCCAAGTTTCTCAGAAACATAGGTGTGCACTGTGCACAGAGCCAGCAAAACCAGATGAAATACCTGTTTCCTCACAGACAACTTTGAAGAACATTCTGTTTCTACGTTCTATGTTTAATGTGGTATTTGAATTCAAGCAATTCTGAATTAAGAACATTATTCCAGTCTACTTGATGTTTTCTGTAATAACCTACAGTGTTCACATTCTTTAATTTTAAAAAAGACACATTTTTTTCAGACAGTACTACCTATTTATAGTTATGATAATTAATCTGTATGAGTTTTTAATCAACCACATTGAACACCAGGGTCGCAAAAAATAAAACAGTAATTGCTGAAAGTAGTGGTAACTTAACTGCTAGACTTACTACAAAGACTGCTTTCTTTGCAGCAATGTAAACTTCAAAATAACATCCTCTAACTGCGAAAGTGATTACAACTCGTCTGACCTTTTACGGCACAAGAAAGTGTGAAAAAGCCCTCTTGCACATTTAATTTACAATATTCATTACATCTGCTCTTAAGCCAACATTGATGATGCAAAATTAGAGCTGAACAACCAAGGCAGAAAATCTAATGGAAAAGTTGTGATGTATAATAAGTTGCCTATTAATGCTACCAAGAAGAGGTATATTTCCTAAGGGTAATATTTTTATGTTCCGTTTCAAAATATATATCTAACCTTACATACTTCTTAATGCTATAATCCTCGTACCTACCTTTCAAAACAGGTATCCTCAAAGAGACTGGTTAGTCAGTATTTCCCGTATTAGTGTGACAACCATATAAAATGGAAGAAGGGGTGCTAAGAATGAGAAAAAATGTTAAATTAAGGACCCCAGTATACCAACTACTGATCAGAGAAGATATCCAGTGAAATGGAAAAGGGGTCATTCAAGCTAGTCCCAAGTTTTAAAGCATTACAGGAGACATCCTTCATAGAGAAATTCTTAGATTTTTCCTTAAAATTTTAAGTTTCCTTCTATTCTCACAGCTTTCAAGAAGATTGCTGGATGCCTTCATTCATTCTAAAGCAAAATCTGTTGCATATAAAACCAAAGTGAAATTTAGTCTGGGTGAGAGGTAAACTTCATCAGTCATGGTAGAGTTAAATGCCACTACCTAGAAATGGTAACAGTGCCTTGGATTACAAAAGAATCACATATCCAGCACTTCTGCACTAAACACCAGTTATTTTTGGTTTACATATTTTTCCTAGTTCTACATGTTCTTAAAAATTCAAGGATCTTTGCAGAACTAGGGATGATAGGTGGCGATTTCTTACTATCTTTGGGCAATTGAAAGGGTTACTCAAGTAAGCCCTGCTGCCACTGCATGACCATCTACTCATTAACAAATTGCTCACTATTAGCTACAAAGATATGACACATCACAGCAAAGCATTTTAAGCAAAATGAAACTGGTATCTTAAAGTACCATTCTGCAAACTGCAGTGGTCAAGGACTGATCTAATAATAACACACAGTACAAGCAGGGTAGTTGTTCTTCCATTTCTCAGCAACAATTCTAAGACATAACTAAAAAACTGTCTTAGGTCCGCTAGTGCATAGGACAAAAAAAAAAAAAAAAAATGAAAATACCTTTAAGAAAGACTGGGGTTTTTAATGACTGCATTTCAACAACACACTGAATTAGATTTCCACAAAACAAGGACTAATTTTGCTTTTACAGCCAAGCAAGTCAACACTTTCCTAACTTTCTGAGCCAATGAATGACTAGCAGCCTTCAAAGTTTCTCAAAAGCTACCCTGAAATATCATGAAATCACTAACTGAACAACACTGTGAAGACACCCTGAGTAGTACACTACCTAAAACAGGGCCATTAAACAGTATTCATCTTGCTCTGACATACTGTAATAGCAAGCAACAAAGGAAAATACAACTCAGAATTCTTTGCTTCTAGAAAGATCAGAAATGTGGAGACATGGATACCTGAAGAGACGGAACTGACATTTATATTATGTACCCATAAAACAACAAGAAAGCAAAAGAGAAGGGGTATTTGCTTCAAAGAAACATTACTTAAACATACAGCACTAACGCATTCATTATAAACACAGGTTTGCCACAAAACAATAGAAATCACCATTCCATGTTGTATCAGAGCCCCATTTTGCTCAGTACTGAAAATGGGTTGAATCTAGAAATTCCAGAAATCAGTAGGAAACTAGTAAATACCACAGAATGCTCTTATAAATACAGAAACTCAAAGTATTCTCCACTTTAAAAATACAAAATGCATTTTAGTACTCTAATAACTTGTCTGATACCCATGTGCATGCCAAATATGTGTGTGAAATTACTTCATCAGTTTTAAACGGTCTTTGCTTTTCCTTAACAGGAAGCCCCCACTACACTCCCTTCTTAAAACCACAAGACTCCAGTCTGCTCCTGTGTGTCACGCTCTGCTATTCAGCTTCTGAAAATCTCAAGCATTTATTCTCTTTGCAAACATTCTCTCTGCCTCTTATACCAAGCTTCATATTGATCCAAATTTTTTTCATTTTCAACTTTATGCTATTTCAAAATAAGAATCCTCTGATTTAAATCCTCAGTTCAAATCAATGTCCTGTGCAAGCAATGTTGACACAGGACCCTGGAGGACAACACTGCATACGTGATAGAGAATCAAGGTTAAAAAGAAAGGAAATCTAAAACAAAGAGACAGAATTGCATGTGGTACTTTAACAGAAGGGTGGGGCAAAAAGGGGGAATGACAGTTTTTGAAGTAACAAATCATCTAATGAATATTCTATACAAGAGGCTGAAAAATATAAAAAGAAGCGTTATCAGCATATTGAATACACACTATTTAAATGTATTAGTTCAAAATTCCTGCAGCCAGTACCAGTATCAGAAATGTCAGTTTCTTAAGAACAACACTGAGGACAATTAAACAGTAGGCTGTGACCATTGAGCTCGCAATTCCCCTTCCTCCTCCATTCACGTAGCCAGGATAACTGTTTTGTTCCCTCTATTTATGAGTGAATACACAATGAATAAAAAGCAATATTATTTTTTTCCCATAAGGCATTAGAAATTCTTTCCTCAGATAAAATAAAGTTTTGCAATTGTCCATGCTCAGTACGCAGAGCCTTTTTCCCCTCTATGACAGAGAAAACTTAGCACTAGAAAAAAATTTGATAAGCATCACTTATTTTCCAATTCTCTATCATGTCACAGCTCTGAGGTTTATTAAAGAATGTCTGCAGTTGTCTGGTCTAGTGCTAGAAATGGAAATATATTTTAGTATTAATATCCAAAATGAAAAATACTTGCCCTGCATTTTCATAGAATCATCACCAAAAGACTACTTATAGCATGTGGAGCCAACAAGTCAGAAGACATACTGGTTTTGCTAGCATATAATTTTTGCTCTGAATTTATTCACATTTGTCAGATCCGTGATTTCTCTGGACATTCCCTATTTGTACCTTGAGAACAAAAACTGCCTACTTTAAGGATCAGAGCATTAAGTACCGCAAGCACCACTGGACTGTGCTTTTCATTTACTTATCTTGAAGAAAACCATGCCTTTCCAGCTGCCATCTGATTGGCGAGAGTGAAAAATGGGCATTGTGCCATGATAGATCGTGAGGAATTTTTGATACCACAAACTGTAAAGTTGACTCCTTCTCTTGTCTAAGTCTTCAGCAGACTATTGTAAGGACAACTACATACCACAAATGAACGAATGCAACAGTTATGGACCACTTTTTTGTTTTCTTGTATCTGTTCAGGAATATCGTCTCTCTACTATTTATAGTTCATTTATTGCTTTGATAAATTACCTGATAGATCATATTGATTATTACTATATATATATATATATATATGCACACACACACACACTCAAGAAACATAAAAAGTAAAGTATAGAGGAATCAGTTTAAAACTGTGCTGGAAACAAAGCATACTCTTGTAAAAAGACAGCAGAGTAAATATCCTGGTCTGCTACTTCAGAGAAATCAATAAGCAAAGCTACTGTTTACTGTCCCTGTGGCCTGAGAGAAACTGAAAAACTTGAGCCTGTAACAGAAGCTAGGAATAACCTGATTATCAGGACACATCAACCCACAAACATTTACATAGATAATGCAATCTACAGAGTTATAAATCCATAAAGTCCTTTCAGCTATAGCAGCCAATCCTCATTTTTATCACAGTTTTCAAGGAGGTGCAGGTGAAACACAACTTGCAGCAGGAGGTCCGCTTCACCAGAATCACACCACTTTTCTATCAAAACACTTTCTACATACATTAAAGGAGAAAAAAAAATTTCTCAGGTACTGATTCCTGAAGAACAAGACTGTGTGTATGTACATGTGTCCTCAAAGGAATTCACATAAGTCTGCAGCTTAAATTTTTTTGTACCTATTCGTGTTGTATCCTGATGGTATCGCAAGAGAACTCAGAAAAATTATTATACTAGCAGAGGAGGTACAAAAATGAATAGATCGATTTTTTTTAAAATTCATTATTGCTGCAGAAGATTTAAAAAAAATTAATTATTGCTGCAGAAGACCAAGTGTTCACTCATCACTGAAGAACTGCAACAAGGATGTGGAAGGACAGTTTTGAGACAAACCTATTGAGGAAGAAGCCAAGAAAAAGCCACTATTGCATCACACAATTAAACCATCGCACTGCAGGTACTAAGTTTCACCACCATCGGAAATGGATATAAAAGCAGAAAAGACAGATGCAATGGTAATGTTTTAAAACCAAACAAAAATATGAGGTCCAACTACTACATGACTACTCTTTTTCAGCATCATTTAATCCAGAATGACAGTGAGGAGCTGATCTAGGGGGAACTGCCAAGCCTTAATAAACCAGCAGAAGTTTGAAGCATGCAACAGTAGTTCTGATGAGCTATGAGGAACATAATAGTTTTCCAAACTGAGAGGCTGTGCTCTAGAATCTCCTCTAAATTACCCTTCCATCCTTTTGCTTAGAAGAGAGCAGATAGAAAACTGCTTTCTAGATAGAAAGCTGCTTACTCTAGATAGAGGAAAAAATAGATGAAAACACCGTGGCAGGAACTTCTCCTTAAATTTCTCATTCACCGTATGGAAACATTGGTGGGGGAGAAAATTCTAATAGGGCAGCTCCAAAGCAGCTGGCAAGACTCCATTTTGGAATATGGGGAGATGAAACCAACATCAAGATCTACTCTGAATAAACACACAGAAAAAAACAGTAAAGAACAGCAACACATCTTTTCAGTTTGTGACTGCTCATTTAATGCTTTTTGGTTACAAAATGTCTTAACAGTATCTGTGAGACCCTTCTCTTCAGCCATATTCATTCCAGGAAATGGTTACACTAGTGATTTTTCATTGTCAGCAGTTAGCTCTCAATAATGACCTTCCAAAACACTGCCCCCAGTAGGGTCCTTTGAAGTTATAGCACTTATAGGACTAACGAAATTTGTGCTTCTGTAGCTTCAGTATCCAGTGTTACTTTTTCTGCCAGTTTCCCACCCTTCTGTTGGCATCTGCAGCAACAATTTTAGAGTTCATGGATTTTTACCACTAAAAGGCATGTACACACAATTTTATCACAATGCAACCATGCAAGTGTTCAAGAGAAGTCTAAGACACGTTAAATTATGCTTCAGAAATAGAGTTCAGAAGTGATTCCTAATTTGTGTCAGTTGTTACTCACTCTCCTTTAGAAGAGCATTTATTCCATTTTACTGTGATAGGCAACATGATGTGCAGCTTCACTGCAGCTCCACTGTGAAGGCAGGAGAACTGCCACGAAACAGACAATGAGAAGCAGATAGGACGTACACAGGCATAGGAAGGAGAGAGCAACGAATCACAGGGGGTGGGAAAAAAAACCCTATATAATAGCTGCTGCTTAGGTACACTAGCTGGAATAAAAAGGCAGGCCACAAATGCTCACTGTCAGGGCATGTTTCTTTCGCAGTTGCAAGGAGAATTGCACACATGAGGGTGCAGAGGATCTGCTATTAATCATTTAATATTCATTGTTCCCTCGATGCTGCTGGCAATGCTTCTGGAGACTCCCCCAATTCCCAGGAAAAGCTGCATCAAGAACAAAGCAGCACTACAAGAACAGCCCACACGGAACTGCCACAATTCTGTCCTACTGTATTAACACTGCTGTAAAGTAAACACTTCTTAACCACTAAACTGCTTACAGAACTGAATTTTTAAAGAGTCCAAATCACAGCAGTTGTGAATCCCTCCGCACAACTCCTAATCTCTAATTAGGAAAATGAACACGCTATTTAAATTGGATGAAACTATTTGCAAGAACAAGAAAGGAGAGATGTGAAAACAACAGACTGAAGTAGTCAGGCATCAGGTTTCTTTGTTGAGGAAGAGTTTTGAATGTTGTCTCTAGGTAAGGTGCTGAGTAACTCCTTGATCAAGCGGCACTTAACATTCAGTAAATTTAATGTTCCAGCAAGAACAGGCGGCCGATATCTGTGTCTATGAGCCAGTGAGGGAGGAAATGGAAACTGATGCAGTAATCAAGTCAGCGATTCTTTTGTCAGTGAAAAGACACACATTTATGGGGAAAGAAATGTGAAATAACTAAATGTCATATTCATACTTCATCGAAAATGTAATTCTGCTGTAATTTGTCTGATTTGGCAAAGCTACACAGGGAAGGTGAATTTTTTCGGCCCTACAGATACTCGGTTTGTGATAAAATCTGCTGAATATGAAAATGACACACATGTTAATTAGGTCCAGAATTTGCTGGAGTCACACCCTAAATAAAAATTCCTAACATTGGCTACTCTTGGGCCTCCGACGCTTTGCAATTTAGCAGTGAAGTTCAGCTGACACTACTTGTCTCTCAGACTGAGGTATTGGAGGTTTTCTTGTTTGAGAAAGATGCAGAATAGAGAAGTAGTTAGTTAGGTAAATATATATATTCAATTCACAGACGTATGAACTAAGTTGTAATACTGAGACATTTCAACGTAGGATTTTAGTAAGGAGACACCACTTCAATCTTTCAAAAAACTCAACACGTTTATTAAGTTCACTGAAACCAGCGTACCTGGTGACTCATCCTCCCTTCCCCACTTTCTAATTAGCCCTGGTCGTCAGCGTCAATTTCCAGGTTGCTTTTAGTTGGGCTGTTTTTTTCTTCAACCATACAGAAACATGTTGGAAACTGAACAGAAAACAAACAAACAAAAAAAGGATTCCTACTTGTGTAGCGATGGGACTTTTAGAAGATAGCTGGTGCTAGCCTCTAGGGCAAATTCCAGCTTTGCCGTGAGCGGCATACAAGCCAACTACTCGCTTGTTCTCGTCCTCTCCCTCCCTTCGGGGAGGCTGCACGCAGCACAGCATGATCACAGAGAAAAAATACAGGAAAAAGGGGGGAGCAGGAGGGTGGGGGGGAAGAAGCCCTCTGCTGCTCTTGGCAAGGGGAAGGCGTTCCACAAGAACTGCTACAGGGTCAAAAGTTTACCGTGGTTTCAATTTCACCTTTTTGTAACCAATGAGCGTGCGGCGGCTCCAGACAGAACCGCGGGCGGCAGCGGCCCTTAACTCCTTGCGGCCCGGCCCGCCCCCGCTAGGGAGCGGACAGTAAGGGAGGAGGGCCTCTCCTCCCTTTCCCCTCCCTCCGAACGAGCAGCAGAACGCCCAGCAGCCTCCTCCGGACTGAGCATTGCTGTCAGCATGGAAATAAAAGGAAAGGGGAGGCGTCGGAAGCAGTACGGCAGCGAGTCAGAAGTTGAGACCTGCAGAAGTAGGGCCCCTTTCCCCCGCTTTAGCTGAAAACCACGGCAGTAAGCAAAGGGCTAGAACTGATACTAGGCATTATCAAAGCATCACTTAACTCCGGAGGTGTTACAGCTACGAGCCGTCCATTTGTGCTGGCAAACAGGAACGACCTTGAGAAAGGGGAGGGAGAGCACCAACACAAAACTGTCAAAAAAGATTCTGAATGCACAGTCCAGAGCTGCAGTAATTTACTTTGCTTCACGTCACACGAGGAATCCATGGTACTGTGGCATAAGGCTGGGCAGCCCAAGAAGTACTGCTGCCCAGTCCTCACAGTACCAGTAATAACAGCCTGCTTCTAGATGTTGACTGCAAAACAAGACATCCTCTTCTCCATGAAGGATGGACATTGAAGTCATGGCTCTTGGCTACAAAAATCCTCAGGTCTTCAAAGTCTTGCAAAGGAAAAGAAGCTAAAGCAAAGGAAAAGAAAAAACTTTACAAAAAAGTAAAAAAATGCTCTGGACATGAGATTTGTAATAGATTGTCTTGGTTTAGCACTGAAAAAGAATAACGCATTTTCACTCAAGTTATTACAGAACTAGAGCACAAACACTTGTCCCACTGTGTCATCACTAACAAAGCAGTTTTCGCCCCAGGAACTACAGACCCAAGTGAATCAGTCCAAGGAGGGGTACCCCAAAATCTGTGCTGCCACGAGGTTTTTCTCTGGGAGATTGCTGAAAATGTTGATGACAGCAAATCTGAATGACAAGATCTATGATTGTGTTTTGGCATTTGAGTTTGAAACAAATCAACATCCAGCTACACTTAAGCAAGGAGAGAAACGGATTTATCGCGCCTTTATTAGTCTTGCAAGGAAAGAGGACTAAAGCTCCTGTGAAGATGTTCAGCTCAGTGCAGCAACGGACACTATAATAGAAGACAGCACGAAGGGAAGTATGTAAAGCATGTAGTTCAGGCAAATTCTTTAGCATCATAACCTAAGAGAATGATTCAACACAGCAGAAATGGGTAGGCTTACTTAGAGATTTTAGCAGCTCTGATTTGATACCAACTAAAATGGCAAGTCATCGCATACATTTGCAGAATAAAACACATGGAACTAACCATTCCAAAGCAGGAGGCAGTCAAATGGGGAAACATTCGGAGGCATGTATTTTGACAGTCTGATCTCCAACACAGTGCAGAAAGGTTGCCAAGAATCTGAATATACTGTGAAGAGGTAAAATGAATAAATATGCCATCGACATACAGAAAAGGTTTATGGTAAGGATTCCGGTGAAAATACAACTCAGTTTTCCAAACCCCGAAGCCAAGGTAGATTGTTCAAGATAATGCACATGACAACCGAAGGGGGAAAAAAAAACATTAGTCAGTTGGCAGCTATTACTAATTTTCCATCAACACGCAGTTTCAAAATCAGTAAAATATCTTACCCAGAACGTTAAAAGCTTTCAGCGCACTTTGTAATGGTGAAAGATACTCTAATCTCAGACCTCTATACAGGTCCAGAAAACTAATAAAGACTCTTACAAAACAGCTATGCCAGCTGTTTCGTTTTGAAAACATTGTCAATCAAACGTATGTAAATCACACTTTTGCAAATCATACTTCTGCGACTCAATTCACAAAATGGTTTTAGACAATGAGATAATCTTGCAAAACCTCTTAAAACCTGCTTCAGGTATAGTCAGCCACTCCAGAGCAGCCAAAGGAAACCAATTTCCAGCTGGTGGGCAAGGTCAAACTGATTTCTTGAACCGACACAGGTAGATTCCTTTCTTAATCTATGCGAATAGGCACAGCGGCAGCTTAATGCAGCTACTATGAGGTTAAGTTTAATGCCTTGAGAGATGCTAACAAAAGATGCAGGAAATGATTAAAACACAAAGTCAGAAAGTTGAAGACATCATAAGATCTTAGCTGATTGAGTTCATGCCCTACTACCAAGCTTTCCTACTGTACTTCAAAAATTGAAAGACACCACAGAAAATGCTATCAAATAATGCTGTGTTTTCACAGCTTAGCAAGATTAGGACACAGTTTTACCAATACCAATTTAAGCATTAATTACTTTTATAAAAAGCTCCCAATACATTCCTCTCAGTAAAAAGCGCAGTTTGGTTTTGTTGTTTTACAACAAACCTTCTCTGAATATCATGTCATTTTAGAGAAATTCTTTTACAGTAAGATATCATAAATGAATGCCCTTTTTGTAAGATGGCCTCATTTTACAAGAAAATGGATACTATAAAATTTTATATCAAGTCAGCATGTTACCAAGAAGCTTTTCTGTGTTTTCTGAATTTGATTAATACAAGCCAAGGTCACTTCCTGAAAGAAGGATGCCTACTACTGCAGCTGCAAGCAAAATAGATTCAAAAGCTGGGGGATGGGAAGACAATACTGGTAACTGCTAGCACTGTATCCAAAAATATACCAATTACAAAAGTCGAGTAAAATGTAGAATTTTTTACTACATCACTACATAAGTAGCCTAATAACTAAAGCCTGAGTCTGTATAATTACTCTTCTAAGCAAACAAGATTCACAATGATGCACCAGCGCACCTGCAAAAAATGACTAATTCTGAGGACCCTTTACTAAACTGTATGCAATTTCCTAAAAAATGTATCTTCTATTTTTATTTTTCCTTTTTTTAATTTTTTTTTTTTTACTATGTATGTTTTATCATGCAGTTCATGAAGCTAGTAAGAGACTGCCCTTGAATTAACAGCATGTCTCAGTCCTACTGAGACTGTGCAGCTCCACCCAATCCACATTGTCCTATTCTGAAGTCATTTAGGAAAAGTACATTTTGGTAAACCATGCAGGCTCTTCACAGAAGTCTACAGCATGCATTTTTCCAGTTTCTGAAGACTCTACCTAGCTTACAAAAACAATTAGAAGTAAACTGTGTTCACCGTAATGTGTAAAAATATTTTAAGCCCTGTAAAGATACTTTAAAAGAAGTTGTTTCTAAAACATGCCACATTTGCATCATGCATAAGGCAAATCAGATGTAGTTTGCCCTTCCCTGTTAAAACTAACAGGTTGTGAAAATACGACCCTACCAAACAGAAATAGTATTATTTTTGCTTTTTCTACAGTTTGGAGCACCACATTGGCAGCAGGGTGGAAGGAATCTATTGCTGAAAAACATTTAAAACCATACATCAACAGATATTTCCACAAGGACATCTGGGGACACACAGACATACACATACTCACCCTCAAGTTAATATACCTAATCTTTAATAAAACCGCCTTAATACAGCTAGCATTGCAACAGATGTTTCATATCAGGCTGAAATTAGGATGATCTACTGAATGGAAGTTAAATTTGACATACTGGTGCAGTAAAAAGAAAGGAACCTTGCTAGTTCTGGGTGGGCATCTTTGCCTAAAATAGAAAAATAAACTATAGTATATCAGTGCCTGTGCAGGCACAGCTACATCTGTGGTTAAGGATGCCTAACATTTTCCATCACAGCAGCCTGTTCTAATTCCTTAATGCCTGTCTCTGACATATGCCTCAGAACTACTTTTTGGTTCAGACATTTGAAAAATGAGCAGGGACTTCTGCTGAACAGAATGTAACCTTTTATTCAGTCCAAGAAGTTAAAGCTTTGGAAGAGAAACCGGTCGAATGTCTAAACAAAGTGAACTTTATCTCACTGTTCCAATGAAGATATCTGTATGGCTGGTAAGTACCTTGTTTAAAGTACTAGAACATGCTCAGTTTTGTTTTAAACCAGTGGCCAAGATGCTCAAGTATTTTATCTAACCAAGTTAGCTTTGTTGCTGCACAGCTTCTCCATGCTGACAGAACAGAACGCGCTTTATCACTATATTACCAAGACCAAGAACAACTTCTCTAGAAACCTGCCAGCTACAAAGCAGTTAAAGTGCCTGGCAGCACAGTAGCTAGTGAACAGTGACATTTTTCTAGGTTATACTGCCACACCCATACAAAGCATCCATAAAGCATGAGGCAGCAGCAGGACCAAGGGCTTAGCAAGGGCCACCCTTACCTTCCCCCTAACTCAAGATTTCCTTTGAAACAGTAGCTGGAGGTCTCAGGCAACAGTGCTAAAATCCCACCTTCCTGCCCCTCCAGCGAGTAACCCATGTAGAAGGCACGCGCAGTTTAGCAACCAAGGTGGCGCCCAGCTCAATGACTACCTTGTTGGCAAAGAGAGTAGAAATTTCCTTATGGCACATTATACTATTTTTTCCCATAAGCTTTTTAAAGACATACTGAAACTTACACTGAAAATACTAAGGATGTGAGATCATTCAAAAAACTTCAAACAGAATTGTCAGCTCCACCTCTCAAGACTTTTTTTATCCTAATTGCACATTCTTAATTCAAGCAGGTTCCTGAATCACATCACTGCGCAGATGATACAACAGATAAATAAGGCTATTAGCAGTCTTTTCTGTGAACTGATGGGGGTCAGTCCCACACAAAGTCTCATAAGCGGTAACACAGAAATCACTTCCAATTTACTACAGTAATAGATAATCGTCTCATAAATCGAGATCTGAAGTTTGTCAAGGACCTGTATCTTAACTTGGTCTTTGCCCAGCACTTAGAGAGTTTCAGTGACATTCAAATCAGAACACACAGGCTTTTCCCAACGGAGAGTAAACAACAGTGATACATACTGTCTCGATTACAACAGATCACAACGAATATATTTACACCCATCAATAAGGGTGGGCCCATGAGCATGAAAGAAATACAAGTCACATCACCTTGCCTTTGGCACATTTTGCTAGTCAGCAGATGCAGTACTTATGAACACTTATTTATGCGTTTGCACAAGAACTAAGTTACAGAAACAATGTCAGCAAATATATTATTTTACACTAGAAACATGACACTTTTAAAAATGTAGATTCATATTCTGAAAAAGTGTTTGAGTGCTGTGGGGAGAGGGCAGGGGGGAAGGTATCTATCCATTACAGGGTTTCATATTGTATGAGTCTACTCAGACTCACACAAACTGGCTTTAAGGGGAGTTAAATGCCTGGTGTCTTAAGAATGCTTTTGAGAATCCTACCTAGTACCTTTTTCTGTCATGCTACTAAAATAGATTCTTTTTTAAATTTATTGAAAAACACACATCCTCTTCATTTTTAAGATTAGATGTTGGTACTTGCTGATCTAATAATAATTAAAAGCCTGTTAATGAGTTTTTGGCAAAACTAGACTCTCAGATTCAAGAGTACAGGATCAGAAGCTACTAAAATCAAAATAAGCTGCTGAAGAAAGGAAATCAAAATAGTTCACATTTTCCATGCATAGCATCAGTGCTTATATATGATTAATTTATTGAAAGGAATAAGTACAGCTATTTAATACAAAGATGCCTTTTCTAAACCCCAGTTTGTCCTTGAAATATGGAAATGTTTCAAGCTCAATGCTGTAATTAAAATCTGATTAAGTTTGAGTATAGGCAGGTACACTTCATTTGGCTGCAAGAGGTATTCTGCAAGAGGTAAAAATCAGGTTAAAAATGCTTACCATTCAATACTTGAAGCAAAATCCATTGTCTACCTATGTTATACCAACAGATTTGAGCATTCCGTTAATTAGGATCCCCTTTAATCTATTTCTTTTTCATATTCCTTACCATTTCTCAATCACAGTAAACAGAGCTTAGTAGATACCGTACCTTCAGTGAAATTGCAAAATAAGGACAGAACAGAATCCCCCCCCCAAAATCAGGTTAATTAATCTTTCTACAATACAGTCAGGTTATCACAGAGCATCTGCTACAATTTACTGTTCAAAACAAAGCTGTAGTGGTATTGCGCATGTCTCTGGTCAAATAAAATCTTAGATTTACGGGCTCAGTTATTTAAAAATGAAGCAAGGTGGAGTAATAAAAAGGAAAAAGCCCAAAGGCTGGTGTCTTTGCTCAGTGCTACATAAAACAGAGTCCTAGCACCCAGAGAGGTATTAGAGATTGGAGAGTCACAGAGTCTCTCTCCTCCAAGGCCTACAAGAAAAGGGCAATGGGCAAGCTTTATTACCTGCAACAAGTTAAATTTCACTTTATAAATAGTGATTGAACACAGGAACCACTTTCAGATAGACTACAGAATCCCTATCCTGAGAGATTTTTAATATTTGACTGAACAAAACCTTGACCAACCAGCATTAACTTTGCTCATGGTGTTTGGATGGATGCTAGCATAATTACATGATGAGTTTCAGCAAAACACTGTCATCAGGGAATTATCTACTACAGCCCAGACATAAACTGGGATGTAGCACATAAGATACTGAGATAACCCATTATAACAATGGGTCACTAAGAGGAAAGTAACATTACAACTGATCCTACTTTGTTTAATCTTAAGATATATTACTACATTCTTTTGATTCTGATTTAAGAGGTATGTTTTATTAATATCACACATGATCTACATTTTGCATACACACTTTAACAGTCCCATCTTTACTGGACACAGAGTATGCAATCCTGACCACAACATTCATTCCTACCATCAAGGACCTTTTTTCCCCTCCCATTTATGAGAAAAAATGGCATGCTTTTAAGTAAGGTGCTCAGTGCCCTCTGGATTTTTTTTTTTTTGGTTCAAACTTTTCTATTCTTTACAAGGAACTTCCATTGCATAAAAACCTTATGCTTTTACTTTTTCTAATGTTCTATTAAAGAAGCAGTATCTTCACTTTCATTAAAAAGCCATTTTTCAACAAATCTCACGTTAAGCTCCCTAGGATTCCTCAAGCAGGCAGAAAATCAGTCTTACTCACAGAAGTTTTTATACAAATAGCGCTTCTCAAACACTAACGTTTATCCGCAGAACTCTACAAAATGACACTATCAACATCAGCATGGAAATTCCAAGCAATTTTAGGAAGATTAGCAACCATTCTGGAAGTTAGTACAAGAGGTCTACGACTACCAAAACCAGATGGGATGATATCCTTCCTTTTCAAGTGCCAAAATCATTAATAATGTTTTCAGATCCAGTTCCTTCCTTGTTTACAGATAAATGGCTGAGCAGTTGTGCAGTTTCACATCACCAGGAAGCAAATTTTATGTATTCTTATACAGTGTGCTTGGGGAAATTCCAGGACAGAGTTGTAAATTTTTTTATTATTCCTTTTTCCTTACATTTCCTTGCATTTTTTCTTTAGTTCCCATACAAGTAGACCGACTGAATTGTATCTAACATTCAACAAGGCTCTGAGCTGTAGAGCCACTGTTTGATCTTTAAGTTAGTATTCAGCCATGTCTGCGCTGAAAAGTTGTCCTATTAGCATCTGATAAGCAAATAAAACATAGTAACTAACTGAGGAGCACATGGTCATGCATTTATGTCATGCAGTTGAGAAGATCAGCTATGAAGCGTGATCGATGCAATGTGTTTTCTTATCAGTAAACGCCACACTGCATTCATCCAGTGAATGACCCTTGGCTACAGTACGTCCCACACGGCGTGGGAAGTTATGTTAAGGCACTCTGCAGTCAGAAGTTTATATTCTTGGGTGCTGTCAAAATTATTAGGAGAAAGGTTACTAGTAATTGTCTCTGGGCATAGAATAGCTTCTCTTTTCAAAGTCCAGCAAGTATTTTTTAGTGTACCTAACAGTCCACTGAAAGTTCAAAAAGCCACAAAGCCTTACTCCTGACCTTTCCTCAGTATGAAAACTTGTTAGATTCTCGTATAGATGAAGCCTATAAGTAACAGTGTACAAACAATAACAGGATAATCACAACACACCATAGAGGGAACACAAGGGAAGAGCATACAAAACTTAAGCCTGATATCATTAATCCTCTCAAAGAATAAAACTGATGTGATCTTTTTTTCATTGAAAGTAGATTTATGACAGACAGTATGCTCAGACAAGTGCCTGCATCCAGTCAGGACCAAAAGTTATTTATCACTTATCTCCACCTCATACTATTTACCTCAGTGTGTCATCTGTCTGCAAAACATGGCTTAGGAACTCTAATGTTTTGATGAGCACAGCTATCTGAAAAAACCCACAAGTTCTTCTGTCCTTTGAAGAGATCATTCTCCAGAGGTTTGCCTTCAACTGTCTCCTTTCATTTCCTTCATTTTGCTTTAACCCCACCTTACTCTAACCAAGCCAGCTCACCTATTTCAGGGCACCTGCTAAACTGCAGAGCATAGAGCTTGAACTTACAACAAGAGGTTATTCCGAAGGAGGTGCTTCCTGTCTTGAGACTAAAATCCCGCTGAATAGAATGTCCAAACAAGTTTTCAGTTTCACTACTCTCCAGCAACAGGTATAGAAGCTGACATGTCAATCTTATCGAAGATTGATGGCTAAATTGCTTACCCCAGAAGCTATGACCAAACCTCAAAAAAACAATAACCAGCAGTGACTCACATGGTATCTGTATTGAGCCCAGAACAGATTTAGCTAAGAAGTCCTGTTTCATCATCAGTCTTTCGAAATAACATGAATACTTTGCTCAGAACAATTATCGGTTATTTCAGGAAGAAGAAAACTCTAGTACTAGTGATAGAGAGAATTAAAAACCAAAGGTAGATATATACACACAAGGATACACTGTATCCCACAACTGAGGAGGAGCATCCTATAATGTATTTATCCAAGTTATCCAATGTAATTATCCAAGTATTCCCCAAAAGCCTGACAGTGTTAGATACCATGACATATACCAAGGCCAGGTCACACCACGCATTTCCTCAAGTTTAAGTGAGGTAGAAGAGAGCAAACTATATACCATATTAACATAGAACATTAAAAAAAAAAAAACCCTTTCTTTTTCTAAGGGAACTGAAATTATTTTCTCCTTTTTTTTAACTCCCTAAATATCAACAGTTTATGAGAATTGATGCAGAGAAAACAAAGTAGTTGTGACAGAAAACTTACCTAGCACAGTATTCATTACAGCAGAAGCCAGTAGGAACGCCTAGAAAGAAAAAGCATATGAATGTGTTTTAGTATACTCTCAAACTTTACAATCTACTGTTTGGGAATTTCCTGATTCAAAACGATTGAGTCTCCTAGCTGCTGGATATTCTGTGGCAGTCAGTTCTGTAGTTAAACTCTACACTATTTGAAAGTATCCTTTTTTTATTTTTAACCCTGCCATCTTATAATAAATAAGGCGAGTAAGCGAAATGCGTGAAGAAGAAAACACTTTCCTCCGGTTGATTTTCATTACACTTGTAGTTTTGTATAGATCTGCCTTGTAAGGCCAACATTAAAAAAAAGAAAAAAAAGAAAAAAAAAAAAGGGAAATAAATGCTGGAAATTCTGTGTCTCATTAAAAATACCGAGAAACACAGTCCATTATACTCGTTGATACTGCATATACCAGAAATACTTACATTCGAGAAGAAGGCATAGCATGACTGTATAATAATGCAGTATTTTCAATTTTCTAACCTTTTTCTTCACCGACAACACTCAACTTTTGGTACACTACTTAGCACTGGTCTGTCATTTTGACAGAATAATTAATTCAGATTTTTTTTTTATTTTACTGAGTGGAGGAAAATTGAACAAAGATCTATTGGCTATAGCACACCCTATTCTTCACTAGGTAAAACACCAGGAATAAAGACCAAAGCATCACCAGAGTAAGGACAAGTCTTCTAAATCAAGTGATATGGATATATGCAGTCAGTCACCCTGAAAAGAAAGTTCTCTGAAGTCACCGTGGCTTCTTCTTCAGTGACCACTCTGACTGGAATTACTACCTGAAGTTACCAAATCTACATTGGAGAAAAAGTCTCACTAAGACTGAGAAATCCCATCTCGAGCTTTAACTTTGCGTCAAATTTGTAAAGTAACAAATTTATATAAGATATCCAAAAGGTATACAAAGCAATGGCAGTAATTTCAGTACTTTGAATCCACGAGCAACCAATTAAAAATTACACGATTCACAATACAATCCTTACATAAGCTGGAAAAGATATTAAGGTTCATGTCAAGTTCAACATGCTCTACTTCTAACCGTAGTCATTAGCATTCTCGTTAGCAGTAAATACATGAGAAAGGATTACGAGCAGTCAGGAAGTCAGATGTTGAAATTTTTATATAATTATTAAAAAGAAAAAGTAGCCCAACAAAGAGAGGTAACAGAAAAGGCAGCACAATGGCCCTGACTTGGCTCTAGAGCTGTGGAAAGGTACTATGCTGTCTTAAAAAGACAAAATTCCATTAACATACATTTAAAGGGTTCTGGTTTTATATTTTCAATTAATACTAGTAAGACAAGAGTTTGTTGTGATGTTGCTTACTTTTTACACAATACAGTAGCTTAGCTCCTACCCCAGCATTTAAGAAAACAAAAACCTCAACCTAATACATGAAGGATTCTTTAGGCCCTACCCCAAAAGCAGCATAAGCCAACAATAAATATCTGTAGTGACAGAAAGAGAAGACACATTCAAAGTACAGAGTCCTCTACATCTTGGAGAAAGGTCAGGTATCTTTTAGTAAATAAGAGCAACTTACACAGAAAAGTGCTTTAAGGTAGACAGATGAGGTTGAACCTGTAGATCCCTTCAGTTTGATTTTCACCATTGTATCTGAAACTACAATAATTTTGAAAACAACCACTAAATACCCTTTAAGTTAACTCTTTTACAACAGATGTGCTTCCTAATGTCTTTCTTCCTTTGTATATTAAAGATAGGATAATTAAGATTTTTAGCTTAGCAGCATACAGTCCTCACTGGAAATGTTTGTTTCAGAATAACCATCGGAAGCAAGAAGAGATGTATTGTCACCTAGCAGCGATCATGTAGAAATAAGAACAGTTAACACACTGTAAAACAAGAAACTGAAGTAATATAAGCAGTAGTTGATACTTAGCATGAGAGTGGTTTATGCACAGTCTTGCATATGAGAAGTTATTTCTTGACAACTGATTTTTAGCAAGCACTTGCTCACCAAATAGCTTGAAGTTTCAGTCAGAAAAAGATTCCTAACTGAAATTCCAGCAATAAAAGCATGCCTGCATGTTATTAAAGGAAACAGTGGAAAATTTCTCAGGCTGACATCCAGAACGTCTGCGGTTCCTTTTCATATTTCTCTTCTTGCAACTTGCAAAGCAGATAATAAACCAGACCCTAAAAGCGGTGGTGATTTTTTTTTTTTTGGTTGTTTGCTTTTTGGGTGTTTTTTTTTTTTTTCCTTTTCTTTTGTGAAGCCTGGAAATTTCCACTGCTTTTAGAGAGCTTTTTAAAAAGCTGTCTTAAATAATACTGCTCAAACAACCTTCCACTTCTACCTAGACCGACTCTTTGGTTTAAATCAAAAGTTTCATTGCTCTAAAGCAGATCTAAGATGAGGGGGAATAAAAAAGTTTTGCTCATATACCAAAAACATCGGTGAATCTGAAGTGTTATTATTATTATACTGTGTATTAATCTTGATAGAGGTCACTTGAGCTTCAGCTACAGAGAGACAGATGGGTAAGAGAAGTCAAAGCAGTCATTAAAGCTGCCTTGTAGCTGTATATTTGAACAGAAATTACAGTGGATGACAACACAAGCTATTCTGTTCCTATCAAGGGATCAAGTAATGACTCTCCTTCAACTTAGTAGAATTTGCACTCATTTTCCATTGTTCCTGAATCCCACTCATCACCTCTGTTACCTGCTTATTGTTTCTCACACAGCCAGTACAAGTCTGGCAAGTTTGCTAGCACTAGTTCTATACTTCACCTCTACAAATCTTACTCATCAGCTTCGAACATACCAAAGATTAGGGAGTTCAACAGAAAACCTACAGTTGTAATACAAAAGTCTTTGAAAGCTACTTCAGCCGAGGAAGATGTTTTCTTTTTTCAGTTTTCTGTGCGCTGGTTAGAAAAACTGCCTTCCTTTTAAAGGGGAGATCAAATGTACATTCTAGGTTAACAGGAGATGTTGGCTTTGTTCTATTTTAGTCAAGTGAACAGTTTGAAGATAAAGTACACTTGCCTTTGTTGCCATTAGCACTATCTTTGAATCTATGACTAGATAAATACTTGAAATACTGATTAGGAGGGGATTCTTTCAATTACTACCTAAGAATGTTAAGCAATGTGCTGTCTGACTTCCTGCCCATTGAGCCAGAAATCTCTACTCTGAACATCAAAAAGGCTGCCATAGAAGACAAAACCAGGAGGGTACTATAAGAAAAGATGCTGCTACGTCTGCTTTAGTTCATTGCAGCAGCAAAGATGGACCAAGCACATAAAGAACTGCAAACCGAGTCATAATTTCCTATTCCCACCTAACCTCTCTAGCCTAGCCTTTATTGGGAAAGGAAAATTATTATAGGGGAAGATGTCTGAAAAGCCTATCCAAATCACTGGCAAAGATATTGCAAGTTTTTGTTTGAAATCATTTCCGTAAGAAGTAAGCTGCCAAAAATAGAAAACCATTTTAAAGCTGTCATTATTAATAGAAGAAAATAATTTTTGAACCTTTACTAGTTCTTCAATAGGATTCAAAAAACCAATGTAGCATTTCCATATACTGATTGTTTCTGTGCATGCACACGCACACGTCTATGCTTCTATTAGATGTCTGTCTAAAAGGTTTTAAAAAAAGTTTATCCTCATAGAATGCTACCCCCTCGGACACACATAGCAGCAAAAAGCAAGCAGCACAGTTTACCTTTTTCTGTGCCTAACTAGCCTCCAGAGAATGTGATGAAAAAACCCAGCAATGTTAAGATGTTCATATACTCTACAGGGCAATTGGCAAAGTGTTAGAATTACAAATTGAGTGCACAAAGCAAAACCAGAGGAATGCTACCTTTGACTTAGATTTATATAGTTCTTTGGACCCACACAGAATGAACAGAGAACTCCTGACTGACTGTTCTGAACAATCGTTTCCCCAAAATACCGGAGAGAACACGTATTGGGGTTTGTTGCAAGCAAATAGTTTCATTCTTTTACTTAACCTTTCAATTAAAATATACAGCAACAAAAGCCACCCACCCCAATCCTTGTTACATTACCTGTTCAATCACTTTGGGATGTTTCATTGAGGCAGGGCATTCTGTTATTAGACATACAGCACACAAAAGACTAAATATCCTTCAGGAAATTGAAGGCAAGATAATTTTCTTTCACTTTTCAGAAATCAGTTTATTCATAACTGTAAATTTAAGAAGTCACCAATTAAGTATTATTAAAGTAACAGGATCCATCTAACATATACCTCCCATTTATATGATGCACAAAATAATTTGATGTACCTTCACTCTAACTAAACGCAGCATACAAAAATCACAGTGAGCGGAAATACGTTCCATAGCAGATTTAAATCAGTAGCAGTAAAATTCTTTTACAATTGCCTCTTTCCTGATACACTACATCTAGAAACATCAATAGATTTAGCCAGGGGTGAAAGGGGGAAAAACAAACAGAAAAAACTACATAGGCAGGCTGCCCCAGCATTCAGGTCAGACACCCTTGGCATAAAGGATACTACTCCTCCCCTCCCACTCTCCTCCACTTTTCTATCATTAAAACAAGTCAGAAGAATAGTTAAGATATTTCTAAATACTCAAAAAGCTTGAACATGAAATGCAGAAGATCCTGTAAGGTACAGTTGATTAAGATTCCCTTTTCAAGAGAGACTAATTTAAATGCAGGAGCTGAAGCAGCCTGTAGTGTCACACTGTAGCATCCAGTACCTTTTCACATGCTACAAATGGTTTAATTTTGCAGGCAAATATAATCAAGACACCTTTTCTTTCCCAGAGTTCTTGAAAAATAAAAGCACCTCCCCTTTTCTATGAAACTGTACCACAGATACGAATAATGAAGGTTTTGTAATTGTGATTTCTTGTTCATTATTAATTAAAAAAACCCACCACGATCAAAAGATAAGGTTCCATTGTAAAATAGATTTGCTTCTTCTTCCTAATCCGCATTTTGTCTCAGCTATATGTTAGGGTATACATCAGTGACACAATTTAAAAAAAAAAACAAAACCGAAAACCAAACCCACCCCCCCCCCCCCCCAAAAAAAAAAAAAAAAAAAATCAAACAAAAAACCAAACCAAACAAACAAAAACAAAACCAACCAAACAAAAAACCCAACAAGGTAACTAGGCAATGCAAAACTTCCAAGTTAATAAATCCAAAGTCAGGGTGAACAAGGGCCTCAAATGCACAGTTAAAAGAAACACAAAGCCACTGGCGAGCCCAAAATGCACGCAAGTCATTCTCCAAATAAAATCAGACTGGCAACGACACACTGTAATCAGGAGAGGTACTTAAAGCGAGGCTGAATGATGGGTTTATTTTGTCTATCACTTCCCATATCCCACGGCCTCTATCTTCACGTCAGCAGTGAATCCATCAAATCCATTAGTATTAGTGAAAAAAAATAACCAGCAGTAGTAACAGAGTTGAAGGAAATTCTTTACAACAGTCAGCTGAACAGCAGTTGTAACAGCAGTTAACAGTAAATGTAATTACTGCACGTTATCATGCACAATCTTGTTTTAAAAACAAAAGTAACAAAACCGATACAAAACAAAAAGCCCGGAGCCCCCAAAAAGCACACAATTTTGTCTGTTTCTTCTAAACCCAAGCTTTTATTCTCTGGTTTCACTCATATACTATTTGTTTCTATGAAGCTACATTTCACATTCAGAACATAGAACTTTCTTTCATGTGCAGCAGAGCATTTTAAGATGGAAATATTCCATGAGAAAAGAGTGACGTTTATAACAGTACAAAGATTTACTTTTACAATAGATGATAAAATTTTAAACTTATAGTAAGAATCCATTTAAACTATATTAGAGATACCATATACTGGAAATTGCCATCCCTCACACATTCAGAATTCCTTTTATTTTGTCTTGTTATTCCAGTTAGACTCCAACATACTATTTTTTGTTAACTTCTCTGTAAAAGAGGAAGAAGATACTGAGGATTCAAATGAGTCTGAATATGAGCTGACAAATTGACAAGCTTCTCTTTTAAAGGAAAACTTGACCGTGCTTACGAGTAGGAGCAGAAACCACGAACAGAACCAACTTTAGAAACAAAGAAAGAGAATATTGGGAATTATCTCAACCTCACGCTACATTCTAACTCATAATCACCCTATTTATATTCCAGAAACAGTAACACCTAAAGTGGCATGCGACCTCAGNCTTCACCCCTCAATAACAGTTTCATTACACGAGCTACGAGGCAGAAATGGCTAAGAGGCACGGAAATGAGCCCTTCACTTGCAGTATTTTTCATCCCTTTTCTTACTACCAGAGATAAGAAGGAGACAAGAGAAGTCAGCTCTAAAACTTACCGAGTCTACAGGATGACCAGGAGAATGGGGATATCAAGATCTTTGGAACCGCCTCGGTACCAGATAAACCCAGATGAATGGTACAGAGGGCCATTCTCACCGAGGTATTTCACCCACACCCTGCCTCTGCTCAGACTGAGAAACCGTGGGTCTGACGATTCTAAAGCCAAATCCACAGCGACCTCAGGTCTCTTTGTATTCTACGAGGAACCTCCACCCAAAATCACACACTTAGATATGCATCACACAGCGATACGGGGAGCCTTCAGCCCACGCATCAATTCCCCAAACTGCCCCAGAAATGCCCCTTCAAAACTCAGTCACCAGTAAAGTTACAATAGCCAGGAAGAAGTAAAGGCAGCCACACATTGCTGCGTGGGAATCCCCTCATCTCCAGCCCTGGGAATACTCCTCACATACAACCCATCTACACTCCCCTTCCTCCTCCCCTCAGGGAGCCACGTTTCTATTGAGGAGGGGGAGGGGGGCGAAAGACAGAAAAGAGCCGCCCCGCAGGGCCACCCCCAAGCTTCTCCCTTCCCGGCAAGGGGCAGCGCTCCCTCCGCCATCCCAGTCCCACCCCAGCACTAGAAGCAGGGAAACGCGAACTAGAACTCCCCTCTCTCCACTCGTTACTCGCTCCCTCCCTCCAAACCCCACTCACCTAGGAAACGAGCCAATAAGTCAAGTGAGCTCAGCTACATCGCCGTCTCCCCCACACTCAGCCCCGCACCGCCATTTTCCTCACTGCCTGGATTTAAATCGGGACCGAAGCAGAGACACCAGACGGTGTGAGGCACTCTGGGACCTGTAGTGCTGCTCCGCGCGGGCGTTCACGGGACCCACATGGGAGCTCATGGTACTTGTAGTCCGCGCCGGGCTCGCTGGCGGGGCCGCCAGGCTCAGCGTGGTGCCGGCGCTCCGGTGTCGCTGCTGCATCGCCACGGTCTCTGCAGTAGGGCAGGCTCAACAGGGGAGGAGGAAGCGATCCCAGGGGAAGCTGCCTGTGCCGTGCACTCGCCGGCGCGTTCCCGCGGCACTTGCGCCGTGCTCCTAGAGGTCACAAAATGCCCTGTCTGTATCATAAGGAGCGTTCTACTGCGCACTAGAGTTCAAAATACAGTGCGGTACCGGCCCTGGATCGGGCGATCTGCCCCTGTTTCTGCTGAGCTCCGGCTGTGGAGCCTGATTGTATCTCTGGTCCCGTACTCATGGTTCTTAGGGAGTTTTGGTTCTTGTTTTGTTTGTGTGCAGCGTGTGTTTACACATGTTGGAGCTGCTC
Source organism: Peucedramus taeniatus (assembly GCA_013400575.1). Classification (NCBI taxonomy): domain Eukaryota; kingdom Metazoa; phylum Chordata; class Aves; order Passeriformes; family Fringillidae; genus Peucedramus; species Peucedramus taeniatus. The sequence continues at coordinate 24,866 of WBNO01016500.1, forward strand.
TCCCTGTGACCGCAGCCGTGAGAGAGCAGGATAACCAAAAACTCGCTTTTCGCGTTACTCTCTAAATTTTCACAGTTTACGCTGGGCTTCATTGACACGCCAGTGAGACGTGCAGCACCATCGCGAGGGCTGGAGCTCGTGGTGGTCGTGGTGGGCCTTTGAGCGCAGATTCCCGTCACGATACAGCTGCGTCCTCCAGCCGCACAGGGTGATTTCCCCGCAGGAGCGTCACAGGGAAGGGATGAGACACCCGGCACCGGCTGGAGGAGGAGGAATAAGGCAGAGAAGAGCCTGAGCGGAAGACGAGGCACCATCCTCGGACACGCTGCCCTATTGCTGTGAGGCAGCTGCCAGCCTGCGAGAGAGGAGCTGGGGAGGAACTTCAACCGTTGGGGGTGTGGGGGGACGTGGTGTGGCCTCCCTTTATTTTTCTAGAAGTTGCCCATTTTGGAGGGGGGTGGTTACGTATGTAAATGGCATTATTAAAACAACATGCTGCTGGCCAGGGTAGTTTGATTTGGTCTTGCCTTCTTTGGGGACAAGTAAAAAGGGAGGGAATTGCAATCTGCGGGGTGATGATGTCATTTGGGCTCCTCAATGTCACTTGGAGAGTGAGGATGCAGTGGAGGAGAAGGTGAGTAGGGTATGAGAGGGGTTATGTAGCGTCCTCCCCGAAAAGGGAAGTTACAGCTCAAAATTGCTTGGAAGTTTAGCGGGTGCGTTTGTGCGAAAAAAAAAAGAAAACCTGTAGCTTCTCATATATATATGATACACGACGCACTGGAATTTCTGAGTTAATGTTAAGTCTTGCCAGATGATTTTTACAAGGCTAAATTCCAGTTAATCTGTACCAAAACCCAGAAGCCCTGAAGCACAAGAAGCTGTCCTGCAGGACCTGGTGGCCTTGGTGTGCCCCTGGCTGTACCTGTTCACGTGTTCCCCTGCTGCACCGTCAGTGCTTCCTGTCAGAGCGGTGTGGATGGGCAGATCCAAAGAGCTGGACTTGACCCCCAGGGAGGTGTTTCAGAGCAGGTGAGCAGGACCCAGGCTGAGCTCCTCAGGGACGGCAGGAAGAAACTGAAGCCCTCGCAGGGAAAGAAAGCTGTCTGATCATCGCAATCTTCTGCTTTTCCAGCGATAGCAGCTGCCCTTGGTCATTCCAGTTGTTTGCAGGAAGTAAAAATGCCCTTGGGGATTTGCTACTGGAACCAGTGATCCATTTTCTGAGAGGAGTCCTTGAAACAGAACTGTGAGAAATGAGGATGCTGCAGCTGGAACAATGGGAATGGAGAGTAAATGCTGTCTGATGAGTCTTTTGATGTGTCTGATCTAATGCTGTGCTGTCACCAAGTCACCTCATTCTGATCTAAACTGTCCCAGTGTGATGAAAGTACACACTGAAGTACGAAATGCTTGTGGGAAGCTCCATGCTCCCAAGGGATTGGTTTATGGATGCGCAGCTTCTGAACTGCGCAAATAATTGAGGTTCCCACAGAAACCTGCCGGGCCAGGAGTGTCAGGAAAGTGGCATCTTCACTGCCAGCTCAATAGTTATTTTCCTTGAACCTATCAAGATCAGAACAAAGTGGTATTCATGCCCCACTTGCCAACCATAGAGCAAGATAAATAGTGTAACTGTGTATTTTTTTTCTGCTCTCTGCACTCTCTCAAGAATGCCTTGGACTTCTCTGGCTCATGGCAGTTTAATCTGTGTGTAACAGCTTCCCATGCCTGTCTGCGCAGATGGGTCAGTCGCTGGGTGTCCCATAGAATCCCTGAGGCTGCCCCAGCGCTGCCAGGGCCACCTGTCACTCATGTTCCCAAATGCCACACGAGGAACCACCCACCGACACAAATTGGGATGCAGGCACTGACAACATCACTGCTCACTGGCAGGTGGGCTGGAGGTTCCCAGAGGGGCTCCAAAACCCTTGGCCTTCCCAGGCAGGGTGGCTGGTTTGAGGAACGCAGGGTGCAGGGAGGAGCAGCCCAAAGCCAGACTCGGGATCATTTCCTTACAGTTCAAGTAACCCGTGCCCAAAGCACCTTTACCTCCACTGTACTTGGCACCTTTTCGTAGGTGTAGGTTTTTATGCACTTGGAAATGGATTCTGGGATCTGGCAATGAATGGTACCAGCCAGAGACCTTTTTGCTGACCTAAAAGTAGCTTTTGAACCCCAGAACCACAGGCTTTGTGCTATTTTACAATAGCAGAGCGAGACCCAGTGGATTATCCCGTTCAGCGACACAGCTGCCCCAAGGGCCGGGTCAGCTGGGACAGCCCTCAGTTAGGTTTTGTAGTGAATTGAAAGGGTTAGGCCCTTAGGGTTAGGGCTAGGCCATTAGGGTTAGGGTTTAGGTTAGGCCCCCATTAGGGTTAGGGTTGGGTCAGAGTCAGATTAGGGTTAGGCCACTTTTCCCTGTGAAACAAAACTCACCAGCCCAGGTTCCTGATGTCAGCTTTCAGGAGGCGCTTGGGAGTCTCAAAGCAGCCCGAGTCGATGGTGGTGACAGGTTGGGTCTGGGGTGGTGTCTTGGTTTGAAAG
>WBNO01016514.1:299-25722 GCA_013400575.1 Peucedramus taeniatus
TCATTCATCTGAAAATTGAGCAGTAATCCATAGATTAATCCTTTTTACTAAATATGTGTACTTGTTATTTTCTATTAAAAAAGTAATAATTCCTCCCACTTTTATACTTTTATATTTGAGAGCTTATATTCATTTATTTGCATAAAATATCTGCCATTTACAAAGTGTGTTACTGAGGATAGCAGAATAAGAAAAGCAAGTTGAGATGTCAAACTAAAGCTCGAAGGTCTGTGCCTAAAGCCATAGCCAGTTTTTTTAAAGATGTATAGATGAAAAAAGTAGTTCCAGAAACTTATAGGTATGCCAGTTGTTAGTGCAAAAAAGAAAACTCTAATGGCCCTGATTAGTTCTTTAGCATTTCCTTATGGAATCATGCAGTGGCAGCTCTTGTGAGGATATTGTTATATGGAGGTTTGTTTTCAGGAGCTATTAAAAGTCATTGATTTTTTCCCCATCAGATTGAGGCATCCTAAGTAAAAAAGAGTTTTCATATTATGAATATGTTAGTTCATAACCATTTGCATTTTGACTCCTGTGATTATTATCATCATGTCTCCTAATAACTAGTTTCCTTGTGTGACATTGAAGTCATCAAGGTTTTTGTAGCTCATGCAAAAGGGGATTGCTTCACGTAGAAGATTTTTGAGTTGTTGGGATATTTTTCACAAGCCTAGTTGTCTTCAGTAATTCAAAAAAGAAAGCCAAACAGGATAGTTCAGTTCTACTGATATCAGGATTCTGAAGATGTAATATGGGATATCAAATTATTGAAAAACCTTGTTGCGTGTTTTACCTTCTTGTTTCTAAGTTCTCTCAGCAGAAATTTGAAAATGGAAGTTATTCATTGTATGGTGCTGTAGAGGACAAATACACACACATAGTCTAGAAATGGGTTTTTTGAAGATGCATGCAGCTAAGAATATTTGCAAACCACAATTTCCATCATAATGCATTCAGCTTCTTTCCATTCAGATTTTGTGCAGTGCTTACTTGCAGAAATAGGTGGTATATGTATTTAATGTGTTGTGTTTGCCATATATATTAATTATTTTTAAATTACTGCTTTTACTGCGAAAAGAAATCAAAGTTTCTGAACTGACACTCTTTTTTACAGTGTCTTCTATTTTTACTGTACCGAATGTAAGATTACAGCCAGAGACTGGAGAAAGCATGAGAGCCTTTGGAAAAAACAATAGTTATGGCAAAGGTGTATCCAACAGCAAACATTGAAGAATACCTATGTTCACAACTGATAAGGCAGGTAAGACATGATTATTGGAAAGGATATCTTTGAAAATGCTCTTTAGTTATCTTTAGAGAAACAAAATACAAAACTCAACTGCAAGCCCATATGAAGGCTGAGACTCTGTTTTTGCGGTTTTACAGTCCATATGAGGAGCGTAAGTTCTCAGGAATGAGTGTCACTGACAGGTTGAAAACATTGCAGTAGTTGTTGCTAGTATATTAAATAATAGTTTGCCTTTAATTTGGACTGATACTTTTTTACCCCCCTGTAAAATAGGAAGAGAGAAAATACCTCTTTGCGAGTTCTGTTGTTAAATTTTGGGGCAAGAAGGAGAAGTTCTATGATTCTATGATTTCAGGTCCCTCACAATCCTAACCATCCTCTGATTCTGTTATTTAGTATGTTGGTAGTCTTGGTAGCAGAAGGATGTTCTTGATAAAGAGGGGCTGTCATGTTAGTGATTATGATCTGTATCACTGGATCAACTAATGCTAGTTTTGTTCAACCATTGTTATTCTATAGTGAAATAGTGTTTAATATGATTTCTGGTATTTTAAGAGCAGAGCAGAACTTGGGAAGGCCAGGTGAACAGAGAGGCTACATACCAAATTACAGCAAGGGGATGGTGGAGTTATGTCATGGCATTAATTGTCTTCTGCCCATATGCACCAGCCCAGTGTTTGTTCAGTGGGATTTAACACCTGGCAGACTCTTCCAGATTAGCAGTATTTCCTCATATAGCTGCTTTGCTTATTATGCTCCTCTAAATCGTTTCGTACCACAGTGTTTCACAAAATACCTTAGGAGCAAATTCTTTTCATTCAAAAAATCAAGGACTGCCTTTTTTTTCCTGTTTGTTTTTAAAGACACGGTTGCTTTTGCATGTTGAGTCAATTTTAACAGTTTGTTACAGAAGTTCTAGGAGCTGAGATAAATGCACATGCTGCTCATATACCTATTTGAGGTTATGGTCTCCCAATAAATGTAGTTGATATTCACATGATGTCTATATTTAAAGTCTTCTTTTTGCTATATCAGATATAACTTTCTCTAATGAATTACGTTTGGATTTACTCTTGTATGCTTATGTAAAACTGGGGTTTTTAACCCTGTAATGTTGTAGAGTCTTTTCCTGACAGGCAGGAACTGAAAAACTGGAATGAATAGATTTTGGTGCTGACAGCCTGCCCCAGTTTTTGCACAAGCTCTTCGCCAACAAACCATTTAAGATTCTCTAATGTCAGAAATGAGGCTGCCTCAGAGCAGTCTGTTTACATCCTTATTGACAAGCTAATCCCTACTTTTTCCTGGGGCTGTGTCCCTGCAGACATCTCTTCAACCTTGTCTGTTCTAACGTGACATATCATCCATCTAAAGTATATTTAGAATGTGCCCATCTGTGCTAAAGACCTTTTGTGTAGAAGCTTATGTACAGAATCTCAGTTCTCATGTACAGAATCTCCTTTCTGTTGCTTCCGAATAAATGCAATTTTTCATTTATAAAATATGCAATGGAAGATTTTAGCAAATGAGCATGTAAAATAGTACAAAAGAATCATTGGATCATTCTTACTGAATATCTATTTGAGCAGGTACAAATTACTGTTTTAAATTTTTATATGTGAACAGAAAGAGAAAACCAAATGTACCCTTTACATACATCGCTGTACTGTTATTGCTGTTCAACCACAATTTTAATACAGAATAGCATGGTTCATTGTGAAAGGTCTGAAACCACTTAGCAAATGTTGTGATGTGTACACTATTGATTACATTTTTCCACTGTGGCTTGGGACTTTGTTCTGTTAGGTGCTTACAGTGCAATAACATATCAGCTCCCTGCTGTAGTATTTGACTTGTGCCATGAGATGGGGACCAGCAGGTAATGCTGGAAAAGTATTAGGACCAAATGGAGGTCCTCATACCATGTGGAGAGCTGGGAATTGATGAGATGAAACTAAAACTCATAGGGAAGCAAGAGAGCTGTGGACATGGGAAATGGATTTGAGTGAAGAATTATTAGAATGGGTGGAAACCTTTAAAGGAATGAGACTACCAAGCAAGTGGAGGTGTGAGTCAATGTGGAAAATGAAAGGAGTTGGGAAAAGAGACTGCAGTTTTGGTAATGTGAAAAGAAGATCTGGTGAATGGCAGGTGGCTGTGATTTTAAGCAGTAGAGTAGTGACTGACAAGTAGGATGTTCAGTCAGTAAAATGGATAAGTTATGAGTCAGTTACTCTAGCAGAAGACTAGAGCTGCAGTCAGCAGGAACATAGCATTAGGGAAGGGGTATTTATTACAATATATTCCCTCAAAGTCTCCATTCACAAGACTCAGTGAAGCAAAAAGATGCATGAATAGCAAAAGGAAAGATGGCAGTAGCTCTCCAGGGCCATGAAGTTAAGAGATAAACAAGGCAAGTACAGTTAAAGAGATGGAGGCAAACAGAACAAGATGTTAAAATGTCAACAAACACGATCACATAACATCCCAACTAGTGGGATAAAGGAAAATTAAAAGGGGCAAATATTGCAAGGAAATAGATCTGATTATTAAAAAAACNAAAAAAAAAAAAAAAAAAAAAAAAAAAAAAAAAAAAAAAGCAAACAAATGTTTCTAGCTTGTCTCCTAGACAAGGTGGGCACATATGTGCTTCACTCAACTTTTTGGGTTGACTTTATGCATATATAGAGGTGGCAGGAAAGTTAGGAAGGGCTGGAATTTTGACGTATTCCAGTATCCTTCAGGAAGGTGGGAAAGAGAAAAATCTGTAGATAGTTGCTCACTAAATCCTCTGACATTTGTGTAAAGGAAAAGTTTTACTTTTTATATATTTTTATGCATTTATACATTGTAAAGGGATTTATTAGAGAAACCCACAAAGAAACACGAAAAAAGAACCATCTTCAACCACCTCCAGAACCACCTGGTGCTGAAGAAAATTCTAGCCTTCCTTCCTTCCTTCCTTCCTTCCCTCCCTCCCTCCCTCCCTCCCTCCCCTCTTTTGGGGGTAAAATAGGAAATAAAATTGAGAGACCCAATAAAGATGTTGTGCCAAATCTTTCTGTGATAAGAAGTTATCACTTCCTGCTGTTCTCTCACACACTTGCCAGATGTTACTGCCCTGATAGTGCACCCACTGAATTAAATGCACTTTTCTTTAGTGTTTGGAAGGCAAAAAGATTAGGGAAGTAATGGCTGAGACATCATCTGCTAACTTTTGGAGCAGCAATCTCTGGCAGATTGGTGAAGGAGAGGGACTAAAGGGAGTAAATTTGTAATTGACTCCATCATTGATTAGAGCTTGTCTTAAGCCCTTAGAAATTGGTGCATTTCTGAGAATTTCTGCTGTCTTTAAAATACTGTAGTGCTTCAGCTGCCTGTCTACAACTCACAAATCAACTTACCACTTGAAAAAGCAGTAGCCTAGGACATGTTTCTGAAAAGTTAGATAACATCCGTCAGACTTGGACTACTAATGGGGTCTATGTAGACCACACTGTGTCATTGTCTTGTGCTCCAAGAAGAGACAACACATTTATTCCAGTGCCCATGGGGAAAAACCTGACATTTAGAGTTAGCAAGGTCAATGCTGAGCCTGCTCTCTACTGAAGAAAATTAGCAAATATGTGGTAATGAGCATCACTGCACACAGAAAAATCTGTCAGCACTCAATTAGATGGGGCCTTTTGACCATATCTATGGATCTTTAAAGTTTTGTGATAAAGCAAAATGTTTTTATTTTGTGCCTGATGGTTTCCATTGATATTTTTTTCTCCATGGGGAGGAAGCATCTCTGTGGAAGCATTCCTCATCTCTACATGTCTTGTTGAGTTATACTGTATATACTGTAGTCATCCATCTTTACAGATATGTTTTATTGAGACAAGAAGGGACCCTGAGAAACTCTAGAGCTCTGTTTTCATTTGGCTAGTGGAATACATGGCTACAGCTTGTTCCTCTCTGGAAAGGATGAGTCAAATAGTAATTGAAAAGACAAGGCATTACCTGATACCAGATAGCACGTGATGTTTTCTTGTGGTGATTTATAATCCCCAGCTCCCATTGGTGGGCCAGAGACACGAGATGTGTTTCTGGCCTATTGTCTGCTTCCTGGAGCCAGCAGGGACAGCTTCATTCAGGATGGTAACACCATATGCTTTTAAAGTATTTAACCTGTATTACCATAATGAGATCCCCTGGCTTTCTAAATCTCTTTGACAATTCACTGAAGCAAAACAAAAAGTGGCCTTTATTTGTATTGCTCCACCACATGCACATGCATCCCAGTGATCCTGAATGTCAGTCGCAGGGTGCTGAGTTCTTTCTTCTGTGTCCATTTAAGCAGCAACTGGCACAGCCCAGCCAATCCAGGGGACGATGGCGTCATTCGGGCCAGCTCAGCTGTGTCAAACTGAATAAAGCTGCAGAGGTGACAGTTACCACTATAATGGCAAAAAGTGCTGCTGATTTGGTTGCTTACGACTGGGTGTGTTCAGCAGCACAGAATCGTTATGGAAAATTACCTTTTACTCTTCCCTAGCTAGAGAGGCGACTGTTGTTGCATCCCCATCCAAATAGATTCACTTTTGTTTGTCATCCTCAGTTTTACATTTATGAATTGGTTAAGAGGGTCTCTTCAGCCCTGCTGTGTGGGAACATAATTTTTGCCTGCCTTGCCCTAGTCAAGCCACAGGGAAGCTGTAGTCCAGCAGTGTGTGTGTCCAGTAGTCAGTATTGAAAAGTCATTTTCATTCGCTATTCCCCTGCATTTACTCTGTTCTGGGTACCACAGTGTTGCTAAAACACTGTGGAAAACCATATACTGTGCATCTGAGTCTTCATCTCTGCAGCTTCAGGGGATAAAACTGTAGTAATTACAGTGGAGAAAGGTCTGCATAAAAGAGAAATTCTGGGCTGAGAGACTGCATATCAGCCAGATTTTGTCACTGTTGATATAATCAAAAGCTCAAAGTAGCCAGTAGTGCTTTATATGTGTGAAATCTCAAAATTCAGTGTAAAACCAGATTGGGAGAGAAAAGCAGAGCTATAAAAGCACAGCAGTAACCAGTTTAATTTTTTAATGCATTTTTAAAATAGATGGATTCAGATAGATGCGTATAAACAGTCATTGTGCTGCTGCAGTTGAAAAGATGGAAGCCTAAGCACTGAAGATGGGAGGTTTAAATTTCTCTTGCATCTTTTAGTGCCAGACAGTGTCTATACATGAATGTTGAGGGTCAGTTTAATTATTTAACTAATACTGGATTTGCATAAATTGGCTTTCCTGAAAAGGCTAATAAGATGCAGTTGTGGTGGGCAGCTGAAAGCAATTTGGGTTTGAGTCCAGTAATGATAGTACTAAGCAGAATTGAAATTGTAACATCAATTTTGTAAAATGTTAAATTAGTATTAGGCTGTGAAAGATAACTGCAGAATCCAAGATATTTTTTGGCTCTCTAGTACTTTTTGTGCCATTATTTTCTTATGTTAACAACATAATGGCTTTATGAGACTGTTCCAGCTGTGCTTTACTTAATATTGAAGAATAAGATCACCACACTGCTAGAATATACCCTAAATATAACACACAAGGGAAAAACTCCAGGCATTGGTCTACTTTTTCCTTGTGATATCTATTATCTTATTTCTATTAATCTAAAATGAAAGTTATAGAGTGAATTTTGCCCTCTATTCAACCATAAAGAAAATCCCCCCATACTCTGTGGACTCTGCACAGAGGGTGAAATGGACTGAGCAAATAGCTGTCCAGTGCAAGGCTGTTTTTGTATAAACTGCCCATCTGACCTAAGTGAGATGTGGGGACTGAGGATGGAGGAATTGTCCCTCAGGTCCCCAGGTATGCCCCACTAAAGAAAATCCACTGCCCAGTCAAGGAGCTCATAAGACTTGGATGATATGTTTAATGATGTAACAGGTCACCTTGTCTCTTGTCATGTGAAATGCAGTCAATTAATTGCACACCTTGTAAGTAGCAGAATGCACAGTCTCTTGATTTTCTTTATAAAAAGAGTCAGTAATGTAATTCACAGAGGTATGGAAAGTGAATTGGGAAGGATGGTCTTGCTAAAGAAGGAAGCCTGTCCAGGCTGGAGACTGAAAGCCCAGGAGAGCATCTCTGCCTGCAAATAAGCACTCTGAAACAAGTAGGCATGATCAGGATTTTTAAAATAATGGGAGTCTCTTTAGGAAAGAAGAAGGAAAGAATGGAAGCAGAACAGAGAGAGGAGGTCTTCACATTTTATTGTAACATACTTCACTTGGTAGGACACATATTTCAAACCTCCATTGCTAGGAGATATTGATCTCTTCCCTGCAGTTATATACTCTATGTCATTTGGTGTGAAACCAGTGCCTACATACTTATTGACATTATTTTTTTTAATTGTAATGTGTCATGTCCAAATCAGCTTCAGAGCTGGCAGAAGGAAATCAAAATGTTACTACTATTATGGATAACTTTTTTGAAGGACAATACTGTATTTCCTTGTACTATGGCATAGTATGGAGCCTATTTTCAGTTCATTTCTAATGCATGATAACTTGCCTTCAGCACTGTGAAGATTCATTTTCAAATAATTTTTAGTGTAGAGGTTTGTAATTTTACAGTCATTTATGCGGTAGGAAAGATATTAGTGATATTTGCATGAATTCATGTGCTCAGTTGCAGTGCTGTTTATCTGTCTTTCCAGTTTGTTTGCTCATAAATTTAGGAGACAAAAGGCGGAATCCTCTGTGCCATAAGTGTACTATATTGCATTATTAATATTAGGATAGCAAGCAATTCCCACTAGACAGTCTTTGTGGTCTGTTCATGCTTAAGAAGTGTCTAGGCATGAAAGGCTGTTTGAGTTCCAGTGGGCTGATAGTCTGGGATGACATTTGAATGCGGCGAGGACAATGTCTAGATGACAATGACTGGGAGGGAGGCAAAAGCGGGTCTCCACTCTCCCTACTCTCCCATGGACAGTCACCTCTCCTTTAGGATTATTTCCTCACGTGACTCCTCAGTTAGGCTTTGTCTAAGAGGAATGTGGAACTACTGGAGGGGAGAAACTGAGGTTTCCAGACAAAGCAGAGGCTTCCAATGCTGACACACAGCCCATAACCCAGAGAGACAGCAAAGCTAATGAGAGGCATTGCCTCTCAGGCACCATTTGCAGCATTCAGAGTTCACAGAACATTTTACTTTCAGCCAAGTTGCAAACAAAAAAAGAAATTCAGTATTTTCATATACCAGAATCTTTTCTGTGGAGGACAAGCTTTGTGGTGCCATTTTTCATCTTTAGCTTATACTGCTTGACTCTCCATGAAATAAACAAAGTAAACCAACCACTGCAAAATTGAGTATTAAGGCTACACCCATTAAAGTAAATTTGCACTGAATACCCCTAGTTGTGGGAATATTCTTGCCTAAAAATGTAGCAATAGTTTATAACTCAGTTCATAAATTATATTAATTGATTCTTCCCCATAAGTGGGATGAGGATGGATGTGTTTCCCACATCCTCCAAGTGTTAATTGTCAAGTCTCAGGAGGAAAACTCAAAAAAATACTAAATTCTCATTTAATAAAGATATCTAACATAAAAGAATAGCTCTGGAACAGCATTTTTGGATATTTTAAGAAGTGGAAACAAAATTTAGTATTTCCATAACTTTTTGGTCTGTTATAAATTATTAATGTTGTTTTGGGTCATATATGTATTTTGAGTTAGTAATTATGGGCGATCGTTCTCTGCCATTAGTAACCTAGATTTTAATTCTATACAGCCACTTCTGCAACCCTCTTTAGATGTTAATATATATAAAGTCTAATTGTGCACTATATTTTCTGGCCTTTTTATTGTAACAGTAAAAGCACAGCCTTTTTATTTAAGTTTTCTCCCTGAAATTTTTATTTTACAATTGTTTTTAATCTCTCTTGTTCAGTCTGTGCATTACATTCTTATCAAAATCTTAAAGTCAGTTTTTAGTCTGAAGGGAAATAAAATCTACACAATTAAATCTGTCCTTGTGTTCTTGAAAGATTCAGCACTGAGTAATCTGTCACATCATAAAAGGAGCAAAATCAAAACAACTGAGTCACTATCATGACTCTGCTTGGTTTCAGCCATGAAGTGGCATCTAGACTCTGCAGATACTCTATTTGTTGTTTTATGTATCTGTGTGCAAACATTTGTAGATACAGAGGTGTAAATGTTGCCAGCATTTAAATTAGGTTAAAAGTGCTATTTATGGCTTACATCAACAACAAAAAATATTCATAATCATCCCTAGGTGAAGCTACTCATTTAACGAGCTTACAGCTCCTAATTAATTCTGTAAAGAACGCCATTTGGCAGAGCAGAATTATGAGGTTTGCATATTGATAGTGGCAGGGAAAATATATCTGTTTTCTATTTATATGGTAAAATTAACTTCTGTTCTTTTGAAAATGGCGCATCTCAGAGGTATTGCTTTCAAAATGGTCTCAGGGTGTAAAGAAAGCAGTAATAACAGCACCAGGCATTCCGTTCTGTCCTAATTTTCCCACCAGTTCTTCAATGTTTCAGCTGTCTCAGAGACTTTACTCTCATTAGGTCTCTGCAGAGCTGCCTGCTTGCCTGCTCCATCACTCTCCCGAGCTGCCTCTCTCGCTCCCCCTCTCTCGCTCTCCCTTTTTTTTCCCCTCCTGCCTTGGGAGTGACTGTGAAGATCATTTGCTGGTGTGATTGGCAGGTTAGAGCATTCGATCAGATGAGTTCCTCTTAGTGCAGGTCAAAAAGGCTGGTTAGCAGGAGCTGTCGAAAAATGCCAGCAGCATTCGAAATGGGAAATGTCATGACTTCGAGGCAGGGGGTGCCACCTGGAACAGAAAGCCCCCAGCTCATTAGCAAGTTACAGGATGCAAGCTTAACTGGAGGGAGCAGAGGAGGAAAGATAATACCCAATAGGGAAAATTATTGTGAAGTGGAATTGATTTCATGTATAATTTGTTTATCACTAGAGGGGACAAATGCTGTCCTCCTGACATGTGCGGAGGAGTGTGGACTATGAATGAAGCAATTTAGCATAATCTCCAGGTTGAGCTCTGGATTTAAAGAATGCCAACTTCTTTCTTCCCAGCTGTGGAAGTGATCAGGTCATGTTGTATTAATTTAACCTGACATACTCTCAAATGGTTTATCTGGGCAATTTTAGCAATTTAACAGAACACAGTAGATATGAGCTGCATTCATTATTAACATGGGGCAGTGGTTTGTCTTCTGGATGAAGTGGGGTTGGGGGTTTACTGCAAGCTGTTGTTGTACAAAAGACTTGTTCCTGTTGCAAGTTGAATTATAAAAGGGCTCATTTTTAATGCTTAGTCGGACTGCATAAAATCAGAATGCAATTTCAGTTGCATGATATAATTTTGTTTCCAAGAAAAACTACATACCCTTAGAAAGAATGGATTTAAAAATAAATAAAGCATTCAGGCTTACTGTATAAAATTTAATCTGAAATGAACACTACAGGGTCTGCTGCCTGTCAGGGACTTAAAGAATGCATATATAAAACATCAGCATTACAAAATGCTAAGTCTTCTCCAAGATATCCTGTAGTGGTAAAATTGCAGGCAAACTCTTCATGCCAGGCAGTTTAACAAGCCCCTGGCTATTAATATTGCTAACCATTCATTTACTTCACTGGTCTGTATTTTAATAAAAAAGGCATATTGCATATCAGTATGCATAGATTTTTCTCCCCCCGCTCCCCCACAGTTTTTTTCAGAAATGTTAAGGAAACAAGATGGGATCATGGTACCTGCCAGACTGTTTTATCATGGTATCTTTGTGCAGCTTTTTGTCTAGCTCTGCTCCTCCTGAAGACAATGGGAGTATTCCATGGACTTCAGTGGGAGTAGAGCTGGCTCCCTTATCAGAACTAATGTAGACACAACAAAACCATCTCAGGCTGAGAAAATGGCACATAAAAGCTGAAAGGGCTCCTGAGAACTATTTTGTAAACTGTATCCCTTCTTGTTAAGGAATTTTGTCTTTTCTATATTAAACTTATACTTCTCTCAGAAGTTTGGAGCTCATGCTTTAGCAGACTCTTGGCTGGATGCTGAGGAATGTTTCCTTACTGTTCAGATCCTTGGTATTTTCAGCTTTCAGCTTCTATCCATCAAAGTTTTTAAGTTGGTAACAGAGTAGCTAGCATTTGCTTTATTGAGTAACCACAGGCTGTTGGATTTCCCTTTCTCCACCAAATGTGAATCAGAATCACATTTTTAAAAGGGGTTTCTTAATCAAAATATTTGTACAGAGTCTTACAGATGAGTGTTTTCTGTTTTGTATTTCATGTAAAAAGCTCAGATTAACAGCCTGATAGTTTGCAAAAAAGAAGTTACTAAAGCACCATAAAAAGGGCATTCTTTACCTTCCAGATACCTTTTTAGTGTAAAGTTCTTTCAGGCAGGCACTGTGAACACTGGCTGCTGTAGTCTGCACTAATGAACACACAGGCTCAGTCCTTTGCAAAGCTGAATAAAGAGAGCAAAATATCAGAATAAAATATCCTCTGTGCAGATTCTGTGGTAGGATTTTTCCCACCTTGGGTAGCTCTGCAGATGCCCAACAAGTATTTGAGTAAAAAACTGGAAACTAATTTGGAAAGTTCAGAAAGTATTCATTACTTAATGTCTGCTCTGGTACTTTGTTTGGGGAAGTGATATGCATTTAAATTATTTGTACGGAGCTGGAAATTAGGCTTCTGTTGGGAAAAGAGAGTAAACTGGGAAATCTCCAAGTCTGTTAGCTCCATGGACTAAGGGCAAGGAAGCACTGGGCAGACCTGCTAGATTTCAACCCTCAGGTATATTTGAGGGATCTGAGGTAGCTGTAGTGTCTGTCTGCATCTGGAAACAGCTGCTTGGACATGAGCAGAAGGATGTTTTGGCTAGGAAATCTAGCAGATACAGATAAGTTCTTTTCTAGGACTATGTGTGACACACGTTAGTGACCTGTGTACATCCTAAGTTCATGACCAAAGAAGGTATCACTCAGAATTAGAAAAAACAGTTAAACAACTAATATTTCCCACATATTTATATTTTCTGGCAAGTAAAAAGAATTGTAGTCTGAAACAGAAGAAAGAATTTAACCATTACTCTTCATTTTTAAACTAACTTCTGGTTTTTCAAAACTGACACAAGTATTTTCTTAGCTTCTAAGAACTTGAAAATTCAAATGAAGAATAGTAGCCAGGAAGGAATTAGGAGTAAATTTCTCACTGCCCCTCAAAACTTACTGTTCCTGCAGTTGTCATTCACTCAAATCCTGACTTCTCTGTTCTAAGTACTGGTTTGTTCCTTGACTCTCTAGGGAAGGTCAGGCCCAAGCAATGAGTGGGAAAATCACGTACTCACCATCTGATTTCTATCAGATGACAAATATGTGATTTGATCAGATTTTTATCTGATCAATTTTTTGAGGAATCACTGGAACTTGTTAGTGTGTATTCTGTGACATTACCAATCTTTGTGAATCACTCTTTGGGTGGAAGAAGCTCTAGCACATGGTCCATATTCCATCAGGGACTCCTTTTATCATTGCCTGTGTGTAAAAACACTTTCTGTAGGAATTGCCTTTGTCTTTTCAGAAGGTGGATATGTAGAGAGTGTTGGAGAAATCCAGTGAGCCCTGAGGTTATCTAAATAATTCTATGTAATGTGAGCAGGTATTGATGAAATCTGGTTCAATCAGTAACATTTCAACTTTTTCTTTATGTATTATATTTCAAATTAAATAGAGCAGTATAAAACAATGCATTGAAAAAAAATTGAACTTAGAATTGGGTTATACCACTTTTTAAATGTGTGTGTAGTTCTTGACTTTGATGTCATTCACTTTTTAATCTTCTTTTTCATCTGTGTTGTTAACTTGGGCTGCAGTAAAAGGATATATCTCTCAAAATTATTTTCTAAGATTTTGTCTCACCACCATTTTGGTTTTTTTACTGTCTTCCCCCCTACATTAAATATACCACAAATTATTTACATCTATTACTAAATCTTTAAGAAGGTACATTTAGATAGATTGAGCATATTGAAGATTTCTTGACCGATCCTCTCAAAATCCTTGACCAGGAACTTTGTGCATAAGTCTTGATTTTGATTTTCTTAGTAGCTGGAAAATTGCTTTTGCATCATTAACCCTTGCCATTTTTCCTCGGATGACATAAAAGCTGGGATTTTTGGAATTTTCAAGTCTTGGAGTTGCTGTCTTGTGTAGGCTGTCCTCCTCTCCCCAAAATCATCTCCAAACCTCACCATTTTCTGGGAAACAATTTTCTGTACTGGTTTGTGGGGTTTTGAAAGTAGGAGAATTGCTACTGAATCACAGCACTGCTCATTTCACCAGACAGCAGCCCAGGCATCTCTCCTTCATCCAGACCCCTAAATGCAGGGCAGAGAAACTGGAGCACATCTAGGGATTTAGAGAGATGTTTGAAATGTGTCTCAATGGAGCAGACTGGTTAAGAAATCTAATTCTCTTTCCGTGGGTTCTTGGGGAAGGAAGGGAGTAAACACAATGCAGTCTAAACACGTGGGCCCTTATAGAGTCATCAGAAGTAGAAAAAAATTCATCAGGGTCTGGACTGGAGGAAACAACACTGGGCAAAAAAACAGGAGCTCTGCCAGGTGAGATCTGCAAAGCTTCTTATCCATGTGGTGTTTCTCACCCATTTTATTTTCATGGAAACAAACACAGTTTCTTACTAACAAACATCAACATTTTCAGCTCATGTCTTTTGAGAGATGATCTGTTTTAAATGTCTGTTTTTAATCCACTGTGTGTTGTGATCACAATAATGCACAGAAGTTAAACAAACATCCCCCACCCCCAAACCTCCTCCCCTAAGAAAACAAAATCCCAGACCATGATGATAAAACAGATCATTAAGAGTTTCAGCAACAGCCTGTCAGCTTGGCTCTTACTGTGTTTTTGCCTGCCATTAAAAATCATATAGATCCACAAATTTGACATAGGCTAGAAATAAAGGGACAAGGAAAGGATTTTAGAAACATTTTTTCCACCTTACTCTTCAACATTGATTCTTTTTTCAGAACAGTGTTTTTACTCTAGTGTTTGAAGTTAAAAAAATGCAGTTTTTAATTCTTAAATATTTTACAAGCTTAAAGCAAATGTAGTATATGTGTAGATGGATGCTCTAAAAACTGAAAACAGGATTTTTAATATGTGAACATAAGCAAAATGAGTTGTTACATGACCTTGCTGTCTGAAGTTTTGCTGTCGCTCTTCCTTTCCTCTTTCCTTGTTTATTGACTTTAATTGTTGCATTATGCCTGAAACATGGAATATAAAATCCTTAATTCACAGATCCTACTCACCTTGTTCATGGAAGGTCCTACCAAATATTGTGGCTCTGGCAAAATGTTGCATAAAAATAAGGAACCTCAGTGCTGTGTTTGGCCCTTCTGGCACAGTTGCTGAGTCTGCAGTGTTCACACACACTCCCCAGCACACACATACACACACATGGCCCTGCCATGCATTCTTTGCAAAAGCCAGAAATTTCTTTGCTCCTGGTGCGCATCCAGATGGAAAGGAGATTGGAATGTGGAGACACTTAGCTTTGTTGTCTCCTGCTTTTGTATATGCACTCTGCACACTTATAATGGAAAGGTGTCCAGTAGGTCCTAAACTTTCTGAAAGGCACGAGAATTTCAGGAGATGCAAAGCCTATAAGTAAACAGAGAGTGCTGTCAATCCTTCCTTCATTTAAATAAACCAGAAAATGGACAAGGGCAGAATTGAGATCATATTTTGCCTTTTAAGGTAAATAATCCATGTCAGATTCCCAGAGCTTCCCATCTCAACAATGATAAACATGAGCTGGATCTGTCATACCTTATCCCTGTGAGACCCCACTGCATGCAGTGGGTCATGGTAAATGTTTGTGTTGTGGGGAGGAGGGAGGAATAGAGTGTAAAGTGCTTTACATCTGCCTAACTTGAAGATTTTAGGTTGTTCAAATACATGTGCTCTGGTGCTAATGGAAACAGAGATCACTTATCACCATATCTAAGGAATTAGAAATGTATATTCATGACTCCCTGTTACCCAAATAGGATGTCCATCATTCTGCATTAATGACATAGCTCTATTCTACTCATTTCATTTTTCTTTATGTTTTACCCAGCTGAATAGCTCAGTGCTGCCATGGGGTCCTGTATCGTATGGCAGACTTTGCCTTTTGAACTGCCCACATCACAGTTTTCTGCAGCTCCCTATCTCCACCGTCATTCCTTTTCTTTACTCTAAATGTTTCCAAGGAGGAAGAAAAGAAAGAAAGAAAAGATTAAATAAAAAAAAAAGGCGGGGGGCTGGGGAGGGAAGGAGGGGAGAAAGAGACTGCTGTGGAAAAATAAAAGTTTAAAAGAAAACCAGAATGAATGCTTCACTTGTTGGCTTTTAGCACAATTACCATACCTTAGGAAATATGCAGGGAATAGTTAATTATGACTAAATGAGCTCCTTTTAGAGTTCATGGCAGGCCCCAGCATCCAACTGTCAGTGTTGTGAAAGATTGAATTAAAAGGCTGGTCCCCCTGTCAGCCGATAGGATGGGCTGCTGGGGGAAAGTAGACAGTGAAAAGATAGCTGGGTTAGAGGAGCCTCAGCAAGAGAAACACGTCTAGCATTTGCATACTTCCCCTGCAAAGGGGGTTTAATCCAAATAAAGGAGGAGATTTCAGTATTGTCAGCCAAGGCTTTGTTCAGTGTGAAGAGCAGAAGGAAATCTGATGAAGGGGCCTTTCTGAAGCCCTTGCACACAGACTGGAGGTTGTTCTACTGAAGTTATGTACTTTGGGATTGTTTACACACTGTTGTCTGTTTGAAGATCTCCTAAACTGAAAGACTCAAAATATTCCTCTTTGCTAGCACAAAAGAGAGGAATTTGTGTGGTAAAAATTACTTACACTGCAGACCTGAACAAGTTCTTTTCATTATCTTCACAAAATACCCTAAAGTTCCTTTTTTTTTTGGTGTAGACAAAGTTACCCAATACTTCTTGGCTGAACTCATATATCACAAAATGATTTCAGACTAGGAGAAAGAAAGAAAAATTATGTTCTCAAAATGCAGAGAGAACAAAAATCAGATACTCTTTGGGCATGAGGCAGACAAAATCTTGCTGTCTTCTCCAACGCAGTTCTTTTTAAACAAGTAAACAGTTTCATACCAACTAAAAACAATGTTTTGAAATTTAGTTGGGGTAAAGCGTTGTGTCTCTACGATCTCTTCTGTACTTTCTAGTTGTTTTTTTTTTTACCTGAGAGATGAGCCAGAAGCCTCAGACCTCTTTTGTATTTCATCTGCAGCAGACCCAATCCATGTCTTAGAGCTTTTCCAGATAAAATAGCTGGTTTATGTTTTAAGAAAACCAAAACTATTTAAAGGTGGTGGCAGGCAAATTGCTCCTCCTTAGAATGACTATCCACTTACAGTGTATACTGCCAGCTTCCAAGGTTTTCACATGGGACAAAGAGCATCATCTCAGGGATATGATAAATATTTAGGGACCAAATAGGTCATCTAACAGCACAGCACCTGAAATAGATGGCTTTTGCTTTCTGTTGCTTCAAATTCTTTGTGTGTGTGATTGCCATAGTCTTAATGATTTTAGCTAGTACTCAATTATTTATTTGGATGGTAATACTCATGGAAATAGTGTGTGTGCATGTGTGTGTATATATATATATACACACACACACATGTACATACACACACAGACATATAATTAATGCTCTCTTGCTCTCTCTCTCTCTCTCTCCCTATATATATCTATCTGTAAGTATAATTTTTTCTAGAAATGTGTCTGTACATACTTAGCTCATTTTCCCATCAGCTTTGTAATTAATAGTCATTGTAAAGCAACATATATTTCTTGGTAATGCTTTGTGAGTGTTAGGGTGAGCAACATCCTGGCCTGAATAGAGCTTGAATTTTCTCTAGTAAAACAAGTACTGTCTTTAAGGCTTGGTGAAATTCTGGGAAAGAAAATGAAGTCATTTCTAAGATACCAAAGAATGATGTTGGGTATACCTGTATAGATATATTTGTGTTTCCTCTACAGCTGCTTAAGGGTTATAATTAAGGGGAAAAATTACAATCCTGTTAATATTAATAAATGGGTCCACATATGATGAAATTTTGCTCTCAGTTATACATGCTCTGACTTGTTTGGGGTAGTATTTTTAACCTGAAATGCTTCTTTATGCTCACTCAGAGACAGACATTGATGATTCAGCTCAGATTTTTTTCCCTGCTAGTGATAAATTTGAATCATTAAATACTTAATCATCTATTAGCCTTATTTTCTCCCATATGGTTGTCATAAATTTTCACAGAACACAGGCAGAAGTAAGTCTGCAATCAATAGGCCACAGGGCACCTCCAGTCCTCAGATTGTTGGTGCAACTGGAAAATCAGTGGTCAGAAAGGGGAGGTGGTTGATGAAAAATGTGCCATATCCTGTTGCTTGCTGAGCATTATCTGCTGTCTGGATTCAAGAAAAGCCTGAATGAATTTCAGTGTCTCCCTTTTTCTTCCACCCTAGAGAAAACTGGAAAAGGAGATCAAATTTTGGGAAAAACGGGAGCTGAACTGAGGCATCAGTTGGCACTCAGTGTGCAGCTCACACCTTCTCTTATTTGTTTAATTTATTCCTTAAAGTATTTACCTTTTTCCAGCTGAAATAAGTAGTAGAAAATAAGGTACAATATTTCACTAGGGTTATTTACCAAATGGTATTTACTACTTGGAAACATAGCAGTGCAATCTGTAAAGTAGTTTTTGACTGCCTGAAGAGACAAGCAGCTTGAATCCAGCCTGAGTATAATGTAGTATGCAATTTCAAAACAGTTACTTTTATATTAACTCATAAGTTTTTATTGCTTCATAAGAAAATGATAACATCATCCTACATTGCTTAGCTCCTCTAGGAGACAGACTCCTGTGACTTTCTCACGTGCTGGCCATCTTTGTGCAGCTTTCACTGGTTATAAAGAACTCATACTCCAAAACACACTGCTGGGAAAACGAGGACGGACTGTGGTAATAATAAACATGTCATTTAAACCTTACAGGAAAATGAATGTGGTTTATTCAAGCATCCCTTCTAAAGTATAGCTGATGATAATATTTTAGTAACACAAAGAGGGAAATCTTCTAACGCTCCCATTCCTGGGCTCTGTTCCCACTGAAGGCAGCAGGAGCTGCACACACAGATCCAGAGGGCTTGCAACTTGAATAGCATCTAATATGGAGTTGAACAGTTTTAAAAAAATAGAAACTGGGCTCACTCCAACGCTTACAGTCTGCGTGTAGTGAAGTGGTGTTTTCACTTTTCATCTCTTCTCTTTGTTTCACAGTAACGGTGCAATCTCCAATTAGAACTCCCCCTTTGTTAGCAGCAGTCAGCGACGCCTCATCCCGGTTTGCGTTTTTCCTGTGAGAAGCGTGTCAGAATTTGGGGGGACTAAATATCCTCCTTTGTTGGAGAGCTTGTCAAGCACCGCGCTGTGTTCGCTTTCCCACCAGGAAGGTCAGGCCGCTGGGGGGCCGCTCTATTTTCTAAAATGATCCCTACTGTCTGTCCATGCTGTCTGACAGATTGAAACAGTTGTCTGTGTCACTGCTTTCAATGCTTTTTAAATGCCTCACTTTCCTTGAAAGATGTAAAATATGTAGGCAGTGGGGGGAAAAATGTAAAAGGAGCTATACTTTTTCTTGCTTAAAGAAGCATTGGGTTTTCTTCTCTAAAGTAAACTTAATTTTGTTTAAAATATAAGATGACTTAGGGAAAAAAAAACCCACCAGCTAATCTGGAAGACTGGGTAAGTCACAGCTTGCATATTCTATTTCTGAAACCTCATTTTAAAACGAGGGCAATAAAATTATTAAACACACATTCATTCAGTAGCTGAAGTAAAATAGTAAATTTTCTTTGTTCACTTATAATTCAGTTTAATATATTTTGATCTGAGGTATGTATAAAGCCTGAAGAAATTGGTACTATGCTGAGCCTTCAATACTCTCCAGATAATTGAACTAATTAAATCTTTACCAACATTAACACAACTCCAGCATTCCTTGGACAGTGGTTAATTATTGCATGAACATGGCAAGCTTAAACTAAACAGATGAAAATAGAATCCTGTGGAATGGGTATTGAGTTTATTCTTTATTCATCTTTTGATAAGGTTTAATTAAAACTGCCTCTCTTCATTGTGGTGAGAATGAATGTGCTTGTTTTCTTAGTGAAAGCCAAATTATTCACTTCAGCCATGGTTCAATAATCAAAGGGTTTGCAAAGTTTTGGGTTATATTGTAGCTGTGGAGATATAATTGCTGCAATTCTCTATGAAGGCTTTATCTTTTTATTACATTGTCTTTTATTTTTTACTTTATTTAGTAAATTAGAGCATCCATTTTCTGATTCGCTATTTTAATGTGCTTTAAGCAGGACATTTTTGTCAACAGGGAGTGAGCTGATGAAAATAAAATTTAAAATAAAATATTGTTTTTAATAATTGGAAGGCAAAAAATAGTTTCCAAAGAAATCTATATTCCAGTCTTTTAGAGTAACACACAAAGTAAAATTTAGGCACATAGCAAAAGCTGTCTTTATCAAGTGCTGAATTTTAATAAAGGACTGGTCATTTCTTTTTATGACAGTAACAGGAGGGTGGATATGGTGACTCCCCATGCTTATAGGGTGGCTAATTGATCACTGAGCAAAAATTGTTGAAAGAAACAGTGATGGCTCATAATGTTAGAATAACCATGATTGTAAAGTTACGTGAGCTGCTTACTTGTGTTATGACGTGCAACTTTCAGCACCGGTAAAACAACAGAAAAAGCAAATCCTTGAGGGACGTGAAATTTTGAGCAAGAGCAATGGGGTACAACCGAAGGAGAATGAGAAACATTTGTGTAGTAGGTATGCATGCATGCAGACTGGTAGCCCTTCTGTTGCCATGGGCTTGCCTTTCCACTTGGAAAGCTGTAGATCTGAGCTTCAACTCTCAAGTTGCAAATTCACGAGAATTCTTTGAGAAATAACACAGCAGGTAGGAAATGGATCAGTGTTCCTCTAAAAGGAAGTGTCCCGCTCTCTTTTCATACAGTTCTGCAGGAGACTTAGATGGACCTCCAAAAGGGTCATAGGACAAGTTGCACAGTTTTATTTCTACTTTGGTATGTCATTCTGATGTGGTTTGGAATGAAATCCTGGCAGAACCTTGGTTTCCTGACAGAATTTTCCATTCCCATTTATAAATTATTAATTTCACTTTCTGTGATTTATCAAGCAACTATGCCATTGTTCTGTCTTGGGCTCATGTTTTCGTTAGGGGATTCTAGGCTGGCACAGTGGTTTTGATTTAAGGCAGGAAAATCTGTTTCCTTTTTATTTTGTTATTCCAAGAGTTGTTTCTTTTAGAGTGAATTTCACTGGGTAATAAAAAATTTAAGACTGTGAGTGCACCAAAGGAGAAAGTAAGCTGATGAGGGAGTCTCTTGAACCATGGAGTTGCACTTAACTGGTAGTTCTTTCTCCTTTTTGAGTGATAGTCAGTAGTGTGCATGTCATGTGAATCCAGACCTATTTGGAGTCACAGGACAAAGAGCAGGCTGCTGGGAAGCTGCAGTCAGAAATGTGTTGCTCATGTTCTTTGCCATGAAGGAATAGAATTTGAGTCCCAGCTGATGCTGTTAAGATTCCGTAGGAGCAGCCATTTACTTAGACTTCACTGAAGTCAAGATTTGGTCTGTTCTATTTCTGGAGGTATGGGAATGTGCCTGGTCTGGAAGAGGGCAGCACTCCATATCAGCTGTGCCTTGAGTGTGTGCATATGGTCAGTCCTGTTCTAATGGTGAAAGTTGTATTCTACTTTCCTGCTGTCAGAAATTCCCTCTTAATTATGTTAAATTAGGTTATCTCTGAGACCAGACATCCTCTTCAATTGTTTGGGGTTTTTCCCAAATAGTCCTTACCTATTTTGTGAAATTTATTTTTATTTGGCATGAAAAAAATAGATATGGAAGAAGTGTTAATTTATCTGAGCTCCTTTGGGCTACATTTTGTCATTTAAAGCACTGGAAATAAATTTCTGAATTGTTATAAGGGATTTAATGTATTTCATATGAATAACACTCTGTTGGAGGTGTGTTTACTGCACAAAGAGATTTTCCAGCATTTGCTACAATTATGCTATGGTTCCACAGTCACTGAGATGGGGTCTGTGCACTCCTGCTTTCCCAGCAGCACAAATTTGATCTGGATTGAGAATGGATACCTGATCTCATTTGAACAAAGTACAGTGGCTCCGTGCTGGCTACTGGGAACCACCATAAAACCTGCTGGTTTGAGGTTAACCAATCAGTTTAGGGGTTTTTATCAGATTTTGAACAACAGAGTTAGATAGTACTAGGTCAGCATGATTTTCACTCAATCATAGGAGCTTTGAAGCTGGATTTGTAGCCTTGTCACACATACTTCTGTCAATCAGATTTTCTTGAACTCTTAACTGAAAAAAATCATCTTCTAATACTTGGTTACATTAAAATAATTTTGCTGGATAATTTATTTTAAAATTGTGATAATAATCTTGAATAACATAGGAAAAACCTGATGTCCTGGAAATTAGAAAGAGTTTCTAGCTAGGGTTGCTGAAAAAACTGCTTGCTTAAGAGATCATAATCTGATCTGAGTGGATTGAAAGATTTGAAAGTATCTTCTTTAAATGTGAAGAGAGAATTGTTGCATATTAATTATTTATTTATATATGTGGGTTAAGACCCATTAGCATTTTTGAATATGGGCTGTACTTCATTTTGACAGCTTTGCATATCATCCTTAACTTAGGGAGATTCCGAAGAACTTTGGTAATGCCAGGCATACACCAAAATGTATGTAAATGTGTTTATTAAGGAGCTTCCCAGCCCTTCCCCAGCAGACATTAGGTAAAGTAAACCTTCTGAGGAGCAAGAGGACACAATGGACTACTGTGACTTTTGACTGGATGGAGTAATTTTGACATAATGGGATTAATTTTTTTTTAATCTAATGATGAGACTCCTTCCTGTTTATCAAAATTGCTACATAAGCAAGAATAATTCTGCTGCTTCCTTTATTTTTTTAATTTGGCATAAAAGCTCCAGGAGTGCAAAAAGGTGATTTCCCTAAAAGCAAGCCCATGTATCATTTACAGGGCTACAACAAAGAAATCCTAATGAGTTGCACCTACCAAGATCATTATTAATTCACCTCCAGCCACAATATTTATATGGTAATATGTTGTCATCTTTGCTATCAAGTACTACTTGATCCAATGCAATCTCATGTTTTCTTTTCTTTACAGTTGCTATGTCATGGTGATCAGTCCATGTATTTGCTGTCAACTTTGTTATTCTTTCTTCTTAGCAAGTTCTTCATTACCTGCAGAATGTGGTTGGTCACTAGCCTGAAGTGCACAATAAGGCCTTGACATTGCAGTGTTTAAAAAATTTCCCTAACTTTGACTCTAGAAATTTTGTTCTTTTTTAGGAATATGCTTTGTGTATTATGGAAGAGAAATGTCATTATTTTACATTTGTCTTAGGATGTGGCTCTCCTGGCTCAGAGCAAGGCTAGGCTCAGTCATGCTAAGCACCATGCAATAATGTATTAAATAATACTCCTTCATGCAGAGATCTCAGGCCATGTGTTCAGCTTTGCAGCCTGCAACCCCCCTCTGCTCACAATCTGTTTTTATTGAGGTAACTGGCTGGCCTTTCCATTTGGAATTCATTCCTGCCTGCTCAAAGATACTTAAATGCTCCAGTCATATTAATTTGTAGATGGGAGTCTTGAGTAATTATTGAATTGCTATATCTTAAAAGAAATTCTAGGGGCCTTATGCAGACAGATAGGAAAATAGCATGTAGATAAAAAGCACATTGCTTTAGGAGAAATGTTAATGCACAATTTCAGACAACCCCATGAATGCATATTATTAATGAAATTCATATTATTATCAAGAACTAAAAACTGAGACAGAAGTAAATTGCATCTATTGAACTTTCTTAACTCTAATTATGTGAGAAGTCTTACAAAAATATAACCAAATTTTGGGGCTATAAAATACTGCTTCTAATCACTTCTAGTGAGCAGTGTAAAGACTGCTCACTTGCTCATCTCCTTCAATGAAAGGAGTCAAGGTCCAAATCTCTACAGTGATGCAAAGAACTGCTAATGATGAGCAGGAGAGGTGGCAGATGGGAACATTTTAGTCCCTTTTTTTTTGAGAAAGGTGTCAGAAATGTCCTTGTATCTATAGAAGACAAGGTAGCCCTGCTTTAAGTACTGTGTTAGAGGCTGTATTCACTGTTCTATATTGGACTTGATTCTCTGAATGAGTAAACAGCAAGTGATACCATTTTTGACAGGTTAAAGAACAGTACCAAAGAGAGGAGGTGCACAAAGCTTGAGTAAAAACAGAATACACAGGCATGCCTCTGATTAAGTAATGAAGGTTCACAGTTAGAAAGATATCCACTTCTTTGCCTCTTTATTTCTCTATGTAGTCTTTATTATTGCAGATATTTCAGTCTCTACCTATGGAGAGATTTGGGCAGCTAACCAGTAAGATAATACTAAAAAGATTTCAAACTCAAGAATCTTCAGGTAACTTTGGGGTTTTTTCTCCCAGAAAATACCCAGAAGGCTTAGTACTCAGGCTGAGGAGTAGCCTTGCCCATTATGCACAGTGCATTGCTGGAAAAGAAAACAAAACAAAAAACCCAACAAACAAACAAACCCAACAAACTGAACCAACCAAATATACAAGTTAAAGAAAGGTCCTGTTCAAGTGAATAGTATTCATTTCTGGAAGAGCTGGGTAGTTTGAAATGAGCTGGCATGTGATAACTAACATGACAGCACACAGATATCTCTGATTGCCATCACCCATCTCAAAGGCTCTGAATCTAATTGAGATAAGCAAATATAATGGCAGAAAAAAGCATAGAAAGGAAGATGACCTTATGATAAACTTGGATGCTGAGTAGGCCTTTTAAAAGGAGCAGGGGGAAACAGGTTTTCAAATTCAGAAGCAGAGAAGGCATGTTCTGAGGTACTGTGGAGGGTGCTTGAGAGAGGACTTCTTAAAAGACAAGGCTGTGTATTTTGCTGTCCTATGAAACTTTTTGCAGGTTTATCTGAGTGATTGGCATTGAAAGGCTTCAAAAGACTGTTTCTCTGAGTATAGATAAACTATTTTTTGAAAATATCTTGAAACCTCTCACTAATTTTTAACTCTTCCTCAGGCCAAAAACTTACACCCCCTGCCACCTCCCACCAAATCTGCAGATACCATTTTCTTAATGAAAGGAATACAGAGGTGGGAGTTGAACCTTTCCATGTTCCTTGGGATTTTATACAATGTTTCATCATCCCAAGGAAATCTGGTACTCTTAAGTGAAGAATCAAATCTCAAAGCACTGCACAAGTAAATGAAATCTCTTTTGCACACTAGGGACCTTTTCATCATAGTTTTGTGTTTCAGGGGATTTCACAACCTTTACTTGAGGGAAACAAATATTCAAATCCCAGTTAGACCAGAATAGATGAAATATGCCAGGTTCAATTACCACTGGAATTAGCAGCCTATGAGAATTTTTCCATTCATATCTTCACCATCTTTTTCATGAAGTTCTGCTTAAGCTGTTTCTGGGATATGAGAGCACAGAAAAAGGGTGACCACTGTAGAACTAATCAGAAGACAGGATCTCCCAAGGGTCTCAAAAAGTGCTGGAGCCCTGAGCAGCATGTATCAGATGAAGTCTCTCACTTTTTAAAATCTTAATTTCTATGAATTTTCTCAAAACGAAAATTCACCTACCTGCAAGTATAATTTTATATATATGTGTATTCAATCTTTTTTGAAGACAGTGAATTTGCAAGAACTAATTTTCTATTTTTTATTATTAGTTTGAATTAGATTAAATATATGAAAAGCATAGTTTACTACTTGGTGTTGAATGTCCTTCACACCAAAAAAATAAGCAGACAATTTATTATCCATTAAAAGCAAAATCAAATGAGCAGAAAATACTTT
>WBNO01016533.1:0-17478 GCA_013400575.1 Peucedramus taeniatus
CAAACCATTCCATGATTCCAAGATTCCATTATTCCATTATTTCACGCTTCCACGATTCCACAATTCCATTATTCCATGATTCCACAATTCCATTATTCCATGATTCCGGGATTCCATGATTTCATCATTCCATCATTCCATCATTTTATTATTCCGTGTTTCCACGATTCCATGATTCCATGATTCCAATATTCCCGGATTCCATGATTCCATGATTCCAGGATTCCATCTTTCCATGATTCCATGATTCCATGATTCCATTATTCCATGATTCCATGTTCTCAGCACCCACTATCAGGAAAGACAAGTAACCTTAAAAAAAAAACAATAGAAGTGGTCTAAACTTATCCCTTTGCACTTTCAAAGGAAAACTGAGGGGTGGGAGTTGAAAAAAACACTTTTTATTTTTGTAATAAATATAAGCAATGTTGTGAAAAACTGAAATAGAAATTTAAAAATTGTTGAAAGTCATTAAATGAATGGTTCAGTTTGGGTTGTGTTGGAGTTTTTTCGTTCAAAAAGACTTTGATATTTTAATGCTATTATCCTGGCATCAATGGATTTTTAAATGTTTAAAACTGATTTAGAATAATAAAATGTCCAAAATCTTGAAAATTTTCCATGGAGTAGAAAACAAACCATATGGAATCAGGGAAGGGATTCCTTGGGATAAAAAGGTCCTATTGTAATGATGGACCATGGAGAAGTTGCCATTCCCTTCATTTAGTTATTTCTGTACTATTATTATTATTATTATTATTATTATTATTATTATTATTATTATTATTATTATTTTACAATCACAGCAGTTTGCCAGGTGCTCCCATGGCATTGGCACTGATACATTCCCAATGAGGGAAACAAAGGAATGGGATAAGGAAGGGGAGCTCTGGCTCCAAGTTCTCCCCATTCCTGAAGTTCCTCCAAGTTGTCCTCCTGTTCCCATTGGGATCAAATGCAGGAGATGATTAAAATTAATGGATTTCATCCCATTTTCCCTGTGCTAAGGCACAAATTCATCCTCCTGTCCCTTCATGTCCTGTCACTCCTGGCTCCCAATCCATATCCCATCCCATTTTTCTCCTTTTAGCTCCTTTCCTAATCCCCAGGCTCCACCAGAGACCCTTGACCCCCCTGGAATGTGGACTTGGCCCCACCCCATGGCCATGGACTCCCCCAAAATTCCCTCCTTCCTTCTTTGCGGAGCCACTTGGGCTCCTGCCAGGGGTTTCCAAACTCCAGACACCTCCAAATCCATCTGGATCACACCCGGAGGGAAGAAGCAGCAGAGCTGTCTGGGAAAAAGGAACTTTATGGTAATTCTGAAGCAGGGAACCAGACTTTCAGATGGGAGCTGATTTTTTGGAGGCTTGAAAAGGGATGAGGGAGCCCCAAATTCATGGGGAAAAGCAAGTAGGAACAGAGCAGGAGGAGGATGGGGCTTGTCCCAGTCTGCCTGGTCAGATCCCATCTCACAGCTGATGGATGCTGTCCAGGATAACACATTCCAAGGGATTCTTCACACTTGGATGAGCAGAAGAGGGTGGAAATGGCCAGAGCTGAAGCTTGAGGAGATCCTGGGTGGTGTGGAAAGGCTGTGGAATATTCAGGGATGGATGGAGGGGTTGGGAGCCTGAGGGAGGGAGAGCAGCATCCTCATCCCTGCCACTGGAGTGATTTTCCAAGGGATGTGGTGGCTCCAACACTGCACGGGATCAGACCCTCAAGTTCTGATTTGGGTCCCTCAGAGCCCTGCTGAGAACTCCAGGAGAGCGTGGACACAAAAATGAAACCAAATAAAAACCAAATAAAGCTGTCTGGTGACACAGAAATCTTGGGTCACCACAACTCCCTGACAGGAGGAAAAAAATGAGAGGAAATGGCCTCAAATGGCACCAGGGGAGGCTCAGGTTGGAGACTGGGAAAGAAAATTTCCCTCTCACAGTGGTCAGGCCTCGGGATGAGCTGCCCAGGGAGGTTTGGAGTCACTGTCTGTGGGAGTGCTCAGGAGGAGTCTGGATGTGGCCCTTGGGGACAGGGTTTGGGGTGATGCTGGTGGCACTGGATGGTCCTGAAGGGCTCTTTCCACCCTGATGATTCCATGATGCTGTGAAAAACCAGGGGAGACTCCAATGCTCCAAACACCAACAAACAGAAGTGACAAACGTTGCTGTCTGTGCCCAAAGCAGAGCAAGCAGGAACAGATGGGATTTTGGGAATGAGGAATTGTTCCCTGGCAGGGTGGGCAGAGGATGGGGTGGAATTGCCAGAGCAGCTGGGGCTGCCCCTGGATCCCTGGCAGTGCCCAAGGCCAGGTTGGACACTGGGGCTGGAGCAGCCTGGGACAGTGGAAGGTGTCCCTGGAGGACTGGATGAGCTTTAAGATCCTTTCCAACCCAAACCATTCCATGATTCTATGATTCCATGAAATTGGGCTGTCACCAGGGATGGGAGGGGGCACCAGAAATCCATGACCATGGTGGCCCCTGTGAGGAAGGATGAGGATGGGATGGATGAAGATGGGATGGATGAGGATGAGATGGATGAGGATGAGATGGATGAGAATGGGCTGGATGAGGATGTGATGAATGAGGATGGGATGGATGGGGATGAGATGGATGAGGCTGAACTGGAAGAGGACAGGCTGGATAAAGATGGGCTGGATAAAGGTAAGGCTGGATGAAGATAAACTGGATGAGGATGGGCTGGACGAGGATGAGGCTGGATGAGGATAAATTGGATGAGGATGAGGCTGGATGAAGATGAGGTTGGATGAGGATGGGATGGATGAGGATGGGCTGGATGAAGAGGCTGGATGAGGATGGCCTGGATGAAGATGAGGCTGGATGAGGGGGCTGGATGAAGAGGCTGGATGAGGATGGGACAGATGAAGATGAGACTGGATGAGGATGGGATGGATGAAGAGGCTGGATGAGGATGGGATGGATGAAGATGAGACTGAATGAGGATGTGACAGATGAGGCTGAGCTGGATGAGGCTGAGCTGCCTCAACCAAACCACCTCAGACCTTTGGGCTGGGTTTAGTGTTGGGTAAACCCCAGGTGATAACATCAGCCCCAGGGCAGTAGGGAAGCTTAGTAAGGCTCTGTCTCGAGCTTTGAGGTGCAGAGTGAAAGTCCTTTATGACTCTTTTATTGCTTTTGAGCCGAGATCAAAGCCCCAGCTCTAATCTGATGCCATCCCTTTTATGTTCCTACCACCCACTTGCATCCAAAGTCAATCCCAGCTCAGCCTCTTGGGCTTTCCAGGCTGGGTTGGTTTTTTTGGAGAGGTTTTCCAGGGTAATCGTCTGCCTGCTCCTCGGTGGGAGGCTGAACCTTGGAACAGAATGAGGGCAGACACAAAATTGCATCATTATTTAGCATCAATATTTTCTCTCGTTACATTAATTAGGTGGGCGTGTCTGGCCAAAAAAGCACAGTGTTGTATTTAAATTAAATTTTAATTTATTGGTGGTCAAATGTAGGCCCTCTATTATTCACAGGGGGTGTTTGTAAATACAGATTTATATAGAAGTCACAGAAGACAGAAAATAGGGAATTCATGGATTTTTCTTTCCCAGTTGGAAGTGTCACAGTGTGATTTAAACCTCTTTTTTTTTTTCCTGGAAGGGAAAGCTACTGCTGGGAATCTCAATTTATTAAATGAATCTTCTCGGGCACCAATTTTATAAAGTGCCTGAAAGTGTGAACTGGACATGAAGGGGCCAAGATGTTGAAGGGTGACAGTAAAAGCTCTGCTGACAGGAGGCTGTGTGGTCCAATTATTATAAAAATAAAGAAAGAAAGAAAGATGAAACTAAGAAAAAAAAGTTTGCAACTTCATGCCCAAACCTGATCCAAAAAGAAGGAAAAACAAGAGTTCTATGGAACAGTGCCTCTTGGAAAAAACCCAAACCCCATGGCTGGTATTTTTATTTTAATAATAATTTTAATTTATTTTCATTTGATTGTGTTTTATATCACTCTAAACCTGCTCATTTGAGAGCACAGCTCCCAGGAATCACCTAAACCTGCACTGGTGCAGCAATTCCCACCTGCCTGGGAATGGAATGAGGAGCTGGGGGATGGAGTTTGGATAAAAAGCGGTAACAAAAAGGAGTGAAAAAAAGAAATGGAGATGTCTCTGCTCCTGGCAAATCAAAGAGCAGAGGGTTTGAGTTTGGATCTCTCTCAAAAAGATGCCCTGGAACCCAACTGAAATGTTTGGGATGTTTCCTTTCAGGTTCCATGCACTTTGTAGTAGGAAACAAAGGAAAACTCAACCAGTAAAACAACAACAAAAAAGAGCTTTTTAAATAACAAGAGATGAAGACTCAGGAGTTTCACCTCAGAAGTGCTGAAATAAAATCTTCTAATGCTCTGAAAATGCCTCTCTTGGGGTTTTTACCTCACCTAGGACTAATCAGTGAATGAATCTCAGATCTGGGAGGTTTGTGACTGGCCAGGCCTTTGGATTTGACTCATTTTTATTTGGCAGAGCAGGAGTTTGAGACCTTTTTATAAAGAGAGACCTCAAATGATTCACAAAACCAGGAACAGGCTGCCCGGGGAGGTTGATGATGTCCCTGGATCCCTGGCAGTGCCCAAGGCCAGGCTGGACACTGGGGCTGGAGCAGCCTGGGACAGTGGAAGGTGTCCCTGCCATGGCAGGGGTGGCTCTGGGTGATCTTTAAGATCCCTCCCAGCCCAAACCATTCCAAGGTTCATGAAAAAAAATTAAGCTGTCCATAAACCCAGGTGAAAATAAATCAGCTGCAGGAACACAAGACACATCCAATGAAAATTCCCAAGCAACCCAAACCTCTTTTCCATTAGAAGAGTCTTTTTTTCTTTCTAATCAGTTGCAAAATTCAGATTTAAAGGTGAATTGTGGTGACAGGGACACTTCAAAAAGACCTAAAGCTCATCCAGTGCCACCCCTGCCATGGCAGGGACACCTCCCACTGTCCCAGGCTGCTCCAGCCCCAGTGTCCAACCTGGCCTTGGGCACTGCCAGGGATCCAGGGGCAGCCCCAGCTGCTCTGGCAATTCCATCCCAGCCCCTGCCCACCCTGCCAGGGAACAATTCCTCATTGCCAAGATCCCATCCAGCCCTGCCCTCTGGCACTGGGAGCCATTCCCTGGGTCCTGTCCCTCCAGGCCTTGTCCCCAGTCCCTCTGCAGCTCTCCTGGAGCCCCTTCAGGCCCTGCCAGGGGCTCTGAGCTCTCCCTGGAGCTTCTCCTCTCCAGGTGAGCACCCCCAGCTCTGCCAGCCTGGCTCAGAGCAGAGGCCTGGAATGAAAGGAATTTTTAAAGAGGAATGTGGGATGACATCACCTCTGGGGTGGGCGGCACTGCTGCTTTACAGGTGAGAAATTCTCATTTTCTGGTTTTCCATGGAGTGAGGAGACTGATGGATTGGTCAGCAGGCAAATTCCATAGTGGGAATACAAGTTCATCAGTTCACCAGTTAAGTTTCATTTTTCATTATTTTCAGTTGTTTTTTTTTTTTGTTTTTTTTTTTTTTTCCCCAGGATGACTTTTTTTAATGTGCTAAAAATGTCTCATTGTGGTCAAACACAACCCAGGACCTTCCTTAAAATCCCACCCCCTCTCCTGGGGTGTTTGCCTCACCCAACTCTTTGGAGATCATGGAAGGTGACTCATGCTTGCTCTAGCAACATTTTTAATATTTTTTTAAATTTCAGTTCATTTTCAGAGCTTGAGGAGAGGAGATTTTTCGTGGAAAAGGGCAGGGTGAGAGCAGGGTCAAACAGATCTCATGAAAAGTTGAACCAGGGCAGGTTCAGATTGGATATTTGGAAAAAAAAATTGCCTGGAAGAGTGGTCAGGCAGTGGAATGAGTTGCCCAGGGAGGTGGTGGAGTCACCATCAAGGTGGGAAGAGACCTTCAGGATCATCCAGTCCCAACTATTCCAGCACCACCACCATCCTTGAGGGGAGGAGCGTGGGTGATGTCATCCCCCATTCCTCTTGGAGAATTCCTGTCATTCCAGGCCTCTGCTCTGGGCCAGGCTGGCAGAGCTGGGATTGTTCAGGCTGGAGAGGAGAAGCTTCAGGGAGAGCTCAGAGCCCCTGGCAGGGCCTGAAGGGGCTCCAGGAGAGCTGGAGAGGGACTGGGGACAAGGCCTGGAGGGACAGGACACAGGGAATGGCTTCAAAGTAGGATTTGATGGGATTTTGGGGATGAGGAATTGTTCCCTTGCAGGGTGGGCAGGGGCTGGGATGGAATTGCCAGAGCAGCTGGGGCTGCCCCTGGATCCCTGGCAGTGCCCAAGGCCAGGTTGGACACTGGGGCTGGAGCAGCCTGGGACAGTGGAAGGTGTCCCTGCCATGGCAGGGGGGGGACTGGAAGATCTTTATGAAGGTCCCTCCCAACCCAAAGCATTCTATGATTCCATGATCTTGGAGCACGATTCAGTATCAAGCCTGATCCCACCAAGGGGAGGATTCCAAGGCAGGCTCACTGGTTTAGTTGGAAGGGAATTTTCTGCTCAGGTTTCCTCCTTTTTCCAGGAAAATCCTCATATCTGCCTGTCAAGTCCTGATTTTTAGTGGAATCTCATCCCTGTTCCTTTCTCTTTGCCTTCCATTTGGTTATAACAACCCTGGAACCACTCGGCCACACATTTATCTTTGGGATTAAAGAGAATATCCTGCATTTATCCCTNCCAACCCAAAGCATTCTATGATTCCATGATCTTGGAGCACGATTCAGTATCAAGCCTGATCCCACCAAGGGGAGGATTCCAAGGCAGGCTCACTGGTTTAGTTGGAAGGGAATTTTCTGCTCAGGTTTCCTCCTTTTTCCAGGAAAATCCTCATATCTGCCTGTCAAGTCCTGATTTTTAGTGGAATCTCATCCCTGTTCCTTTCTCTTTGCCTTCCATTTGGTTATAACAACCCTGGAACCACTCGGCCACACATTTATCTTTGGGATTAAAGAGAATATCCTGCATTTATCCCTAAGTCAAGGATAAATGTTAAAAAAAAAAAAATCAAAAACCCATGAAATACTTTTGCCATTGATTATTTTGATGCATTTTCTGCACTTCCCTCAGCCATCAGGAGCTCCAATTTCCTCCCAGACTGAACTTTGGCCTCCTGCTGAGGAATCTCTGCCATTTTCCTTGGAAAAATTCCAAGCCTTTATTTTTTTCCCCATCCATCACCCTACCCACAATTTGGGAGCAATGATTTTGGCCTATTTTTTGCTACTTAGGGGCTAAATTCCTTCAGTTCTTCCACACCTTCATTCCATGTCTGTATTGAGTAGGTTGGAAATTTTTTAATATGGAATTTTGGTGTAATGATGAAGGATTTTCTGTGGAGTTTAAAAATTATCCCTGGCAATTTAAAGTGTTTTATTCTCTTTTTTTTTTTTTTTTTTTTTTTTTTTTTTTTTTTTTTTTTTTTTGGGGGGACAANGGCAACAGAAAAATGCATGGATTTCAAATATAATGGTCATAATGATAATGATAATAATAATAATAATAATGATAATAATAATAATA
Source organism: Peucedramus taeniatus (assembly GCA_013400575.1). Classification (NCBI taxonomy): domain Eukaryota; kingdom Metazoa; phylum Chordata; class Aves; order Passeriformes; family Fringillidae; genus Peucedramus; species Peucedramus taeniatus. Next base: position 7,538 of record WBNO01016533.1, read on the forward strand.
ATAATGTCATAATAATAGCAACAATAATGTAATAATAGAATACATAATATGAAAGAGAGAGATGTGAAAAATATTTCAAAATTGCTACCAGTTATTCCCTTTTTTTTCCATCATGATCTTGGGATGAGAACAGCACTTGGAGACAGCAAGATAATGATGATGAAACATGGCTGAACTAAAGACTTAGGACCAGATTCCTGCTCTTCTTCCCTAAATCCCACAAAACTGAGCTGCTTTTACACCAAACACCAGCAGGGCTGAGAATCGAGGTGGTGTCATCCAGTTTTAACCCCCGCTGGAAGTTGGGAATTTTCCGTAACCGGGATTTGAAGCGTCCCCGAATTCGGCCACCCACGCAGGAAATGTCTCGGAGCAGGTGCTCAGTCCTGGCTGGCTCCACCAGGGCTTTGTGGGATTCTGATCTCAGTGCCCAGTTATGATCCCAAACAAAAGGCTTTCAGAGAAATTCCAAGTGAAGAAACCGAGGAGGATGGAAGTGACGGGAATGACGGTCCCGAAATGCATTAAAAGGGATGAGGAGTTGGGGAAAAGCCAAAAAAACCCCAAGGGTTTTGTGCTGGGTTGGCTCCTCCTGCTTCCCAGATCACCTGGTGGAGGAATCAGGGAGCAGATCCATTTTAGAGGACATTTCAACCAACTGTTTGCTTGAACATATTAAAAACATCAGAACTCCTACTGAATAATCCCTCCTGGATTAAAGTTTTGGGAATACTAAAGCCAGGAATTACAGAAAATGCTGATTTAGTTTTATTTTTTACATGTCGCGTTTTGGAGATGCACAAGCTGGCAAAAAATAGGAGAAAATTCTACAAAACAGGAAAAATTTGCTGCTTGTTTGAGTCCAGCTGATCCAGTTGGAATTCAGTGGTCCTGGTGTGTCCCATCCAACTCAGAATATTCCATTATTCCATAATTCCATAATTCAGGTCACAAGCTGAACTTTTGTGTCTTACTTCCAAAGTTTGCTCTCTCTTCTCTCCCCATCCCTCCTGCCATTTGCTTTATGAACTTCTATTTATTTGATGCCTTCTATTTATTTGATTAAAATCCCTTTTAATTTCTGTCAGAAAAAAAAGAGGGATAAACTGTCACCTTTCCTAAAAGAGGAGTTAGTACCCTCCTTCCAGTGATTCCATTAGTTATTATTATTAAAAATGTAGGAATTCTAGTACTGGTCTGTACTGGGGAACCATTTCTGGTCTAAGTTGTGGAAGAGAAAAATAGAGAGGCCCTTCCCTGTTGGAAAAAATATTACCAAAAATTTCTAAATATCTGTATTTAATGGTTCCATTTCATTTAGCTGGGCAATATCATGGAATCATGGAATGGTTTGGGTTGGGAAGGACCTTAAAGATCTTCCAGTGCCATGGCAGGGACACCTTCCACTGTCCCAGGCTGCTCCAGCCCCAGTGTCCAGCCTGGCCTTGGGCACTGCCAGGGATCCAGGGGCAGCCCCAGCTGCTCTGGCAATTCCATCCCAGCCCTGCCCACCCTGCCAGGGAACAATTCCTCATTGCCAAGATCCCATCCAGCCCTGCCCTCTGGCACTGGCAGCCATTCCCTGGGTGCTGTCCCTGCAGCCCTTGGGAATTGTCTCTCTCCAGCTTTCCTGGGGCTCCTCCAGGCCCTGCAAGGCCACCCTGAGCTCAGCCCAAAGCTTCTCCTCTCGAGGTGAACAATCCCAGCTGTCCCAGCCTGGCTTCCTCCAGCCCTCAGAGCATCCTGGACTCATTCCTACAGATCCACATTTTTCTTGAATTGGGAATCCCAGAGTAGAGATTGGGAATCACCTTCCCACCCTTCACTGTCCAGGAAGTCAAGGGAATGAGCTGGGCCTACAACTCTTGCTTTACAAAGCTGAAGTTGGGTGAAATTAAACCTTCCTTGCCTAAACCCTGAGCCTGAGATGCTTTAAGTGCTTCCAGCGCTGAGAGCCTTCAGCTTTCCCTACATCTTTATTTCACTGGAATATCCAAATGGAAACCACATTCCAAGTATGGTTCGGTCCACGCGAGTGTCAGGGATCAGCCCCTGGCATTGGGAATTGCTGAAATCCATGAGGTTCTCCTGGGAACAGCTGGGAATGTCTCTTCCTTTCCCCCATCAGTCCAACATCAGCTCATGGAGCTCCAAGGATCTCACTGTGGGGCTGATTCCCACCCTGGAGAACATCACAGGAGAATTTCGAGGCTTTTAAAAGCTCCCCTGGGACCCTGCAGCTAAAAAAAGTGCTTTAAACCAACTCCTGTGGCAGGAACATGGAAAATTTCACTTTTCAAGGCCTGCTGAAGGAGTTTGTGGGCACCTGCAGACACCCACGCGCACGAAGCCTTGTTTTAATCATTAACCCAGCCAAACTCAAGATTAAGCTGTCGTGTCCCAGCCTAACGTGCTGAAAAGATCAAGGCATTTAATGAAGTGTAAAATCCATCCCACTGACGACGCGAGGAACGTCGCTCTCTCCAGGGAAAACTCCGTGCAGAAAATGTGGCTTTTTAATGAAAGTTCTTTGTGTCTGGTTCATATTCTGGGCCATGAGAACAGATTGGGGTTGTTGCTGTTGTTTTGGCACATTCACAGCCTGAAGGGCTGCACCACTTGATTTTTTCCTAACAACTTGAACTCCTTGGCAGCCAGCCCTGCTCCAGAGTGGATTACTCCTCTCTCATTTAATGGGATGGTTCATTAGCAGATCCAGTCTTGTAGTTGGGGAGGAGAGCAGGAAAAATTGAAGAATTTCTGAGCTGCTTTGTGCTCAGTTCACAGCTCTGAGAAATCAGACCCGGCCTTGAGACACTCAGTTAATGACTCTCTGTCTCGGGGTGATTATTCCTGACCTGGCTTCCTCCTCACGGATGTTAGACTTGGCCTAATTGTGGAGGCAGAATTAAAAAATCCCAACCATGAGAGCAAAGATTGACTGTGGGAGACTTTTCAAGCTCCATTTTAAGATGGAGTTGGAAAAGGGCACCTAAAATTTAGGTTACCGGGGGAAAGGGGTGGAAAACACATTCTGGGAGGAGATGTTTGGGGTGTAGTCTGAAGGAGAGGAGGCTCAGGGGGTTCTGAAGGGGGTTCCCAACCCTGATGATTCCATGATTCTGGAAATGAGAGGTGTCTATGCTGAGACAGAGCTTGCCCAAATAACACAGCAAATTTATAAAGCAATTCTCCTAAACTTGAGTTGGATGTCTTGGTGAAGATTCCTCCCTCGCTCTCATAAATCCCAGCTTTAGGAATGGTTTAGAACTTAAAAATAATCATCATCCATCTGCAGCATTCCTTCCTTTCCAGACAACCATGCTGGTGCTGTCCAAGCTTCCCACATCTGCTGCAGGGCTCCTGTAATCCAGGTTTTCCTGAGAGCAAGTTGTCATCCCACCCCGGATGCACCAGTAAATCCCAGTTAGCTCAGACTCCACCAGTGGGCCAGGAATGTTCAGTGCCTCGTTCCTGTAACATTTACACAGGAATATGAACTTCCAAGAGCAGAACACAACGTGCCTCTGGTGAGTAATAAAATACCGAATTTCCTCGCTGCTGGAATTAAATAACCTCATTCTGTCACTCACTGGAGGATATCAGCAGTTACAAATCTCGGCTTTAAGGGAAAACCAGAGGAGAAAAAGGGAACAGGTGATTTTTAGCTTTAGGCTGGAAGCTATTGAAGGCATCCATCTGTGTATTTCTTTGCTCCTTAAAAAGGCTTTCCAAATTTAGCTCTCTGTGGATTGTTGGAGGGGAGGAGTAAAGGTGTAGTTGTCTGTGAGTAAAATGTTTGGTGGGAAGGTTTTACTCCACCTAAAGACTCCAAGCTTCCTCTCAGTGCAAGGCAGAGCAATCCCTGTGGAGCAGCTGTTCCCAGAGCTCCTGGCAAGGTTTGTGAGGTTCCTTGCTCAGTGACAGTCATGAGCTCCTCTTGGAAAGATTTTATTTTTACTGAATTCCAGGATCATAAAGGTGGGAAGAGTCCTTCAGGATCATTCAGAGCCACTCCAGCACCACCACTTGATTTTTTTTCCTAACAACTTGAACTCCTTGGCAGCCAGCCCTGCTCCAGAGTGGATTACTCCTCTCTCATTTAATGGGATGGTTCATTAGCAGATCCAGTCTTGTAGTTGGGGAGGAGAGCAGGAAAAATTGAAGAATTTCTGAGCTGCTTTGTGCTCAGTTCACAGCTCTGAGAAATCAGACCCGGCCTTGAGACACTCAGTTAATGACTCTCTGTCTCGGGGTGATTATTCCTGACCTGGCTTCCTCCTCACGGGGGAAGGAATCACCAGCATCACCCAAACCCTGTCCCCAAGGGTCACATCCAGACTCCTCTGGGACAATTCCAGTGACTCCAAACCTCCCTGGGCAGCTCATCCCAAGGCCTGACCACTCTGACAGGGAAGTTTTCTTTCCCAATCTCCAACCTGAGCCTCCCCTGGTGCCATTTGAGGCCATTTCCTCTCATTTTTTTCCTGCCCCTCCTGTCAGGAGTTGTGCAGAGCAATGAGGTCCCCCCTGAGCCTCCTCTTCTCCAGACTTTCCAAGGATCCAGCTTCCAGTTTGATGGACAGCTCAGATTTCCAGCTTCTCCATCAAACTTACAGATCCAGCAGCTGAAAAGTTGAAGATGGAGCCTCCTCTTTCCTGCAGCACTTTCTGCTTTAATGCATTTGGAATAAAACCTTCTCGTATGTCCGAAAAAGCAAATTCCTGCTTTAACCAATTCAGGGGGAAGTTAAAGATGTCCATGGTAAAAAAATAAATAATGGATTTAAAAATGGGTCATGCTCTGTTATAGCATCTCATGATAGCAAGGATCTCTTTCTTTTTGAAGTGTTAAACTGTGGTTTTTATTTAATGGAACTCCCCAGCCAAGGCTGGCATTCGTCAATCTGCAATTTATTAGCCCTGATCCTCTTTCTGCAGTGTTTTTAAATAAAACTGGGGCTGGTTTTTATTTACTGCAACTCCTGGCCTTCACTGGCAGGTGAAAGTGAACAGCAGAAAAAGCTGCCAGGGAATTTTCAGGCTCTGGGAATGTCCCAGGGTAATGGGGAATATGTGGAGGGGCAGCGGTGGGGTTTACTGGGGGCTCCACATTTTCCCAACCTGGGCAGCAGGGAGGGAAACTTCCTTCCAACAGGGAAATTCCCAGTCCTCAAAAACCTGGAGAACCTTCCAAAGGATGACAGGGAGTTCAACACTTATTTTCATGAGGCAGGTGCATGAGGGGGGTCAAGATGAAGGCAAAAATTCCTGCAGGATTTTCCTGAGCAGCTGAATTCTCCTCCTGAGATGTAAAAGCTGCTGCTGGGAAAAAAAAAAAAAAAAANAAAAAAAAAAAAAAAAAAAAAAAAAAAAAAAAAAAAAAAAAAAAAAAAACAAAAAAAAAAAAAAAACCAGAGGCTTAACCTTCCTGAATATATTTTTAATTAAAACCTAAACTCCTGGGAATTCCATCTCTGGGATATACCTCATGTGAGGGCAGAGGGAACTTGAGGGAACAACCTAACTTTGAAAATCTTGGGAAAAACCCTCTTAGAAAATCTTGAACTTTGAAAATCTTTATTTTCCCAGCTTTTCTGAGGCCTGTGGAAGGGGAAAATCATCCCCAGCTTGGAGCTGATCTCATCTCACACTGATCCCAGCCTGCCAGGGATCCTCCTGAGCCTTTTACTCCTTGTTTCTGATTTTTAAATCCTTGTTTCTGATTTTTAAATCCTTGTTTCTGATTTTTAAATTCCCTGCAGGATTGTTGAGCCTGAGAAAGTTTCAGGTACATTCTGCCCCTGCATTTTTTATCTGGGTGTACCTGGAAGGTCTTGAATCCAATTTTCCTGGTTTAAAAATCTGGTTTGGGAGTAAACTCTGAGTGGGGGAAGGTGAAAGAAGTGGATTAAGATCCCAATCCAGCTGCTGGGAGAGGGGGGAAGCTGCAGAGTCCTCACCCATCTTGTGTCTCTTGTAACACCTTCAGTGGAGCTGCAGGAGGGGTCTGAGCTCCTTTCCCAGTCCCTCCCTGGGTGAATGTCACCCAAGCCAAGGGGGCACCTGTGGTGTGTTTTATGGAGAAGGTCTGTGTCAAGTTTTACCTTCTTTTCTGCCAGGGTCGGGATTAAATGTGTGAGATGTATTTCTTGTTGGGACTCAGATGTTTATTAGTTCTTATCTCTGTCACAGTCTCACAAACCCTGAGTTCTGCAGCACTTCACTCTCACAAACTAAAAATGGAGCCCTGTCTCTCTCTCTACAAGGCCTTTGAAGGATAAACTGTCCAATTAAGAAATGACACCGAAATTATTTTCACTTTTAACCCAATAACAACCACCCGTGCCTGCAATGGGGACTTTTTTATCCAATTGCACAAAACCACCCAAAGCCATGGAGAAGAAGGAGGAGGAGAAGAAGAAGGAGAAGGATGAGGAGGAGGAGGAGAAGAAGGAGAAGAAGAAGATGGAGAAGAAGGTGAAGAAGAAGGAGCAGCCTCCACCCTAAAACCTCCCTCTTGCTTTCTATCTAATCCTGATTCTAAACCCTGAAACTCTGTGATGTTCCACACTTCTATCCAAACTCCACAGCCACAATCCCAGTTCTGTCATTCCATTTTGGGAGCTTCTCCACGGCCTCAGGTCAATGCAGTGTTCTCTTGGGGGTCAGTGCCTGGCAGCACAGAAAGTCTCCAATTCTCAGCACCCATGGTTCCTGGTATCTCTGGATCCTTTCCAGGCCTGGATCCTGCTGGAGCACCTCCACTCTCAGGTTCAGCATCCAGTCTGTGACCCCTGGTGATCCAAGGAATAATGCACGGGATTGCAGAGGTTGGATGTTCCCCATGGATGGCTGGAAACACCTGTTGGATTTTCCTGCTACCATCAGACATCCCCCCCTCAAGCTCCTTTAGGATAAAAAGGCCTCATTCTAGGAATCAGGGAATCCTATTAAAGCCTGGATCAAGCCAGGGGTGAAGGGAAATTCGAGTTTTGGCCTCCTGTAGACAGAGGGGGCCCATGAAATTTTGGGGCTGAAGCTGCTACATTATAGGAGTGGGAGAGGGAGGAGAAGGCAAAGGGCTTTGCAGGGCTCCTCTGGGAGCTGGAAGAGATTCCTGCACATCCAATTAGTGAGATGGAGAGCAGATTAAAACCAGATTATTGTCACTGCAGCTAAGCAGGAGCTCCCTTCTGCTCAAGATGTTGCTCAGATGTGAGTCAGGGTGGCCTTCACCTCCCCAAAAGTGATTCAGGGAAGTACCTGCCCCATCAGCAGGTTTAAATATTCACATAATTTTTGAAAGGATTATTAAATTAATAAATACAATTCTATTTATCCATTATTATTAATTTTATTTCCTTTTTGCCCCCCTTGGTTGAGGCGTGGCTTTCAATCCATACTGGAAATTTAGAATTTCCTTAAGCAAAATGCTCAGGGTCATTTGCATGGTGACCATGCAAATACCTGGGCAAACAAACACCCTGCTTCTGGACGAGGCTTTTCTTCTCTGCTGCAGTCTGGTCGTGAAATTCTGACCTTTGTTGGATTTGTGGTTGCAACTGAACTCGTTGGGCAGAGAAAGAGGCTGGAAAAATCCTTTGCATACACAAAGCACAGCAGCAAGAGCAGCAATAACAAAAGGCAGGATAAGAACACATCCCATGGGAAGCTTTTCCAAAGGTGATGGAGTCAAAGGATGGATGGAGTGAAAGCTTTAGGTAGGAACAGGAAGCCAAGCAGGATGGGTACAGTCCTGCCAGGCTTCCCAGGCAGCCTTGGAAAAGCAATTTCCTCTCTTTTTGCCCCCATTCCCTCTGGAAAATGTGGGTGGGTGCTTCCTTCTTTCCAATCCTGGCATTTACTTCTCATCCTGGAGATGCTGAGATGGCACCTGAGGGTTCTGCCTCCTACTGTTGTCCAAGCAAAGGAGATTGAAGAAAAGCTGGAGCGGGACATGAACCCTGAAAATGGACCTGGAAAAAGCCAGGACAAGTTAATTTGTGCTGTAACTTGCTCCAGTTCTTTCCATGGAATCATGGAATGGTTTGGGTTGGAAGGGATTTAAAAATCACCCAGTTCCACCCCCTCCATGGGCAGGGACACCTTCCACTATCCCAGGCTGCTCCAAGCCCCATCCAGCCAGGCCTTGGACACTTCCAGAGATGAAGCAATCCCAACTCTGAGGATTTTTAGATGGTCTTTGAGGTCCTTTTCAACCCAAACACAGTTCCCTGTACAAAAGGTCTGATCCCAGAGATTTGGATCAAATAACACATTTTCTCCTCCTCATTCACTTTTAATCATTTTTGGAGAAGCTGGGCAGGGAGCAGAACAGGATATCCACATAGGAATGTGTATTTATTCATACACATGAATATTCCTGGTTGGACCTTTTTGATGCACAGAACAGACCATTTCTGGGCATTTCTCCATATTTAAAAATACATCCTGGCAGTCCCAGGGAATAATACCCAGACACTTCCACTTTGGCCCGACAGCCTCCTTTCCTCCCTGATTTTGGATGTAACAATGTGCTAAGCTGAGCCTGAAGCTTGCCAAAGCCAAGCTCCTCACCAGGGTGCCCTCCAGCCCCACAAAGGCTGGCTCTGCTGAACTCTTGGAGGAAGCAAATTCCAGAGGCAAGAGTTCACCCTTGGAGCTGGGAATTCTCGTCTGCTGCAGGGATTTCAGATTTGTGGTGTCTGGCTGCTGTTTGAAAGTGATAAAAATGTGTTTGGTATAAGACAAGCTTCCTTTCTCAATGTAAATACCTTTCTGGTTGGAAAACAGATCTTCCAAAGGCAAAATACGGAATGAAGAGGTTGCCCAGAGTTTGTGGATAATGGGAACCAAAGCCTCATGAAAGGAACAAGATGCCCATCCTGTAATCCTTCTGCAGAGACTTTATATTTGAGGGAATACCCTGACTCAGAGGGTTGTATTTGAGGGAACCACACAGAAAGAGGAATCTAAAAGTAGGACAGAGAGCTGGGGGAAATAAGAAATGCAAACACAGTCAAAAAACACCAAGAACATAGGTATTATTTTAATAGAAGTGATACAGAAAGCAAAATTTGCTCATTTGCCCCTTAATTGGGGCAGAGGCATCTCTCCCTCATGGTGTCATGACACATGGGCAAGGACATCTTCCACTGTCCCAGGTGGCTCCAAGTCCCAATGGCCAAACTGGCCTGGGACACTTCCAGAGATCCAGGGGGAGCCAGAGCTTCTCGGGGCGCCCTGTGCCAGGGCCTGCCCAGTTTCCCAGAGAGCAATTCCTTCGAAAACCCCTCAGAGTTCAATCCCTGGAGCCAGGCTGGGGGCATTCCTCAGCAGCCCTGCCAGCCTTGAGCAGCCTTGTGCCCGTGGCGCCGCAGGGGCCAGGGGAGAGCCGCAGGAGTGGGTGCCTCAGGCACTGCCCCGAGCCAGGGGCAGCAGCCGGGCCCCGGCCTTGGGCGAGCGCACGAGGCTCTCGTGGTGCCGCTGCTCCAGCTCGGCCCGGTGCCCGTGCATGGCCCCGGCCTTGCCTGCTGCCCCTGCCCCGCTCGGCTTCCCGTGCCCCTCAAAGGCGCCCAGGCCGCGCTCGCTGCCCCCGGCTGTCACCGCTGAAGGCAGGGACGAGCCCCGGTGCCCGGGCACAGCCCTGAGGGACAGCCCTGCTCCCCGGGCTCCCGCGCCTCCTGGAGCCACCGCCCACAAGTCCCCGGCCCCTCCGTCCCTGCGGCCAATTCCTCGTGGCCTGGGCAGCGCAGCCGCCAAAGCCAGGGCTCTGCCCTGCGGGGCTGCGGCTGTCGTGTGGCAGCGTGGCCAAAGCCTCTCAGGCCTCTGGGCACAGCAGGGGCCACCAGTCCCGGGGCTGCTCCCAGCCAGATCCTCTCTGCTCCACTGATGCTGGGCTGCCGGGGCTGGCCCTTTGTGACACGGGCACACGGTGT
>WBNO01016535.1:0-15126 GCA_013400575.1 Peucedramus taeniatus
GAAAGCCTTCATGGTGCAGAAATGATAAGCTCAATTCACCCCCAGGGTAACTTCAATATATTTGGGAAGCCAGTCTGCCACCTGCCTTGACAGCAACAGCTACAGGGGAAGGAATTTGAACCCTTTTGGGCTGATATGGATGTTGAGGCAAACACAGGTTGAAGTTCTTCTCAAAGTAAATCATTTATATTCTATATAATGCTGGTGCTTTTTTTTTTTTTTTTTTTTTTTTTTTCTTTGGGTGCCATCTCAGTGTGAAGATAAACAGAGCTGGCAGGAAATATCCTCTCAAAACAGAGAAAAAAAAGCCTTAAGGAACTTGATAGATAAATTTGTACTTATATTTCCCCACTCTGCTGAGAGATTTATCCTGCAATAAAAGTTATGCCAGAAGCTCAGACAGACAAGTCCAGATTAATGCCAAACTCCTGCCAGAACCACTAAATGATCTGCATGGTCAGAATCTATTTTCCAATGTGTGAGAAATGACTGCCCTAACAGATTATTTAGTTTTAAGATTTGCTTTTAACAAGCTGTAGCAATGAGTTGGTGAGTGTTTGCCCTGTGCATACAGGCAGTTTCTATTGTGTTTTGGTGTGCACTTTCACCTGCTTAAGCAGGTCATCCTCCAAGAGAGAAAAAAAGGAAAATAAAAAATTCCTATCTGTCCAGATGGTCCAAAAAAGCAACTCACAGGTGGTTGGAGTCAAAAAGGTTAGAGCTGTTGATTTTGTTAATCCATTCACTCACAAACAGAGATTCCTCTTCTTCAAACTCTTCTATTTCAGTCTTTTGATGCAGGTAATTTGACCTTATGTGGAGGACAAAAAGTGTCTGTTGAAAGATAAGGATGTTTTCAGAGTCATAGGCACCTGAACAACTGATTTCAACTTCTATGGGGTCTTCCCTGATGCCAGCTTTAATTTTTATTCATCACGGTGTTGACTTGGTTAATTGTGCATTGAAAACAGCACCATTTGCACCATTAACATTGGGCTGATCTGTTCTATCAACAGAGGAACACAGCCCAAATTGATGCAAAACCCCTTGCAGCTGAAACTTGTCATGTGAGATCTGGTTCCAAAAGACATTACTCACAGTTTTGAAGAAAAAAGGTGTAAAAAAGAAAATAATGGTTTTCCCCTTTGCAAAAAACCACAAAGCAACCCACAATAACAATAAGAAGTAGAAAAAAGGCAGGAGAGTGGAATTTTGCTACTGTTCAGATATTTCAACAAATGTTTGATCCAGCATTCACTGAAGTCAGCAGGATTCTTTCCATTCCCTCCCTTTTCCAATTGCAGCATCATTAGCCACATTACTTCTAACTGTTGGGCATCTACATCTAATGTTGCCCTCTCAATTGCAGCAAATAAAAATAGAAAATTAGAGAACTCAGCTTTCCATATCAGCACCTGAGGAAGGGGACTGAGCAAAATTTCCACCCAATTACCTTCATGGCCAGATGCACAAGGTTTTGATCACCTTTCCTTCAGTTTGGGAAGCATTATTTGCTGTGCAGCATTTTCCAGGTGATGCTGTAAATGATAGACCCTGATAGGCAAGGTACATCATGTATGGGTGTTGCTCCTGGAGCTGCAATCTTTGCACTTCCCATTTTTTGCCACTTCACATTTGCAACATTAACATTGCGTTAACACAGGGATGGAGTGTTTAATATGGGTGTGCAGTTGTTTGCAAATCAGTTTGCAAAGCACTTTGGGATCCTTCTGGATGAAAGGTGCTATATAAGTGTCAGTCATTATTACTATCATTATTATCATTATTATCATTATAAGTTCACAAGGAGACAAACAACCACGATGGAATAACACTGGGGGTAGATTTTTTCAAAGCCAGAGTGGAAATTTGGGCTGCATGTGAGTGCCATGAATGCACAGTTAATGGCAGCTCTAATAGATTACCCTGCAAGGAGAGCTTTGGCCTTGTGAAAGGATAGGTACTTTCAGAGCTACAACTCCAGTCCTTAAAGCAGCACATCTAGGTAATGCCAGGGAATTTCAGCTTCTTTTCCTGCTGTGAAAGATGATTCATGCCAGGACATGTAGTGGGGGGTGTTGGGGGATTTGATGGGAGGAAGATTTGTGGGAGCCCTGTGAGGTGGCAGCTGTATTGGGATTTGCAGCAGCTTCTGACCCTGTAGCACGATGTGCATATTCCAGGAGAGAGCTGGAGAAGCTCACCTTCTCCATAACTCTGTGCAAATTCATCTCAGAGCAAAACCTTTCATCTGGATAGGTGAGAAAAAGAAACCAAGGAGTGTCTCTGGTATTTTGAAAGCCAGAATGTGTGTCAGAAGAGATGACTGTTTTCTGGACTTTCAGAAAGCAGTTATATTTCTAACCACCAAATATAACTAATCTTCTGGTTTAGCATCTTCTGTCCACCAATGTTCCTTAAGGGGTTACTGTCCTTCTCATCTCTACAAACAAAAATTCTTGTTTGGATGAACTTTAAGTTAACTCCATGGCTGGGGACATTCCTACTTAAGACTGGAGAGTTTAGCAGTGTGGATTTTCAAGGGTTTAACTGGGTTTTTTTTTGCTTGTTTTGGTACTTATTTTGCCAATGGATAGTTTTTCAAGCATTTAAATTGAGACATTTATGAGGACTCTACAGTAGAGGGATATCTGTTGTGGAACCATGCCCCAAGTTATGTATAGAAATATAGCCCTGGATTGTGAATACATCTATAGATGGCACGGGTTCTGCTTTTAATATTGCAATTTCATATCACTGTCTTCATTTTTTCTTGAGGAGGCTAAAAGCCAAGTGTTTGGCTCAAATCAGACATGACATTTTAAAACATAATTATAAAGTAATTGACTGAAACCAGAAGTTACTGTTAGCAGGTTGCATGGCTGAAGTGGAAATGGCCATAAAGCATATCTCATGACATAACAGTCCCTAACACTATACCAGAACTGGGTCTGGTATATCAGAACGTGGTTTTGACAGCACCAACAGAAAGAGCTACTGTCCTAATCATATGTGTTAGTATCCAGGCACCTACTTCCAAACAAAATTAACCCTCGATCTGGATTTTAAAACACCTAATTTTAGTCTAGTTTCTTAAGGAACAGAATTTATGCAATCAGCCTCTTTGTGTTCCTGTCCATCTGTTCCTCCTCCTCAGGAACTGTGAAACCACTGAAATTTGACTGATCTGTGGCGTGTTTGGGGTCCCCAGGTCTTGGATATTGAAGTGGAGCTAAAGCAGCATGAAGTGAGCTGAAGTGGAGGTGGAGTGAAGCAGCACAAAATTTGGCCCTTCTAAGTGGCTTGGCTTGCTAATTAGTTTAAAGGACAGACAGATCATGTTATGTTCCATGTGATAATGAAAAGGCAGATGCTACAAATATCCTGCTGCTTTACCAGGCAGGAGCATTCCAGACTATATTCCTCACAGCCTACACCACAGAATGACAATTTAGGGTAAATGGGACCTGTGGCATGAGCCACGTGGATGTAAATCAAGGCTAAATTGAGGGCACTGACCCATTTCCTCAGTTTACCAGGAAATTCCTGTCCCTTTCACTGAATCAGGAGACATTCAGACCCATATGGATAAAAAAGAAAAGGACAAAGCGACCTTTTTTCATGGTACTTTTTGTGATAATCCACCTGTCCACACTATTATTGTCTTGTAATTAGGGTGAAAGACACTTGAGACAGCAATTCTCTTTTCTTTGTTCTCTTTATGGTCACGATTATAAGCGGGCTTTGGTTCACATCTGCATCTTTATGTGCTCTTTTGATTAAAATAATTTAGTTTTTTTTTTAAAAACTAGGCTCAATTAACCCTCTGTCCCTTAGTTTTCCAATTTGTAAGAGAGAGCTAATAAATATGTCCCATTTACAGAAATGTTATTCAAAATTAACATTTTTGCAACTGATTGTCAGAGAAAAATCAAGGGCAAAGCAATTATTGAAGATGAATTTACAGCTGTATGATGACAGACAACTGTTCATGAAAATCCAGCTGCAAATCTAAAACACAACTATTTAGCACTAGCATACTTCTCTAGTAAACTTTATGGATTAAGGGACCAAAAGGGATTTGGATTTGGAATAGATCAAGTCTCTCCAAGATTTCTATTGGCCATGTATTTCCAAAATAATCCCACTATCATCACAATATTTTCATGTTCAGCTTGAAAAACAACACTTGATTTCTCATCTCTTCAAAGGTTCCTTGACTCCTAAGTTGTTGATTACAATTCAGATGTTAATTGAGGAACTGAGGAATGAGTGTGGTTTTTTTTATTTTTTTGGTTGGTTTTTTTTTTTTTTTTTTATTTTTTTGTTTTTGTTTTCTTTTTTTTTAGTGGAATATTTTTGCTGGAGAAATGAGGTGGCAAAGGATGTTTTTGACAAATAGATGCCAATTTAATGCTGCTACGTACACTATTCCTACTTTCCCCTGCAGGGGCTTCCTTTTACAGTCCCACAATGTGCTAGTTTCCAGAGGCTATGCCTCTGATTATCTCAAAGTTGACAGCATTTCAAACAGTCAGCAACCCTGTTTTAAACGAAGCTGTGGTGATTGGTTGAAAAAGACAGCCTGAAGGCCTCCTGATCCAAGAAGCCACTTACACATATGACATCTTCCCCATACCCTTACTTCTTCAGATCCACTCAATACCAGTTTCTACCATGATAGTGCCCTCGGGAAATCAAACAATTAATAATGGCTGAGAAAAATGCAAAGTTAATTGATGGTTGTTCTATTCTTCAATGAAAATTGTGGTTGCCCATGATAGATCTGCAATAGTATTTCTCTTCCTGTGTCTTCCCTTTTGGCACTGCTAAGTCTTTGGGTCAGAGAAAGTGATTCTCATATGTATTTGTTAAGTTTCTGGTCTAAATTAACATTTCTGTTGGGAAAACAAGAATTTTCTCCCTAATGTATAATTATTTTTTTTCTTCATATCTTGAACATGCCTTGTAGAAAATTAAAGTTGATTTAAAGAATTTAAGATTCAGAGAGTCAATCAAAATAAACCATGCTGTAATTTTAGGCTTAGTTTGTCTAATGTGATATTCTGTGATGTCTTCACATCCTAAACTAAAATGCCCTCTGACATCAGGTTTTTTTTCTTCTGATTGGTAATAATGAAGGTCAACAAATTTTCCTTACTTTCCTTTGTAGAAGCTACATATGCAACATGCTGAAATCCTTTCCTGAAATAAGTTTCAAGCCTTTTCCTTTTTTTTTTAACCCTTCCAGTGCCTTCACATTTTATCAGTATCCAGTTTGTAAAACGGGCAGTTGAAAAATGCACTGTTTTGATTTAACATCCTCACTAAAGCCCTATGGATAAGTCACATTTGTTGCCTTTTCCTCATTAAGCCTTTACTCCTGGAACTCACAATCCTCTTGGTCCAGAAAATCACAGAGGGAATTTGCCATGCTGGCAGTACAACCGGAATTCTTCATGTGTGTTGTTGCCATTGTGTTCTGTGTGTGTATATATATATATATATATATATATGCACTCTTGCTTTCTTCCTGTTATAGTTGTGAGGCTACACTTGGGGAAAGGAGGGAAGGTGAATGCAGGACCTTCAGGAAAAAAGGAGCGTTTGAAGGAGTGGGACGTGGAGACAGGATGTTCCAAGCATAACAGGGACATAAAAAGGAATGAAACATCATTTTGGACAAGCAGAAAAGGGGAGAGGAGACAAAAATGTTGAGTCGTTGGCAAGCACTAAATCAAAGAGGGGGGCCTTGAAGTCAAGGGCAATGCCTTCCATTATATCAATACAATTAATGGCATCCTT
This sequence comes from Peucedramus taeniatus, assembly GCA_013400575.1. Taxonomy (NCBI): domain Eukaryota; kingdom Metazoa; phylum Chordata; class Aves; order Passeriformes; family Fringillidae; genus Peucedramus; species Peucedramus taeniatus. Next base: position 5,806 of record WBNO01016535.1, read on the forward strand.
ATGTTCAGTTATTTGCATTAACAGCAAAGTTAATGCCGGCAAAGATCAATGCTGAGATTAGTGATGTCCAAATCAACATGCTTTTAAGCAAATTATTTCCACTGTCTGAGTCCTTCTCCTAGTTAGTAGCATGAATCTTTGGTGGTGTCTGCAACTCCATCAGCAGATGCCTCTTAAGGGCTGCTGTCTCTTAAATATAGTCCTGCTAGCATTAGTACCACTTGCACAGTAAGCAGGAATATCAGGTCAATAGATCCACTCAGTGTGGATGTCCTGTACATCAGCAACAACGGCCAGAAGCAAAATGTTCCTTTTGCATTAGTGATTAATATTACTATTATTATTGAGAATATTTTAATTTCCTTTTCTCTTTGATCCTCTCTCACACAATCTGATTATTGTGCTTATTCCTACTAAAAAAAAATGAGCCTGTTGTCTTGGAACATTAAACCCAAACAAATAAATCACACCAAATCCCATGAACCACCTCTACCCATGTTGCAAATGCAAAATAATCAGGCAGCTGTGGTCAGTAGCATCTCCATAATATGATGACAATGTGCTTCCTGCCAACAGTAGCCCTGGAAGCTTAAGACTTTCAAAAGCAGATTCAAAAAAATGCCTTTGGCTGGGAGCTGGTGGGAATAAAGCTAAATCTGTGTATCTCAAAGTACCCCAAAAACCTCTTAAGGAAAATATCCTTGACAGCATTGACCCAAAATATTCTGCATTATTACTCACTCTTGAATACTTAGCTGAGTGTTGATCCCTGTTCATCTATTCCTATACTGTCCTCTCTGCCTTTGGGCCTCCTTATAGACCTTAGAAGTTCTGCAGCTTTGGTTCTGCCCCTACGTTTAGGTTGACAGACACCGCGTGCCTTTTGGCGCTTTGAACGCGTGCGGTCGCCAGCGACGATCGGCGCTCTCCGCCGAGACACACCCACATCACTCCACGTAGCTGCTGGCAACTCTGGGCTGGAAACATCTTGGAAAGGACTGATCAAAGCAATTTAGACAACGTTTTTCTACTGAAAAAACTTAAAAAAAAAAAAAAACTTTTTTTTTTTTTTTTTCTTCCGAGAGAAATCATCAGGGAAGTCTCTTAGATTCAGGCTTGAATTTCTTTTGAAAATTAGTGACAGTGGGAGAGGGAGGACTCTGGATTAGCAGGCTTTCAGGAAGTTATCAAAAAAATTCCTTTTTTGCTGATCAGTCAGTTATTCTCTAGCATTTCCTTCTCTATTTTTTTTAATCATTGCAATAAATCTGTGTACTTTGTGAGTCAAATTTTCAGTTTGCTAACAACAAGTTAGAAAATTGGAGAGGATTCTATAAGAAACATCTTTTTAAATACCATTCTGTTGGAAGACATGAATTCAAATTAATCTTAAGTGCAGACCATTGGCAGGATAGTTTTGCTGGTAATAATAGAACAAGGTTTTGATGATATAGCAAAGATATGAAAATATATCCAGAGCCCTGAGACTGTGTATGAATGGAGCAGTAGAGGTAGCAGTAGCAGTGGTATCAGTATGCTTTCTGATGGCTGCATAGGCAGGTGGGCCATGATGTGCAATATTTTTGGTTATCAGTTAGTATTGGATAAGCATTTCACAAAAATATATGCTATCATTGAATACTGTGGTTCTGGCACCTTGAAGAACTGTATAACCTACTTGGATTCGAATTTATTTTAATTTCTAGAGATCCTGTCACCTCCCTCATGAAACAGCAATGTTTTCCACACTACACATGGTATTTTGTGACACTAAGACATAGTGTCAGATAAGCAAAGTGCTTTCTTGCCATCCTTTTCCTTCCTGATAGCCCCCAATCCTTGCTAGGCTATTAAGGAAAGCCAGAGGAAGGTGAAGGGAACATCTTTGGGCCCTGGTTTAATTCAGAGCACCTGCTGTCTTCCTGGGTGCCAGAATTGTATAGCCTTGTTGGGAGCCAGGATGTAATAGCTGTGCCTGATAAATAGCAGCACTAAACGTGCTACAGCAAAGGTTTTCTGTACTATAATAATTGTAGGCGCTGACTTGGTGCAATATATCTTTGCCAGCGTATAGTGACAGAATAAATAGCTGTTTTTAACTATAGGATCAGGAAAAGCTAATGCAGTGATTGAGGGAAAGTATCCAGCTAAATGTAGTCTGTCTTTGTTATGCCATCCTTCCAGCCCAGTCCAACCTGTGCTGAGGGGTGAGGGATGGACTCCATCCTCTGTTCCTCCTGGTTCACAGCCAGGCTCCGCTGTCAGGGCTGTTTCTGCCCCCGTGATGGCTCCTGGGCAAAGAGAAGGAGGAGGCAGAGAGGAGGCTAAGAAACCAAACATTCCAGGAAGCTGTTGGAGGGGAAACAGATCAAGGTCGTGAGTTCACAGTCTTTGCAATCTGGTCAGTCTTTGTTGGCCAGGAGAAAATTAATGTGAGTCCAGCTCAACTCCTGGCAGGATTTCCCTCACACAGAAGGGTGCCAGAATGGTTGGTCACCATGTTGACAGTCCTGCAGGGACCAGGATTGAGAGGGGTCTGGTATCTAAGCTAATGTCAACTATTTTTTCCTGCCCATACATGGGATATTTTATCTTGCTCAGGTGGTTGTAGGATATTTCACACAGTCACTTCCCTGCTGCAGGTTGGAGGTTTTTTTGGAAATAAAATAAGCACAGTACCAGAGAAGAGCTTTCATTGATGCCATGCTTCAAGGCAACAGCCATCAGGAAAAAAAATCTAGGCTTTGCAAAGTGTTATCAGGGAAGAGAATCTCTTGTGGAGGGTCTGTTTAGGGTATAAGAGATAAATATTTTCCTTTTTGGGCTCTGGAGTTTTATGTAAATCGATTTCATATGAAAGATTAAGGTACAATAGGAGTAATGAGTGAGGGACCTTTGGAGCATGGGCAAGCACAGAAGTGGACAACCCTTGCTCCAGCTTGGAGCATCAAGATCATGCTGCTCCAGACTGTCACTGCAGCTGGCAGGAGGTCAAAGAAGGTGAAACCTTTTTCTTCCATCCAGGGGTGGACCCAAGATGAGGGTTTCCTCCCAGCATTTCCAGGGCAGCGCTGCATTTGCTCTGCCCTGCTTTGCAGACCATTTTTCCTTCCTTCTCTCTCTTTTCTGTGGCTTTGCTGGCTCTTGCTGCTTGTACTGAGAGCACACTTTGCATAATTTATCTCTTTCCTAATGAGGAGATGGAGTCCTGGCTGCAGCTAATGGCACTGAATTAGCTCACCTGCAGTCTGAGCACTGGATCTCATTTACCAAATCTGCTCTGGGTGTCTGGGAGCTCCTGCCAGCCTTTGAGGTACACACCTTGAAGATGTGGTTTGATGGTCAAGAAAGTGCTCAGAGGGAAAAAGTCTTTAGTCAGCTGAGACTAAGGTGTTTGAATTTTAAGTTTATTCTTCTGCTACAGTGAATGCCATACTCTTTTGAGTCTTCCCCAAGTGGAGTTACAAACAAATTACCCTCACCCAGGACCAGCAGACCCAGAAAGAAAAGGTCTGTGTGAACAGCAGATCTGGTAATCACTGTACATGCATCCCTTTCATGCACACAAGCAGTGTGTTTCAGGCAGGTCATGGAGGCCTGCACATTGCTAGAGCTTTAATCAGTATTAATTACTTGTAAATGTGTTTCTCCTACAGCAAGGAAAAAAGAAGTAACAAAAAAAATCATTGAGGAAAGGTTGGAGTTTAGAACTTCCACAGGAAAAAAAAAATAAACAACAGAAACAAACAAACAAACAAACAAAATCTAAAAGGCAACCAAATTCTTCCAGCAGCATTTCTTCTGTAAGGCATCAAAAGCTATGGATGATTGTAAGAACATTTTAAAGGGTAGGAAGTGAATACATGTCAAACTGGGAGACCATTATTTTATTCAAGAAGTCAAGGTTTTCATGAATTTGGTAAAAGAGTGCAGGAATCCTTGTCATATTCAGGGTATTTAAAATGTAGCTCTTGATTCTTGGATATGAGTTGCATCTGTATACCCTGTCTGTGGGACAAACGATCACAAATAGCATAAAGATCCATGTCTGTGCTGTACACATCAGTCCAAAATAAATCCAGTGGTATTCTGGTAGGGCTTTTTGTGTAAGAACAAGTGTGCAATGCTGTTGAGTCAAATTAGAGACAGAATGTTTAACTGTGGCAAGTGGCACACACTCAGGGAAAAGTTACCAAAAAGAAAGTAGCCTGACAGTGATGGCACTGATTCATTAAACACCTGTATTTCAGGCAATGCTGCCAAGCCTGGAAAGTGTTCTCATCACGATACACAAAAATTAGGGGTGTTGACTAAATTAGTTCCACAAACAGCAGAGAGAAAGTGACATCTCAGGAAGATACGAGCTATCTTATCCTAAGACACGTAATCTTTCCTGGCCAAAATCATCTGATGCCTTAACTGAAGCTTCCTCACAACTGAGCTAAAGTTTTTCTCAGTGACATGCTTTAATACTATTTTCATACCTTTATTCATTCTTCACTTCTGCACTCTAAGCAGGAACAATTCTTTCAACTGTTTCTTGTGGACAGGGTTTTCTCAAGCTCTAACTCACCCTTCTCTGAATTCACTGATCAGTCCACATATTTCTTCAAGGAGAGTGCTAAACCTTGGTTCAGCTGGGACTTTTTCAGTACAAAAGGACTGTAAAAACTGTTCACCTCTTTTCTCCCATAGTCTAGTTACAGCCACTTGAGTTAGGAGGCATAGTGAACAATGTTAATGCACTATGCTTAAAGACTGCATCAGTGCTGCTAGAAGATATTAAATATTTCATGGTTTGTTCTTGTTTCTTTTCTCATCATACTGTATGATTTCAGCATCTTGTGCAGCCTAGCAGAGGTTGCTTTAGATAATAATGACTGGGTAATGCTAGACAGAAAAGCTCTTGGATCATTCTTGTGGCCTTAACTTTTTTGAATCTTCTGTTTTATTTGCTTGTCTTTCTAATACATTTATATGCATCTATATGTGTGAAGCATGTTAATGTAGATAACTACCTGTACAATTATCTTTATAGCAACTATTCCACATGTTTTCATGATTGCACTTACACACAAATCCATGTGTGTCTGGGTATGTGAAAAACATCTGTAGAGACAACACTTGGAAGCATCCAAGCATTTTCCAGTCCAAGGATTAGAGGCTGGGTTTGGCAAGGCTGTTTCTGTTACAGGAGGGAAGGAACAGAATTGGGGGCAGATCCTGGAAAAAACTGATCTTCCTCTTTACATTTGAAGTCCTGAAAGAGTGATGGATGCAGAATTAGTGTAACATTTTTCCAGCTCACCCAAATTGTGCCTAGATGAGGGCAGGCAGGCTGAGGAGCAGAGCCATTTTGTTGCCCCTTAGCAATGTTCTTCTCTAGGCAAGCAACCAGATTTCTGGCCAGATCCATCCCTACATACGCCTGCAAGTGTTTAGATAGGAATTTCATCACACCATATCGGTGAAAACCATCCTCCAGGACAAACATGTGCTGGAGAGCAGCAGTCCCAAAAGCAGCTTAGATACCAGGAAAATTGCCAGACCCTGCTGCACACTAGACATGTGCTGAAAGCATCTCTAGACCTTGACAAGATCCATGAATTCTTGGGCTTCATTTTCTTCCAGCTCCTTGTTCATATTCATGAGTTCAGTGGCTTTCAACATAGGTTTTGTTCCATCTTCTCTCCTCCTTTCCAAGGCAAGAGAACCACACACACTCTTAATTCACAGATTTCTGTGTATTCTTGAATTAGAAAAGAAATGTTGGAAAATGGAAACCATTTGTGGTTCTGGACAGTCTCTCTGTTTGGCTGAGGTTTTTGGATTCCTTACCATCACTTCTACCCTGCTACTCTCCCCCTCCTCCCTGCCTTTTTGGGAGCAAAATCTCTAAACATGGAGGCAAAAGTTGTACTGGAAATCAGCAACTGGGCACTGGCTCTGTAAATTTCACATGCTGATGCATTTCTGTGTTAGCCAAAAATAGCAACAAAACCAACAACAAGAACAACAAAAGGAAAAAAAATTGTTTAATGCAAATCACTTGCCACTGACTCTTTTCCAAAACAGTAACATTTAGTCTATAGTGCAGCACAGCTGGCTGCTGGCCCCCTGTGGAGATTTCTGACTAAGGTACCATTTAGAAACAATTTGGCTGATCCATCTTATATATTTTTGGCAGATCTTGTCCCTCATTTCTTCTTTACTAAGAAATTATGACAGATGAGCCTCAGATACAGATGTCATCTGCTAGATTCTCCTAGAGGATTATTTTAAACCTAGACCACCTGTAGATGTCCTATTCATCCTTTGGATTCTTGTCCCAAGATCAGACAACCTGTGGCAATCCTATTTGTAAACTCCAGAGCACCTTCTCTGGGACTCTCCAGTATTAGTTAAATCCAGGTTCTGCTGAAATCAGTGGCAAAGCTCTGATTTGTGCCCAAACCCTGTTCATCCACAGGATGATTCACAAATTATGGAGATTCCCATTGGATCATTTGTTTATCGATTCATCTAATCTCCACAGAGTCTTTCTTCTCATCAATCTTGACTCTGTATTTCTAATTGGGGTCAGTATAAGGTTTCACTCAGGTTGCAATTCAGTTGCTTGGTAATTTGAATTATTCTCGAGAAGTGCCATTATTTTGTGAGATAATTGCAGAAGGGGCCTGATACAACTAATTCAGTTGTCTTGCCTAATGAAAACTGTGGTTAAATTCAAATCCTTAGGGAAGCATAAGGGTGTGTGCCACACTCTTCTTTTCCTCTTCAGCTGCCCATTGTTGCACTGTCTCTATCTGTACCTTCATAATACACAGGTGAAAAAAGTGTTCATCTATTGTGACCTTCATGCAGTCACTTAATCTCCATACTAGAGTTCTGTAACTTTCCATCCTTACCTATCCGTCATCTCTGCTTACATTGTGGAGTCTTTAGGCAGCTTAAGCTTCCTGGTAGCACTAAAATATAAATCATAAATTATATTAAGGTCATCTCTCTTCTCCAATATTATATTTAAACAAAACATATATGGTTTTTCATCTGCTTTACAACCATTGTTATCTTACCCTTTTCAGGCTAAAATGAGAGCTCTTACTGGATTACACTCAACACACACAAACTTTAGATGTCTGGAAGTAAGGTGCTAAAGTTAATCTGGTCATCCAAACCTTTCTATAGACAATAGAGAAAAAGGATCATCACAGAATAAAGTTTGTATTATATATTATGAATCTATGGCTAAGAACAAAAGAAATCTCTCTTCAGAGATATGTGCATCTCTTTATTTGATCATGGAAGGAGTTGGAATGATTAGGTTAAACTAAATACTACACTGTTAAAATTCCAATTGACAGAGATTAAATTAATCATATGCTAAATACACACTCTTCTTACTGTGTCTGTGTTTTATCCAGTGCCCTGGATAAGGATGACACTTCTGCTTTTATATTTTCTGATTCAGACACATTTTTCGTATTGATTGTCTTCCCTTTCCCATACGAACACAGGACAGCATTGCTAGAAGAATCATTTTTTGACCAGGTGCTGTTGTAACAGACCCTAAGACACAAAATGCAGCTCTAAAGATGTCATGTAAGGCTGGAAATGCCTGTGATTGTGCAATCATGAAACATTTCTTCTCATCCCAAGTTTACCATACATTTCAGTTTTGGTGACAGCCCAAAATTCCTCTGTGCTAACTTTCCTATTAAATGAAAACAGCCCACTTACACATCTCTGTTTCCCCCTCAAAGATATTTTTGTTGATGTGTTTGAAACTTTGAGATTACATTGATCTTTCTGAAGGTTGAGAAATTAGCACTGTTTTACCAAAGTCACTCTAAGGATATCTGCTATTTTTGCTTCATTTCACACATCATGTGGTGATTCTTGAAGGTGTAGTCTATGACATATAGTGACATGATTATGCAAAGATTGCCAAATATGTTTTAGACAAAGATTCATTACCAAGAAGCTTGAATAACCTTCCATGATAGACAGTAAGATAAAATATTTCAAAGATTTTGATTTAAAATAATTAGATTTTAGAGGTGACTGCATATGTTTTATACACATAGCATTTTGCACACAACTCTTTCTTTCAATGAAATCAAAAAGGAGAAATGCATTGTCCAAACCTACCAACATTAAAGAGAAGCTCACTGACTTGAAACCTACCTGCCTCAACAAGAATGAACTTAGACATGCTAATTTAACATTTTACTGTTCTGTTTTCTTTATTTTTTTATCACATGTGTTCTTTCTCATATTCTAGTTTTCAAAGTACAGTCTTATAAGATTTACAAGGATGGGTCTTTTGTTTTTCTTTTTCTGTTAACTTATTGTCTGGCTATAAACTCATGATAAATTTCAGACATAAAGTGTGCCAAAGTCTACAAACCCAGTGGATCACCACATGGGATGAATAAAAAGCAGAGCTGCTATTTATCTGCCCTTGGAACTAATTAGTAACTGCAGCTCCTGGATCCCTTATACTCTTGATACTCAAGCACAAACAGAACCCAGTTACACTTCAGGGTGTCTACTTATGTCTCACTTATTATTAATTTCTCTCTAAAACACTTCTCTTTGCTCCAAACTGTAGACCAAAGGGATTTAGATGTTACCTGGATCTTCCTAAATTCCAGGTAGCAATATGGGATGGATTAACTGCATACCTATACAGGATACAGGCTGACCTCCTGCCCCTCAGCAAGGAAAACATTCATCTTTACCAGCTTAGCTTGAGTTGATCCTGCTTTGTACTGAGGGAAACCGACCTTTGGAGCTCCCTTCCAGCCCTGTTCTCTCTGATTTCCTTCAGGGAAAAGGAAGCTATCCAAAGTAATTTAGGGTGGGGTCTCTGGAGAATGCAGTATACTTTCTGCAAAGGGCAAAGCAAGGAAGAACTCATTCTGCTAAAGTTATTCAATGCTATCCCTTGCCAACATTTACTTAATTATCTTTCTGTTCTATAATGGCAATTGAGTTACGGCTCTTTCCTGGAACTTCTATATCCTTCCCTAGTGAATGTGTTTGTGTGTGTATTTTAAAGAAGAATAAATTGAGTCCAATCAGTTCTGCTTTGCTCAAGGCAGAATTTATGATGGCCTTGTTGGAGAAAGAAGCCATGAGGCAGGAGAGGACAGTGCTGCTGCTATATTTTAGCTGCTAAATATGCATCATAAACTGAATGCTCTTCTCTCCATACTCTTCAAAAATCTGTCTCAGGGATATTGTTGCCACTTGTCAGAATCGTGCACTGCCTAAATGTTTCGTCCCTCTGTACTTGCTCAGCTGCTCCATATTACT
>WBNO01016538.1:0-13984 GCA_013400575.1 Peucedramus taeniatus
TTTGGTTTGTTTTTTTTTTTTTTATCTGATTAATCAATTCCATGTGATTTCCTATGCAGGGTCAGTAACAACATCTGTAGTTAAGGTTGCATACAGGTTCTCATTCCAATAATCACTTTTTAGTAGCTTCTAGTCTTACACAACTGTTACCCTTTCTTTTAAAATACACCAAGTTTCTGCTGTCTTGGAAAGGAAACTGTCTCGCGGGTGTTGGAAGGGTAATTCAGCCATTTTTGAAAAAGAAGAATAATTTTCTCACATGTTAAAATAAGTGTTTTAAAAATTTTCAGCAACTATTTGAGTTAAAAAAAATGCTTACCTTTAATAGCATACTTTCATAAGACTGCATTATATTCAGGAGTATAGTTGGAATAAAAAGAATGCTTGTTGACTGAATTTTTATAAGACTATGAAAATAGCATTTGATTGCTGAAAAATGAATTGTAATAAGCAAATTTCGTAAGTTCTGTTATTTTGCTGTCTTGTGGAAACATACTGAATCTATTAATGGGTGAAGGAAAAATTTGTATTTTTAAACCAATGCATTCTTCATCTCAGTAAATTCAACAAGCTCTCTAAGAATGTTGAAATTTACTCATATTTCACCCCAGCTAGCATCTATTCAAGGAATTCTGTGCTAGGAAGACATAAATAGTATTCCTTAGTTTCTGTAAGAGCAGAGATACCCACACCCACTAAAAGATCTAGGCTGGAGAAGACAGGAAGAGCTGTGAGGAAAAGAATAGAAAAAAAAAAGCCCAAACCATAAGCAGTGTGCTGTAATTATCTCAAAAATTATATATCAACTCAAGGTTATCAGGGTATCATTCTGCCATGCAATTTACTTTACGACTATATGCCAATGAATATTACTTTGACTGTGATATTTCATGAATCCAGAAAGACAAGGACAGTCTCTTGATGCATTTCTTTAGAAGTTATTCTATATTTTCCAAAACTTTTAAAGAGATTTACAAACCTTACTTAAGCACGACATTACCTTTGTTAGGAAGACATTAATTTTATCAAAAGTAGCCTTTGCCACTCAGCCACTGAGAGAAAGCATAAATATTCAGAAGATTGCTTAAAAAGATAAAGTACAGCTTATAGACTTTACTCAATAATTACCATTTTTATCCACACATGGTACAGGAACTATCTGCTTCCTATAAAAATGCATGTTTAGAGATTTCAGGCCAACAAAAGTCAACTGCAGTTTATCATAGTACAGGAACGCGTTTGTGCAACGTAAAGTCAACTAAAAATATTTGTGTAAAAGAAGGAATGGTAGAATCTGTAAGGATGGAGCTCACCTGCTCTGTGGTGGAGGCATGGTCCCAGGTGTGATGGGAATGTACCTGACAGATCATAGAGCTCCTCTCTTAGGAAGCCTGGTTTCAGCAGCCAGAGGGAGAGGGATTGTTTATCTGCTGAGACTCTGGCTGCTGAAACCAGACCCCATTTTTTTCTTGCCTATTCAAGAATTGTGGTCAAATAGTCTTGTTAAAAAAACCCCAAACTCATACACACACACCCTAAACCACATCACACCAAACCAAACCAAACCAAACCAAACCAAACCAAACCAAACCAAACCAAACCAAACCACCTCTCCTGGCTTTCTCAGAATGATCCTTTCCAGATTTAAGTCAGTGTACTTAGTAAAAGTGTAAACAGAAAAGTTTTCATATGTGTGGAATCAGACAAACAAAAAATAAATATTGATAATGAAGACCACAGTATTCAGAGCATTTTGCAATCAATTTGCTTATATTAACTTTATTTAAAATGTTCAGGTTCCTTAAAGAAAGCTTGTCCTTGCTCAAAACGTGTCTGTCATATTAATTTCCAAACCAGCTTTCTATTTACCTGTACATTCTTAAAAAAACTATTTTCTCCCAGAAATACATGTAATTTATATACATACATACATATATATGTGTGTGTATATATATATATATATACATATACATATATATATTATTTAATTTATTGGCATCCGTCATATATTGCTATTTATGGAATATATTTTTCAGAAGAGAAATAGAGTGAAAGTATTTTGATAATTTATCCAAGGCCTCAGAAGCATTCTGTGCCTGCCATGATGACAGAAACATCATCTTTGTTTTTATCTAGACCATGCATAAACAAATATTCTGTTAAGAAATAAACTCCAGGACCACCAGTATTTTAGGAGACGCATATATCTCTTTTTTCAACAATCAGTAGTTGGGCTGCGCCTTTTCTTTAACTGCTTTATTGGGAGGATATTGGGTTTTGGGTTAAAATGCTCATTAGACACAGCTCTGCTTGTTTGTTGCTGGAAAAAAAACTTTTTAATGAATCAGATCTTAGGAATGACAAAGAATAGCCAGCAGCATATCAATTTTCATGCCATATATCCAGAACAGTGCTCTACAGACACTTCAATAGGTTTTTCTCTTGATGGTCCATTTGTTATTGGACTTGAGAAGTGCCATTTGCAGGAGTTCTCAGACTCTATCCTGATTATGTTGTCTACATTTCACATGGCAAACAAATCAACAGCATATATAAAATGAACTGCTACTTTTCACAGTCATTTTGGACCCTAACCCTTCACTTTGCTCTTGGATCGTAAAAAATCATATTCGGCATCCGAATTTTTGTGGGGGTGTCATCAAATTAGTAATTTTTAGTGATGTCTTTTAAATTATTTAGGTGAAAAATCAAGAATGCAGATAGTGCAATAGCTCGTATGTTATTTATTTAGCAATGAAGCTAAACTGGTTTTTCACTGTTCACATATTTTCAGCTCTTTCAGCAAAATGTTTTCACAGTGGAAGTTAACCTGTTTTTTTCCCAGTGATTACTATATTCATAAAAAAATAGTCTCATCAAAAAATACTGTGAATTTTAAACACCAATGTAATGGAGGAGTTTTAGTTGTAACCTTTCTCAGTAGATGCAGCCCTCGTCTGGAGGCTCCATACAAAGTTTACTGTCTTTTTGCTCTGAAGGACTTGCATAAGAGCTGGTGTTGTAGCACAGAAGTGTTTTGGATCAAAGTGTTTCCATCTGCCCTGAGCATTTCAGAGCACAAAGGATGAATCACAGCACCTTGAGACCTTGCTTAGTCATGGCAGGTCTGTAATCAGAAGCAATGTAACCGTGTCAGCATGCCAAATACTGCAGAGAGTGACCTGTGACCGACCTCGGGCAGGCCAATGTCCGTCACATTTACAGGGTGTCTGTTGTGGGGCATGCAACCAGACCCCAGGCAGTGACAGAGTGACAGTGACATGACCCTGTGTGAGCAATGATCAGACATGGTACTGCTGGAGCCCTGCTGGAGCATGGGGGCACCTGGGTCTGCCTCCTCAGAACAGAGGATCTGAAGATGGGCTCTCCCCCCATGGGCTGGGATGTTGCCTAAGGCAACTCCTGGAGAGCCCGCACCTGACTGACTCTGCATTCTGGGTTACACTTTCTGAAATTCTGAGAGTTGTTAAGTCAGCTGGGCAGTATCAGTTCCATTTGTCATCATGAATTCACAGTCAATTGTTGGCAGAGCTTTAACCGGTTTATCTGGTTGAACTGGTTTATAAAATAGATCTCATTTGAGTATATTATTCTCTAAGACTCCACAATAGTCAGATGAGACAGACTTTTTAAAATATTCCAGAAAATGCTGGAAGTGGTCATTTCATTTCCTCGCACAGAACACCTTAGCAACACAGTCCTAAATTCTTATGGCACTGTAAGTATACAAATGACTGAAAAAGCAAAGAACAGTGGGAATAAACTCATACAGAAGAGAAATCAGAAAAATTAGCTGATTTTCTTTCAGCAAAATTATAGTGTGCCAGCTTTGTGGAACATGCTCTATATTCACCACCTGAACACTGGGTACATTGCAAATTGAGTCACTTATTACTTCTGAAAGAAAACTCTAGCCTGTATAATTGTGTTATGAACAGATCTGGAAGTTTTGTTTGCTTTGTTGTTTATGTTTCTGTTGTTATTGTTGTTGTTTCCAGATGGAGGTGAGGATTTAACAATGTAAACAGCTACTAGCTGAGTATGGTTAGCCTGGACACAGCTTACAGCATTCATGTTGCTGGCCTGGCAAGTTTGCCATTATGACCTTCTGTTTTCTCCCAAGTGCACTCCATAGCCCAGTAGTACTTCAGTGTTTCTCTGCAATTATGCCTGAATTTATATTATACCCTGAAGGAACTAAAATAAAATTAAGTTAGTGATGAAAAATCCCAGAGTTCTTGATGTTTCTTTATTGTGTTTTCTCTCGATTCTTCACTTTCTCTGTTCCCACTGCTGATGTGTCCTGACCTCATTTATTTATTAAATATGCCTGATTGTCATGACTAAAATAATATCTGCTTGAATTTACCCATGTCTCCCTGATGTACTGACATTCATGCTCTACTTCCCTTGCATGAATTCCTTTAATGGGAGATAAAGATTTCATTTTAAGTATTGGTATCTATTACTGTTCTGCCCTTGGCATTGTAAGTCACTAGACCTTAAGTTTAGTAAAAAATTTATGTGCATTTCAGCACACAGTTCTTCTGTATATACAAAACCATGCTGTAAGTGAATGGGCAACCTAGCTGCCGCTGAATTAGCCCAGTTAACATCTCCTGAACCCCTGACCAAGGGAGGGCTATTCAGTGACTTGGCTTCAAACAAGAGCCTGATATCAATTTTGTTTCAACAAGAAGAGGAGACAAGTAACAGTGGTGATGTGTTGAATGTGGAGTTTCAGGGGAAAGGATGTAAGTTCACCCTTTTAGGATGCCCAGCTGACAGAAGTCTTCTTATCAGTTTCCTTGAAGGGCTGTGGATGTTGTCTCTTTGGACTTCAGCAAGGCCTTTGACACTGTTGCCCACAGCACACTCCTGAAAAAGCTGCAGCTCACGGCTTGGACAGGAACACTCTTTGCTGGGTTCAGAACTGGCTGGATGGCCGGGCCCAGAGGGTGCTGGTGAATGGTGCTGCATCCAGCTGGCAGCCAGTCACCAGTGGTGTCCCTCAGGGCTCTGTGCTGGGGTCAGCTCTGTTCAATATTTTTATTGACAATATGGATGAGGGTATTGAGTGTTTCATTAGTAAGTTTGCAGATAACACTAAGCTGGGAGTGTGTGTCCATCTGTCGGGAGGGAGGAGGGCTCTGCAGAGAGACTTAGAATGGTTGGATGGATGGGCAGAGTCCAGTAGGATGAAGTTTGATAAATCCAAGTGCCAAGTTCTGCATTTTGGCCACAATATCCCCCTGCAGGTAATGTTATAGGCTGGGGACAGTGTGGCTGGACAGTGCCCAGGCAGAAAGGGACCTGGGGGTACTGATCGACAGCTGGCTGAACGTGAGCCAGCAGTGTGCTCTGGTGGCCAAGGAGGCCAACAGCATCCTGGCCTGTATCAGGAATAGTGTGGCCAGCAGGAGCAGGGAGGTCATCCTTCCCCTGTACTTGGCACTGGTGAGGCCACACCTTGAGTGCTGTGCCCAGTTCTGGGCCCCTCACTTTGGGAAGGACGTTGAGACGCTTGAGCGCGTCCAGAGGAGGCAACGAGGCTGGAGAGGAGCTTGGAACAAAAGCCCTGTGAGGAACCACTGAGGGAGCTGGGGTTGTTTAGCCTGGAGAAAAGGAGACTCAGAGGTGACCTTATCACTCTCTACAACTTCCTGAAAGGTGGTTGTAATCAGGTGGGGATTGGTCTCTTTCTCCAGGTAGCAACCAGCAGAACGAGAGAACACAGCCTTAAGTTGTGCCAAGGGAAACATTGGTTGGATATTAGGAAAAAGTTTTTTATGGAAAGAGTGATCGAGTACTGGAATGGTCTGCCTGGGGAGGTGGTAGAGTCACCATCCCTGGATGTGTTTAAAAAAAGATTGGATGTGGCACTTGGTGCCATGGTCTAGTTGAGTTGCTATGGCATGGGATCTTGAAGGTCTCCTCCAGCCTAGTGATTCTGTGATTCAGTGATCATATTTCTTTCACTTCATGATTACCATTCACAGTCATAATGTATTTTTATGATAGCTTCTAGGTAATATGAAAGAACTGACTAAAGGCTATTGTTAATTTTGTTGACTTTTGCCATAATTTTTGCATAGAAGATTTTGAAGAACTTTGAAAACTTTTTGCAAAGCTTTTTGAGAGCTGAACACAAAGCCTTTTGCCTTTTGAGACAGAGAAATGGGACAACTCTGCCTTTCAATTTGCTTTCTAACTGCAGCATTAACTTTTTGAAGGAAATATCTAGGTTCACGAATCTCCTATCAGGTCTAGAGCCAGGATTCTAATTCATATTTCCATCTTTACTAGCTGGATCCTACTGGGTTGTAAAACTTGTTTTGTGTTTTTCTCAGATCCTCCAGTGGGAGCTGTTTAATTTTCGTATGTAACTAACTCAGTAAGACAAAGAAAGGGAAAAAATTGTGCATTTGGGGCAAGTGTGGGCTGAGGGGAAGGAAGATTTCTACTCTCTGGTGGTTAGGGCATTTACTTATAATGGAGCAGAAAGGGTTTCCAGTACTTGTTGTGACAATATGTGATTGTTTTTTGCTAGATATAAATTGCTCAAACAGGAAATATGGAGGGTAAAATTTCATCAACTCTATCATGAAACTGAAGAATGAAAGGGATACACACCTCAGAAGAGCAATAACTTAGTGCATAAAATATTCTCTTGATCACTTGGAATTAACCACCCCCTCTAAACAACATAAAGTAAGCTGCTGAGATAATAAAGCCCTAGAACAACAAGCCCCAAGGGAATGCTCATTACCTGTGATTGGAAGACACTCCAATAAGACAGTGAAGAAAATGACTCTTCGAGGACTTGCATAACTCAAATAATTGAGTAAGCTGTGATAGCACCATATTTTTTACTGTCTTGACTTTTTCACACTTATGTTAGACAGACATTCACAAATAGCAGTTGTTAAAATTAGAAAAAAAAAATATTGAGATCAAATCAATTTTCTTTAACAGGATGGTTAATTAGTGCCCAAATCACAATAAGAGTCTGCATCTTCATCTGGTTTGTATGACACTCCCCAAGCTGCTCTTCTGATAAGTTCTTATAATCCAGTTGGCCCATGGTCCTCCAGAACATGCAATATTTATTTATACTGATTATCTGAAATAAATACAAAATACTTCTTAAATGTCCCTTAACTAGCTGGAAAAAATGTGACCTTTACTGCCTCTTTAGGAATGGGTTTGTGTGGAAAAGTTGGGGGGAGACAGGGCTACAAGGGTGGCTTCCGTTAGAAGCTGATGAAAGTTTCCCCCCATATCCAACAGAGGCAATGCCAGCTGGCTGCAAGATGGAACCACTGCTGGCCAGGATGGAATCAATTGGCAAAACATGATGTGTTTAAGAAAAGTAAAACATTGCTGCACAACAACAATTGCAGCCAGAGAAAGGAGGAGTGAGAATGTGTGAGAGCAGCAGCCCTGCAGACACCAAGGTCTGTGAAGCAGGAGGGGCAGGAGGTGCTCCAGGAGCAGGAGCTGAGATTCCTCCACAGCCCATGGTGCAGACCATGGTGAAGACAGCTGGCCCCCTGCATCCCATGGGGATGCCTGCTGGAGGAGAGTGTATCCACCTGCAGGCTGGGGAGAACCCCAGTGCCAGAGCAGGTGGATACACACAAGAGCCTGTGGCCCCATGGGAGAGCTGTGCTGGAGCAGGCTCTGTGGATTAACAGAAAGAGGAGCCCACACTGGAGTGGGTTTGCTGGCAGCACTTGTGATCTCAGGAGGCCCATGCTGGAGCAGGCTGTTCCTGAAAGACTGTGGAGGGGTCCACACTAGAGCTGTTAATGAAGAGCTGCTGCCCAAGGGAAAAATTCATGTTGGAGAAGCTTGTGGAGGACTGTCTCCTGTGGGAGCAACCCTACACTGGAACACGCAAAGATTTGAGGAGTCCTCTCCTCAGGAGCAGGAGCAGAATTATATGATGAATTGATCACATCTCCCATTCCCCATTCCTCTGTATTGCTGTGAAGGAGTCAGTAGGGAAATCATGAGTGAAACTAAGCTCAGAGGAAGGGAGAGGTGGAGAGAAGGTGTTTCTTCAATGTGGTTTTATTTCTCATTATCCTATCCTGATTTAGTTGGTAATAAATTAAATTAATTTTCCAGAGGGAGGTTTGTTTTGCTTGTGGTGGTAACTGGGGAGTGACCTCCCACTATCCTTACCCATAAGCATTTTGCTTTTTTTTTACCTCCTCTGGGCATATGATGGCAGTGACAGTAGATTGGGTGGGCACCTGTCATCCAGCCACAATCTACAAGGTTTTATTGGATCACTACCTGCATCTTATTTCTATACAGTTTGATCAATTTTACAGGAGGAAATGAGAAGGAGATTGTCCAGAGGGAATTGCCATATTCATTATCCAGTGTGCTAAACAATGCATTTAAGCACACAAACTGGCCTATGGACAGTCTTAGGAGATTCTCCAGACTCTTTGAAATTCCCAGATGGAGAGCTTCTTGAAATAATCAGTCAAATACTTCATTTTTATGTGTCTTGGAGTTCAATCAATTACCTGGTTTCACATCTATCTGCTGTTTCAAGCCAGTCCATTTTCACATCTGTGCACAGAATCTTTGGCACATTCCCAGACTACCTAGGGAACTAATGACTTGATACCGGGTATGAATATAGGCATAGCTCTGATAAAGAGCTACACTACAGTTCTAACTGTAGAATAACTTGATTTCCATACTCAAATCTTTCTTATAACTCAAAGCTTATAAATCTCAAAGCTTTGGCTACATTAAACTTGCTAGCTTTGGAAACAGAGCAATGACCCTCTGTAGGGAGAGGATTTAAGCCTAAAAGGCATCCAGTTACATTACGAAACATAAAATTTCATCACTTGTCCTTCAAAATATCTCTCAGAGGTATTTGACTGTGTATTTCTTATAAATGTAGTAAGTACTAACTGTGATTTTACCTTTTAGGTAACTTAAAGTGTCACTGACACTTTTTTATATCCTTGACAGGACTCAGTGACACCCTTTTAATAGTAGTTCTGTCAACAAATAGCTTCCTTTTTATCACCATGATATGTTCTTTTGGGTGTCACTTGCTGATAGTTTTGCACTCATCTTCTTGGACACTTTTGAATGGAATAATCAGTGCACCTTTTTCTCAGTAACACGTACATCTTTGAAGATGCAGTTTATTTCCTTTCACCATTCTTTTCTCTACCAGGGAGCACAGGACCTCAAAAAGGGTGCCTGTCTTTTTTCCCTTGTTCTTGTTTTGTTCTTGTTCAGTGACATGAACAAATAATAGTACGAAAGCCCTAAGGGATAGTCACAACCAAGAGTATTCAATCTGCAGAGAAAAATCAGTTCAAAAGGGCCACAATTAAATTAATAATGCTGCTTACATGATGTACCTAAGAATCCAGAAGATAAGATTTAAAACTTTCAATATCTTCCACTGCATATAACCATCAATAGTTGATGGTGCTGACTTCCTTTATAAGGCATTCTGAATACTGCATCTGAATTCTGAATTGAGTTACCATCACTAAGTGAAACCTGTACTTTTGCTTTCTTACTCATTGGATTGTATCATATTCACCTTCTTCCAAAAGGTCCCAAACAAAACACCTTGAATTCTGATTTAGTATCTTTGCTAACAGACTTAGTTTTTTTCTGTACCACTTTTTATATAGATTTTCTTCTTATATAGGAGACAAAAATTTACTTGTCTAATTTTACATATGAGACAAAATCTTCTGTTTTGATTTTCTTGTATTTCTTCTTTACTTTTTATTATTTCTTCTGGTCTCTTTATTATTTCTTTTCCTTTTTAGTGCCACCCTGAGATTAGCTCAGTTGGTTAGAGTATGGTGCCAATAATATCAAGGTGATGAGTTTAATTCCTCTTACAGGCCATTTATTTAAGTGTTGAACTTGATAATCCTTGTGGGTCTCTTCCAACTCAGACTATTCTGTGAATCCTTATCAATATTTCCTGTGAATCTTTACTTTGCCCATCTCCTGGTTTCTCATATCTGCATTTTCATTTAAACTACCACAACCATTTATGCAACAAAGTTAATTCTATTTGACTGAAGGAGCTTGACCTGTATTTGGGATAAGCTGGAAAAGGTTTTTTTAAATTGGACAGTTCAATGCTGTCATTGATTTTCTAATCTGTTTTCTTCAAGAATTTTGCTAAGTCTTCCCTCCAAATTTGTATTTGACAGTGTAAGATCACCCCACTGAAAGAGATCTCTTGGAACCCAAAGACTCAGCACAGATAACCAGGTAGCCTAGTCAGGTAATCCTTCTCATAAACTTCTTTTCTGTCTCTCTCATTTAGCCATTTTCATGTTGTTCATAAGAAGTTTCATTGCCTCCTGTTAGAAAAAGTAACAACACACATGTAGTATTCATTCTTTATTTTTATTACATTTCTTCTTAGGGCAAAAAAGTAACAAAGCCCAAAGGATTTTAGGATGTATTTATTGGATATAAAAAAAGACAACAGAAAACCAGCACCTGGTTTTGAGTTTTAATTTTCAGTAATTTTGTCTGCCTCTTTAAACATCCAGCGCAAATTTTCTTTTCTACTAGATGTCATAGATATTAGGTTTGACCTAATGCTAATTTAAAGTGTATTATCTCCATTTTTTTTTTTTTTTGAGTTTCATTATGCAAACACTGGTTTTAATTTTCTTTTCATCCTAATTCCATTCTGTTGGCACCTGCTAACACAGCAATTTCCATTGACAAGACATTCAACAATGTGCGTAAGTGTGAAAAAGTGAGATTATTGCAATTGACCTTTGCCACACCAAACATCAATATTTCAATGAAAATTTCTTCATTACCCCAGTAACCATTTTGAATTCATTCTTACTTTTCTCAGGTTTTGTATTAATGGTTGTTTTATTGTATTATTTTCCTATGATTATTGCTAATGCATTTTAATTTGAAACAGCATTAAGTAAGCCTCTTCCTTTAAATCCTTATTTATTGTAATGATTATCCAGTTTATCCATAAAAATGATGTAATTTGCCATACACTCTACGGCTTTTTCTCTTTCCAAAACCTAAGGGGATTTCCTTGTAAACATTTGGCTCAAAATGTTTCTTAGGCCATGGAAATTTAATAACTAGTTCATTATGAGAAAGATATCTTGTAATATAAAGTTTCTATCTCTCTTAGAAGATATGTCTCTTTTTGCGCACTGAGAATTATAATCAAGTAGACTGGTGGAGTTAGAGAAAGAGATTTCTTGGAGGTGATACTGTTTGACAGTTTGACTGAAGATTTGTATTATGTATTCAAATACATAATTCATTTCATTAGGAGAAAAGGGCATTTTGGAATTTAAGAATTGAAATTACAAAGAGTTCTGTTACTTATTGAGAGACAGTAATTTTTTAATGTTGTGTTGGAAAATATGGTGAAATATTCATGCTACATTAAATAATGCACACTATGCACACTGAAAAAATTTACTACTGTAAAAGATAGATAAGAAAATATGTTTCAGAAATATGTTGTTTACAAGTTGTTTTAAGCACTCTTTTAGGGCTGAGCTGGGGAATTTTTTTGAGATTCAAGAAATAGTTAAAAAAGTTCTTAATCTCCAAATCCACTAGTTGATTTCCTTAGTTCAACATTTCAAGGCATCAAAATCACATTATTCAAAGAGCATTTTCTCTATTTTCTACTTTTCCACTGTAGCAGTTAAAAAATCTGAGTTCCCTACTTAGTTACAACATAAAATTACATCATGTCAGGGAGGTCATCATAAATTGTCTCTGAAACTCCATTTTTCATTGCTTTTCTTAAGATTTGGGTTATTTTCTTCAAGAATGAATGAAAACAGAGTAAAATCAGACCCTGAGAAAGACAAGGAAAGTTAGCTAATTTCTCCTATACACCCACTATTTAAATGTCTTAAGGAAGTCAGGTTGAAAGCTGAAAGAGTCAAAGAACTGATATAATCAGAATATCCTGTAGAACAGGAGCCCAGAGGACTATAAAAGCTAGAAAAAAAAGGGAAGTTGCTGGAAAAGGAAATAAGAATGTCAGATCAAGTTTGTATTATTCTTCCTGAAGTGTAGTTACATGATGTGAATCAAATTAATGACAGTTTAAATCTGCAGCATGAAATAAAGATTTCTGAAGGCAGTGAAGCAAACTGAGTGCAATGCTATTATTTCTTGAGTTTCTGCACAGAAATATGAGGCACTATAAGACAGATTTAAAACTTCAGAGACTGATTAGATCTTCAGTGGAACTTCCCATGCTGTGCTTATTTTTAAAGCATTGGTGTTTTACATCTAAGGAATAAAGCAATATCTTTTTTTTGTTTGTTTGTTTGAGCTAGGTATACCAATAGCTTTAAACCATCTGGGAAGCATAAGCACTTGCAGCTAAGATTTCATTGATTCTATGTTTAACCCATCTTAACTGTTTTCTAATTTTAATGCCAGTAAGAACATTAAGGTTGCAAAATCAAACCCTCAGATTTAGGAAACGTCAGAATTAAGATTGCCCATGCAAATTTTATTTGCTAGCCTTTGTGAGCATACGTTATGATATAATCTTTAATTTTTTTGATATAATCTTTAGTTCTTCCACAGGACACCTGCCTCACTCAGGGAACATGCTTATACTTTGGACAATTTTTCAATATTTCTCTTTTCTCTTATCACTCAATATGTGGCTCTAGAGTTTATTTACCATGTTATCTTAATTCTGCACTGAAACATGATTATTGACATCTTGATTTTTTATGAATTTCATTACCAGAACAGGTGGTAATTGCAAAGCATTAATCAATTTGCCATCACAACAACATTTTTACAAATTTTTCAGGGTGCATCCATCTCATTTTTACCTTACCTTCTTGTCCTGCCCAGTCATCCCAGCTTTTTTGCTCTGATTTTCCCCCATACTTACTCCCTTCTGCTCCAGTTTTCTTTTCTCCCTCCTCACCACAGGACACTCTCATGCTACTTCTTCTCTGTTCCTTACTCAGTGTCAGCTTGTGTTCTTCTTCCCCTCCAGGCCACACAGCTCTCCTTTGTTCAGTGCTCTCTTCCCCGTTCCACAGACACACTCCTCACTGTCAGCACAGAAGCTCTCCTGGTTGTCTTTGTGAATGTTCTCTTCTGTCACGGCATCTTGAAAGCCAGATTCATATTTGGAAGCAAAGTCTTGGCCAAATTCCGCAATGTGAAACAGATACCGTTTTCAGTGAATTTCATTGGCAAATTTTAACAGACCTCTACAGTTTTTTTGAACATGCATAAGGCAAATTTAGGAAGTGAGAAAATCAGGAAAAAATGAGGACAGCAAAAGACATAATCTGCTGGATGATGGAAGGTGTTCCCAAATTAGCATTAGTACAAACACATACTGTGAGTAGTCCCATGTCTCAAGACTCACTTGTAGCCTGGTGCCTTATGTAGCCCTACTTCTTTTGGGCTCAGACAGTGAAACTCAAACCAGACATCCAGTGAAACTCAAACCCATTGCCACAAAGAAAAGTAGGATTAGTCAGGTAAGCAGCATTACTTTGTAAAAAATGTATCCGTCCTTCAAGCTTTTTCTCAGAAAAAAATGCACAGGTTTTGATGGATAAATTTAAAATAACTGAATATAGAACAGGTTAATGTTGTAAAATTTTGGTGAGTTTATGGCAAGCATAAATACTGAAAATTTTCCAGAAATTTAAACATAGGTATTATTTCTAAGCCTGCATCTCATGCGAGTCTGAATATGATTTCATGTGTGAATTATATGAGTTAGATAAATCCTTTATAATATATTCTTGTCAACGCTGAATTCTAAGTATTTATGCAATGGTTTTCTACAGTAAGACCTGTGACAGAAACTGGATAGAATTGTAAGACTAGGACTAAAGAGAAAGTGTGGGAGAGAAAAAAAAAAGAAAGGGGAAGAAAGTGGCCGAAGGAAGTAGCA
>WBNO01016540.1:0-10607 GCA_013400575.1 Peucedramus taeniatus
CTCTTCCTGCTTTCTTGGTGACAGTTCAAGTCACCAGAGGCATTTGATAAACTTTAATCACTGTCACAACTGTAAAGGTCACACATGGAACCAAAAGCACAAATCAGCTACAAGGCTGAGACATAAGTGAGTGAGAGGGGAGAGTGTGCACACACACATATGTGCATGTGAGATAATGCATTTTGCAAAAACACTCTCAAAAAATTTATTTTCAGTTTGAGACACCTGGAAGGTGTGAAGCTCTTACATGCTTTTTTTAAAATACAGCATCTTTTTTTTTTTTTAAATTCCCTTTGAACATACAGCAATTATGTCTGGAATAGTAGTACTTGTTTGCATGCCTCTAAATTTAAGAATAATACATACCAACTGGTTTTTTTTTCTGCCTCATGGAGGATTATTGACTTGAACAGAAACAACAAAATTTGAATCTATTTTTGTTTTTTAATAATACTAGGTATTTTATTAAAAAGACTGGAAATTTTCCCTCAGATATTCAAGGCATTTTGGTCTATTAATATGGTAGCGTATGTTGGGATTTGAAGTTTCTGAAAATTCCTCAAATTCAGAAGCTACAAGATATTTATTTGTAAAAACTGTGGTATGTTGAAAAATCAGGCCCAATATGTCTCATGACTGTTTAGAACAGGAGGCTGGAACAGATAAGATCCTCAGGCCCCTTCCAACTTGATTTCTAGGATCCCATGACTCTGTTATTAATATACTTTCTTTCTTTATCTATAATATGATTTTTTTTCCATTGTGATTTTACTATTTTTTTTCCATTTTGGTTTTACTACTGGAGTACTTGTAATATACCACATCACACCAACACCCTGATCCTGAGCTGGAACCCTCTTGTACTAAGTAATCAAGAGATGGCAACAGACAGTCTGGAAAATATAATTTTACTAAGACAGTAATAATCAGTATGATAGGCAACAGGCTCAAAATAATCTGGAGCAAACTCTTGCCAAATATATGTAGATGACCACAATTAGCATGTGAAGAATGGAAAATAACTCAAAATTCACAAGAACTTGTCATGCAAAATCATACATTTATCAGCTTAAATGAATTGGTGTTTAGAAAACAGGTTATACTTCTTTAGCAAAACTGCTTCAATCAGTTCCTAGAGGAATTATTTAAAGTACATGTAATTTAAAAGTAAACTGTATTTTCATATGTATGAAATCTCAAGTATTGCTTTCACCACGTTCTCCATAAAATCTTGGGTGCTGAGTAAATAGCTAGATGTGAACTATAGTGATCTATATAGAAGGAAGTGCTTTCCTTCTATCCAATGCAGTCTCTTAATAAGAAAATGCAGTCCATAGCTCATTGCATACAGACAGACAATGTTATGATTACACACCCCCATCTACAATACACAAAATGACAATCCCCAGATCTCCTGTACAACAAGACCATTTTTAAAAAATAAGATTCTTGAATTAAATATAATTTTCAAATGGCATTGCTCCATTCACTGATGCCTAGACTATATCACACTTATTTATCTCATTAATAGTACACTCTTTAGGTGTGTATGTCACATGTTATCGGTAAAGAGCCACAAATGATTTAAAATAATTATGATTTAGTCACACTATTTCTACATTTGTTGCTCAGTAAGTTTTGAAAAGTAAATTCAAATTATTCACCCCTGGAACAATTTTAACAACTGTTAACAACAACCTTGTGATTTCCCTTTCATGTGACTCTCAAAAAAAACCAGTTAGTAGAATTATTCATGATAGTTTATAATGTTTGAAGAGATCCTAACACAGTTAACAGTGCTGTTCATACCATACAAGCATAGGATTTGCAGTACAATCTTCAAGGTTCAAAATGTACCAAAGGGCTGACATGGGATACAAGTTATAAGCTTTTTCCTTGCCTAGAAGTAGTACAAAACTTTCCTAATATTGATGCAGGCATGAGTAATTTTTCTCCAAACATAAAAGAGTCCCTAAGTCCATGAAGTATATGAGAACTATCTATCCCCTCAGGAACTAACCCAGCATATTATGAAAAAACTTCTCCACAAATTTAGTGTGTTCCAAGGTAGTTCCTATTTTTCTAGGATACTAGAATAATTTATTTTATTTTTCTAAGTAAAATAAGGCTTTCTGAGGTATTCAGCTCACTCCCTCTTCCTCTCTCTCTCTCCACCTCTCTCTCAAATATCTGAAATGTCTTTGAATTTCATTTCTCAATGTGAAATGTCTTTGGTTTAGCTTAAAAATAAATGTGCTTGTATTTCATCCAAAGAGATGCAACCCTCCATTCTAACATGAAGGTCAAAGAGAAGATACTAGAATCAGCTGCCACATATTTTTATTGTTTGAGAGAAATCATAAATGACTGAGAACTTACCTGCCTTTTAGATAGTACTGCTCCAAGATTTTGAGACATCATAAAGCCAAGCCCAGCAAAGAAAATAATTAAAATCTTTGAAATCTTGCAAAGCTTACACTGGAAGTTCTCCAAGGTAATTTTATTGCTCTGGCTTTCAAAGAAAGAATATATATATCAGCCCAGACATATTTAAATTTTTGCAAATAAGATGTAACGCACCTTGAGGGCCATCAAAAAAAGATGTAGAAAGGTCTTTAAAATTTGAGATCACCAGGGAATATGAACTCCACATTGAGTTAACTAGGAAGCCATTTTACAGAGTTTGTTCTTAAATCTTTGGAGTGATCTTCATTGATCAATGAAGACATGACACATCAACTAGGTGCCTTGAACTTGTGACAAAATTACAGAGATTTGCAATATTATTAAAAAAAAAAAAAAGCAGAAAACCTAAATGATCTCGCAGCATCAGTCAATGGAAATTTACAGGTCTCCCACAGTAGTACCAAGAGCCTGTTAAGAGCTGAAGGCTCTTTTCTTCAAAGCTCATCTGAAGTTTTAACTCAGTAATTCCAAAAGAAAGTATTTATACATCTATCACTTTTTATTGAGTTTTTGAAGAAAATAATGTAAAGAAATTTAATAGTAAGCTTTAGTGTTTAAGCAGAATTATATTTTAAAGGTTATGAACAATTTTGCAAAAATCTATTATTAGCAAATGGATGATGATTATGATGATTACTTAATACCTGACATTTCACAGTATTTTCTATGTGCAACCCTGTAAATGCACAAGCCTATAGGATTAATGCACTTCATGAAGGAAAAGCCACCAAGAAACAAGGTAAATGTTTTAAAATAGACTAAATTAATAACCTTATACATTTGAATACTGTCTTCTCAGCTAGAGAGGATGAAGCAGGAATCTGTCTCTACAAAGGTTCAAGGCATAAGGTCCTGAGGCTAAAGATGAGTAGTTCTAAGCCTACCTCAGACAGAGAGTACAAAATTATGTTAGGTTTAAATTACATATAATTTGCACTAACATTTATTTAATAGTTGAATTTACCTCAAAACACTCAGGTCTCTTCTGATGGCAATTCTTATTTTCTCAATAAAGTTTCATTCATTGCCCATAAACCCTGTGGAGCAGCCTTATTTTTATTTTCCAAACTTCAAAATATGTGGAAAATGATTCCTATCATTCCTATCTGGTCTGATCACAATATTCAGAGCCACAGCCACAGCACAGCCACATCATGCCATAACTTTTTTTTCAATATTAACATAAATAAATAGAAGTAGATTTAATTATTTAAGTAAATTTAAGTAAGTTAATTTGGGTAAATTTAAGTCAAGTAGGGAATCTATTTTTCAGAACTCCAAAAACTGTTCTTACCTCCCTTACTTTCAATTCTCACAACTTATAAAGAACAGAGGATGTAAATAGGAATCACCAGAAAGTGAGAGCTAAGAACCCATATTGCAAACTTTTTTGCAACCAG
Organism: Peucedramus taeniatus; assembly: GCA_013400575.1. Taxonomy (NCBI): domain Eukaryota; kingdom Metazoa; phylum Chordata; class Aves; order Passeriformes; family Fringillidae; genus Peucedramus; species Peucedramus taeniatus. The sequence continues at coordinate 3,867 of WBNO01016540.1, forward strand.
ATCATAAAAAATCTTAGAATTATCATATGACTTATCATTAGATATGATCCGAGATCAGACAAGTCACCCGAACTCACATTTATGAAGATTTAAAAAACTATCTCTCTTTTCCTCTACTGCTGGAGTATGAGGTTACTGAAAAGGTAATTAAAATTTCATCATCAAATATATATTTGACCTGGATACAGATGAAGAAATACCTTTGCTCTTTCTCTAATAAAAAAGCATTCATATTTTGACATAGCCATATAATTTAATTTATTTGCCCAGAGGACCTCCATGCTTATCTGGATGATTTTCCAGATATACCTTTTCTAGATACTTCAAACAATTTAGCATTGTTCAAAATTTACTCTAAATTTATTCACTAAATTTTAATTGATCTTTTGCTAATATACTGCTGCTGTAATTGTGTGAGGTCTCCTTACTCGCTCATGATTTTACTCCCTTGTCTTCTAAATGAAAACAACAGAAGCAGAATGGATGTGCATTGTCCCAGAGCTCTGGAATCTAAAAAAAAATTTATTCACACCTATGGAGTTCTTTCTCTGATAATACATCATCATGCTTTATTAATATCATTATTTAATTACCAACCCAGGCAATTGCTAATATATGGCCACACGGATTAATAAATGGCTCATCATGCTTTCTGATGGTATCTAAACCATAAAGCTGGTGAATGGCTGTCTAGAATCTGAACTAGTGTCTCAAAAAACCCTGAAAGGTTTTTAAATAATATTTTATAATATATTTAGAGAACTGGGGTTTTTTTCTAGAACAGGGAATTGGATGGAGAATTTTTAATGAATGTACTTTAGTTTTCTAAAGATCAAGTAATGGCAACTTGAAAAACCCTCACAAAAATAAATTAGAAATTAAAGTTTAAACCATGTGATTTAAATACATGAATGCAGAAACCAATGATGATAATCATAAAAGTCCATACCATTTCATGTGAAATGAGCACTTAACCCACTATTAAAGCTTTACCTATCACAAAAATATGTTAGGACAACATAACTTAGATTTATACAGAAGAACAAATACTAGACCATTTCTTCATGTTTTATGTCTTATAGACAAATACTGTGTCTTGTCTACAGACAAATACCTATGCTTGTGCCAGGATATGCCATGATGTTTCACATGTCTACATGTACAAAAATAAGGTATGTAGACGAAGTTGGAAGCTTTTATTATTCACTTCAAATAAAATTAGTTTGGTGGTACAGAGAGTTGATTTTATTATCAGTTTTCCCACTGAAATATCTAAAAGAAAACATGCAAATATTTGCACAAGTGATCCTTTCTTCAAGCAAAGAAGCTCAGTCTACAATATTTGAATTGGCAAGTTTTAGTGGCTGGGAATAAAGAAGACAAAAGGAATTGGGGTGGAGGGAAGGGGAAGAAAACTGACGGACAGAAAATTAAGAAAATAGGTGTGGGTGTTTTAAAAAAATGAATAAATGCTAACGACCTCATCCTACAGCCTTTCAAAAACATTAAATTTTTTAATAAACTGTCCATCCTAGACATATTTCCATGTAACTTCTTCCCATGTCTGTATCTCAAACCACCAACACATTTATACGAATGGGTAAGGTCTCCATGCAGTTCCATCCCTGGTTACAAATTAAATCAGAGGCCTTTTTGATTACTATTGGTCTTTCCCAGAACCTATCACAGATTTTCTTTTAAGAAATATCAACCACACACAACACCAGAAAAAAAACACCTTGAAAATTACTATACTGTCCTGTAAAGTCTTAAAGGTCACAGTTTATGAAACACTGTTTAGGCCACAGAAGAATTTTGCCAAGAAATAAGCACAGAGTGGATGGGATGGTTCTAACTCAAAGCCTGTTGGAAACAAGCGTTGTGGTGTGTTTTGTGCCCTTACCTGTTGAATTCGTTACTGTATTGCTCCCAAATGGTTTCACCATAAGTTGTGTACTCCTTTCATTATCAATCACCCTTGTACCTGTCCCTATTTCCAGACCCTTCTCTGCCACTCCTCCAAACCCTGCCTGTGCAGCTTGTCTGTCATTGTTTGCCAAGCCCCTTCATCTAGAAGCTTTGATGTCAACTATGTTAATCTACTAATCCCACTGGTAGATTTTGTATGCTCTCCTACCACCTCCTACCCTATTATTTGTATGAGAATTTAGTCCCTCCTCATGCTCCTCCTTAGTTGCCAGTCATTGGTTGTAAGGCTAACTCCTCCCCAGAGTCAGCCCCCCTTTATAAGGTTTGTGTAACCCCTTATTCCTGGCTCTTCTGCTTCTGCTCCCTCCTGGTTTGTTACGTTGTACGGCCTGTTCACTCCCTTTGGGGAAGGAATGAACAGCAGCTTGGAAACTACAGAGAGAGAGCCCCTCTCTTTCTCATTCGCCTCTCCAACTTGATGAGGATCTCTCTGGGTGCCTGCTCGGCCAGGGCCAGCGAAAGGAGAGGTTCCTGATGGTGGCTGAACCGCGGCCCTCAGCCAAACCCAGGGGCTAGAGGCGGGGAGCGGCCACTCGGTGGCACGCGCTGAAGTGAGGGGTCAGGGCTAGCTGGCACCACCAGCATCACCCCTCCACCCGAGATTGGAGGTGCAGCATCAGTTAAGAAGTGATACTACAGCAAAAACCCCAGGATTCACTATTTTTCATGAAATATTAATAAGAAATAGCTAAACTTTGAATAAATTATACTGTATATAATTTATACAACTGCAGCTTCATTTTTCCTTTTAGAAAAAAAAATATTTAGATATTACCTGATTTCCCTATCCACAAGTCAAAATTCATGACAGGAAACCTGGAAGTAGCTGTGAGATTTGATGAGTTATTCTGTTTGGAAGCAGCTGATCTTGAGAGAAAAAATTGATTCCAAGTAGAAGTGAGTAAGAAAAGGTTCTTGAGCATGAAAGATATAGAAGAGTTCTGAAAAAAATATAAGTGCTTTATTTTGATAAGACTATAAGCAACAGTCACAACCCTAAGTATACACCATTACTTCCTCTCTGCTCCTCTATTTCAAAAAGAGAGAAATACTTATATGAGACCCCAAATGTGCTAGTCTGTTATTTTGCAGTTTGTTCTTCTGTAATAGGTCTTAAATATTCCTTAAGTTTGTAATGGTTCATTCCATGTACCCCATTTGGCTTCCCTGATAGTTCAGTCTTGAGTTGTTTACCCTAGAATTTCTGCCAAGTGTATGTCAATCCACCTGTCTGTCAAAGATAGCACTCCCTTTTTGCTATGGAAGGTTCCCTGTCCTTTATCTTGTCCTCAGAGTAAGATTGGATTGTAAGGTTTGCTCCTTCCCCTTGTTAGCTTCTATTGGATAGCCTTTACTCTGTACCCCTGCCCTGATACCCTCCTACTGGTAAAAGGTTGTGTCCTCCCATTATCCCTTCTTCTCCTTAAAAGCAGTCCTTTTGCCCTTCGCTACTGTCCCTGATTCCCCTGAGGAATAAACTTCCTTGGAACTCGAACAAGTGATCACTCCCTATTCCTTCACCTCAGTTTCTCTCACTGGGTCACTGCTTTCTACCCCCACCACCGCCGTTTGCTGCAGGGAGCTGCGAGCCCCTGTACGCTCCGCCACCCGGGAAGGTCTCGGCGCGGATCCGGGAGCCCCTCTCGTGACTGCGTCGGTCTCGGGAGTGAGCGGCCGGAGAACGTCTCCTGTGACCGCAGAAACGCAGTGACACCCAAGAAGAGATATTTTAACGATGTCCCAGATCTAAACAATTTGTGTATGAGGCTGTGGTTCTATTCACACAGATTGTGTGGTCTAGACATCGCTTCACACATCACACTGATCAAAAGCATTTATCTCATAGAGAACAATTATCCAAATCAGCATAGTTATTCTCTTGAAATGAAAATATTTACTTTGTTCTGAAGGTTGGCTGTAACATGAATTTAAAAGACAATATAAATTCAGAATTTAAATATAATTTCCATTTTTTCAGTTTTGCCTACAATGTACTCATGCTCTAATATGCCTGCAGATAAGATTTTCTAGAAAAAACTGTTAATCTCTATATTAGCTCTGTGAGTTTCAGCTGATAAGTTTTCCTATTTTCCTTCCTAGACAGTCCACTTTTCATTTAAACATACAAATGCATAACAGTCTTTAACACAGAAAACATTTTACCAAAACTGTGTGACTTGTTTACAATATTATTTATTTGGAGTTAGGTGCCAAAGAGGTTAGGTACCTTATTTTCAGAAGCAAATAATGCACAGACAGCTGTGTAGCTCTTTAGACCATCATTGTACATACATTCAGATCATTATATTGTTTTAAAACTGGGTTGAGCAGTGAATAAAGAACTAAATGTCTCATCATCTCATGACAAAGACTGTAATGACAGCTGGGAGAAGGACAGCTTGAGTCCCTACCTCTGAAAATTACAAGGAGAGCAGGAAGTGTCAGGAACAAAAGCTTATGGCTTTAGGTGTGTAATCATGATGGATGGAGGTCAGGTGCAACAATGAATTGTGTCCTCACCATCACAGAAATGCATTTCAAAACAAATTTGAGACCTAACCCCAAAGAAGAAAGTAGCTGAATAAGTTTCAGGAAAATTCTTACAGGCATCACAGTTCTTAGCTCATGGAGAGAGCCACTGTAATCAATTAAAGACACAGTTGCTTGCATTTACTTCTGACCAGAGGTGAAGGCCAATAGTAAGATAAATAGAAAATAAGGCACATGAAAAAGCCATGGAGTGGAATACATTTTATGGATTAAACACCTTCTTTAGACCTTCTTTATTTTGTGATCTATTCACAACTGCATACTTTGCTAACCCTTGTACCTAACATATATAAATGATTTTTGTGGGAAATTAAAATTAAATTTATTTTAGTTTCCTAATGACTTCCATTGTTTTTATTACTAAGTTTAAAATTCCTGAAATCGGTCTTGTCTTAATTCTTCTTATTATTAGATGAAGGTTTTTAACTTACAATAAATAATTTCCTTCTTTAGCGCTAGGCTGATGATAGATCAGAAATAAAAATCATTAAAGAAATAAATTTATTGGGGCCTTTTTTCTACTTATAACGTCAAACATTGTGGATAAGCCTGTTTCTTGACTCTCACTACAAAGCAAAATCCTTGGTAGAGTACCAGCAATGTTACAAAACTTTCAAGTGTGATAGTGAAATACGACTGTTAAGCTATCACAAAGAAGTAGAAAAAGACTAATAGACAGCAAAACTAGAGACATTGTGATATCTTAGAAAGCTAGAGATTTCTTCAGCATTGCTTCAAAGTTGCTAGGGGGCAGTGATGTGTCAGCGTTAAAGGAGTTGCTTTATCCATGATCCCTTCATAGTAGGCAGCTTCAAATCTTCCACTTCTTTAATTGCTAACACAATTGTTTTGAGACTCTTGTCTTGGGTCTGCTGAAAGCAAGCCATGAAGAAATCTTCCTGTGATTTTACAGCAGGAATCAGGAAGAACTGCTTAAATTGTATTTGTGTGTACAACAGTGTAGACAATGCTCTTTCATCCATTATGAAGAGCTGCCCTGTCTCCAGTCCTCTACCCAATCCTGATGATAATTTGGAATAAAGGTATTGAGACAAATGCCACAACAGCTTTAGAAATGAAAGCCACGCTGTTGTTTTCTCCAGGAAAGCAGTGACAAAATTCCCACTCTTTACTCTTTGCCAGTGGGAAAGGTCCCACTGGCCTTTCATTCAAGGGCTGCCCCACATCTGCTATGACCAGTTTGCCCTCTCACAGAAGAAACCTGCCAGGAGTGGAGCACTCGTAGAAATAAATACACTGCAATATACATTTAGAAGAAAGCAAGAGTTCCTTACCTGCCCCATTCCCCACTCAGAATACTGCGGAAGGGAGATCCAGAGTTAATAGTGGGAAATCCCACTGAAAGATGCCGGGCAAACAAGCTGGTTAACAGTATTTCTCAGTAACTGCCATTCCCCATTAGGATATTTCCAATTAAAAAAATTCAGAATTAAAATACTTGCTTCCAATAAGCCAACTGATAAGTTCCTTTCCAATTAACTGCTCTGTTCTCATTTTTTTTTAGTAAGTGTCAGCTATTATTTCCTACGTATTTTGAGAAAGGATGTTACACAGTCCTCCATTAAGATTTTTTTTCCTAAAGATATGTCTCTGTGTCATCTCTCTCACATTTAAACTGTCTAGATGACTGCTTTAAGTTAAGCTGGGAGGTAGTCTTCTATCTCCACATGGGAGTACAGTTCAATTTAAGTTTGCGCAATCTTCTATATCTTCTGTGGTATGTGCTCTGTATCAGTGCCATAAAAGAAGGATTTGTGATCTCTTCAAATAAACTAGAATTTATAAATGAAGATTTCATACTTTGGAGAACAGCTGCTGATTTCCTTTCCTGTGATTGAGCAGCAATACCTTTTAGGCATGGAGGTTTGTGCAAAATGGGCATGAATGTGATAGACTTGTTAAAATAAATTCTACACTGTTATTAAATTTAAGAAAATCCATGAAATATTATATTGATGAGCATTTGAAATTTTTCTTTGTTTTCCAGACAATTTTGTACTTTTAAAGTATTTTTTCAACATTTTTTATGGTCAGTAAGTGTCTAAATTTGAATCCTTACCATATTGCAATAGTTACCAATTTCTGAGGAGTGGAAAGAGAATACAAGAGGGAGAGCTTATGCTTCTCTGGATTTGTATGTCTTTAAGCTGAATTATCTTGTCCCAAGATGAAATTTTTCAC
>WBNO01016563.1:0-34998 GCA_013400575.1 Peucedramus taeniatus
TATGAGATAAAGTGACAAATGCAGGCCTCCTCTGCCACTAATAGTTGTGACTGTTACAAGGAAGATATTTTCTTGATCTTTTTTTTTTCTTGGAAACTTCAGTAACATTGCACAGACAAACTTAACTAGGAGAGGTTCAGAACTGCCAACTTCAAGAATGGACAGGGAGAAGAGTTAAAATTGCTCTGCAATTTTATTATCCAATTGGCTTTTCACAGACTAATGAAATAGATAATAGCCTGTTAATAAACTTGAGGTGATTCTGCTTCAGAACAGCAGTCTTTTATAGGCATTTAACTGGTCATACCTAAGTGCACAAGAGAATAAACTGTGTCAAAAGTATAATGGTCCTTCAGGTAAGAAAAACAAAAGACCTCCCAAACCTGCATGCCCAAGTTTAAATTTTTTCCCATTGCAGTTTGCCACTCTAGAAAAGGATATGCAGGTGAACTGCTCTGAAACAGAAATTCCTCCTTCAACTTAAACTTGAATGCTGACTGAAAACTGTCAATTAAGGATCTGCAGTCTTTCATATGCAGCAAAGCAGATTTTGCAGCAAACATCTTGATAAGATTAGGACAGCAGAATTCCTCATACACTGAACAACGTAATATACTTGATACAATAATCAAGTAAACAAAGGAAAATAATCACATGACAGACATGAGACAGGTAGACTTAACTGACTTGCTCACTTAAAAACTTCAATTTACTGATTTGTATGTTTCATCACCTGCTGTGAAGGGCTCAAAAAATAGAAACAATTCAAATTTCATGGTTAGCAGGTTCACCAACTCACAAAGTGCAAAGTTACACACTGCAAATTCAACAAGGGGTGACAAGAGGTGACCATTCAACATGGTGAGCTTTTCCATGTTACATGACAAATAGGGAACTGCTTATCACTGGATATCTCATGAATCAGAATTAGCCTATGGATGTTAATCTGGTCAATATCTGTCCAACTAAAAGAGATGTCCCATTGCCCCTTGATTTCCTGCTCTGAACAGTACATTATTATTAAAAAGATGACTACAATAAATACATATTCAAGCTTTTGAATTACTAGAAAGAAACTCTAAGTCTTCAAGAGTTACTAGTGTGAATGCTCTTATCCTCAGAAGTTGGCAGCTGTTACACTAGCAACATGCAAGTCATAAGACAGCATTCACATGTTTTACATGTTTAGGATTCCCCAACACTAAGGAAGGCTCCAACAGAAAGTTAAGCCTGATAGTTAGTCACAGACTTTCCAATTTTAATCTACTGAAGCACTGTATAAAAAAAATTAGTTTACAAATCAGCCGACCCACACTATGGGAAGCTCTTCATCCATTTATTCTGGAGAGAAATTATCTGGAGCACCTCCAAGAGTTTAGTTTCAAATCAAGATTCCAAGACCTGGTGATGTTACTCTTCCCACTGACTTTCAGAAAATATTCACTAAGATACACTAAACAGAGTGCACTGAAATGTGTGTTAGGAAGAAGTAAAAAGAGTTTACATTTGGCGCAATGTCTGCCAAATACTCTAACTGCCTGAGGTGCAACCTCAAATTCCCTTAACTTCCCCCTTTTAGAACTTTTATGCAAAGAAAATCCTCAACAGAGAAAAAAAAACCTTTCGATGGTAATAGCAAGGTTGTATTGTAAGGTTATTAATTAGATTTGATAATAGGTTATTCATTATTTTTTGGCACCTTTCTATGTGGCAGTCTGTTCTGAATCTAACAGTAAAAAGTGCTAAGCACATAAACATAAAGAGCACTGCACAATTTCCTCTTATGCCCATGTTTAAAATTTACAATATCCTACCACATTTAATTGTCATTTCACATCTGAAGTGCTTCACTTCCTTTAGAGTGCTCATGAAAACCTGTTTAAGGTGTTGAGCCCAAAAAAAATCATAACTGATTTCTCCTTTCATTAAAGAAAACTGGCTGTTCTTGATATTGCATGATCAAACATTTCAAATTACATGCAAAAATTCAAATTAATATTTTTGATATTGAAGCTGACTCACAATTCACCTTCCTTTTCTTAGGCACAAATATATCCACCAAATTAAAAAAAACTCCAGGGATTTTTAATTAGTTTAATTATTTACTGCTCCCTTATTTCCTATATACACTTTATACATAGTTGACAATGTTGTTGAGTTACTGTTCAGCATCAATTTCAGAGGTAAACTGCACTTTGAAGTCAGGGTACTAAAAAGCAAAGTTCTTAAAAAATATATACAATTATATACATACACCTTTTTTTGACATCAGGGTACTAAAGAGCAGAATTCTTAAAAAATATATACAATTATATACATATACCTTTCTTTGACAAACAACCAAATATTTATTAAAATTCCTAAACAGGCCAAATTTAACAATCATATTTGTCTAAGGGAAATCACATGCTTTATTTAGTTCAATATAAGTTTCATTCTGAGTATTGCAGCTTGAAACTATTAGTTATTTCTTTGAACTGAAAGCCTGCAAATATATAAATAAGATAAAGATGAAATATTTTAAGGATTTATAAAATGGTGTTGCTAACCTCGTACTGTCAGCTTGCTATACAACTGTGAGTTCATTTCTTTGTCTCTCTTGTAACGTCGAAATTCATCAACAGCTTCCCGTACCACTGTGACCGTCAAAACAAATCCCTATTAAAGATACAATTATGCAGTTCAGAATTCTCAGTGCTAGAATAGACAAGTAGGAACACTTCACAGAGTAAGAACATGTGCTTAGAATATTTACTTTTTTAAATTTGGATTTGAGTCATTTAATAAATAAGTTAAAATAGTATCTTGCTTTAGTCCTGGAAAAACAAAATCATACTTGCACATTGTACAAATATAATAAGGGTAACTACCTGTCCAAAACCACATAATTTAGACAGCATTTCGAAATTTAAAAAAAAAAAAAGAAGACGCTTTGGATTACTTAAAGACAGCCTTTACAGTTTCAATAAGTGTATTTCCTCATTGTCTGTAAACCTCAGGGCTTTACCAAAAACATTTAAAAAGTCTCCAATTCTAATGCTGAAAAATTGCCTTTCTCTTAATACACAGAAAAAGATAAATGGATGGCTAGTTTAATAATTTTGCATCTTAAATGTAGCTATTTAGCAACACATCACGAAACTGGACAAAGGAAAAGGGGATTTATTCTGAAAAACTAAGTGTCTAAATTCTTTGGCTGCTCCTTTCACAGACAATATTACTGGAGCTTCTACTGGAAGTGCACAGAATGCTTCACAGAGCTGTGATGGTCTCTGGCTAGAAAGGGTGGTAAGGTAATAAACACAGAACAATTCAGGGCTAAGCACATAAACTTCCTCTCTACCTCTCTAAACCTCCTCAGATCAGATCCTCTGGCTTAGACTCAGACTTGAGTTTTTCTCCATCAGTGAAAGAGAAATAAAATTTTTAGCAGTAAAAGGACCTTTCATTATTATGAATAAGATGGATACAAAATTCAAATATTAACAAAATCCACCAACAAGTAAGATTCTACATTATCTATCTAGCTTCAGACAACCACCATTACTCTATAGAAGAAAATTCATGCCATTAGATTTCTCTTGCAGAAGACCACAGCCAAACTTCCCCTAATGTCCCAGCAATATGAAAGGAGTGAAGGTGTAGCATTTTGCTAAAATTGTTGACTAAAATCCTCCTACACATTTTAGCAGTTCCAGACCAAAGTTCTAAGGCTTATTCAGTTGTGACCTTATAGTTATGCACTACTTATTTGTTCAAGTTTACACTGGCTACAGTTATAGCAGAACTACATAGAACAAAAAATGGCCTATGCAAAAAGCATTCTCTTTTTACTCCCCAGGGCATAATTGAATTTTAAAAAATCAGATTTTCTCCCTTTCTGACAGCAGCATTTTCATATGCTTTGGCAATATAGATATTTTAAGCAGCATAAAAAAGGGCACTCCTGAAGCACCTTCAAACATATTTCTCATTTGCACACACCTTGTTACTAGACAGTAATCAAAACACAGAATGCAAGGTGCTACTTGCAAGAATTTCCTCTAGCAGCCTCTTGCTGAGCAGCTGAGTACAGCTGACCATGACTATGAGGAACAATTTAAGAAAGACATTTCTCTTTTTACTCATTTGCTCAGAAGAAGATGATATTCTTCTAAAGGAGAGCTAAAACTGTGAAGCCAGTTTAACAAGGGAACCTGTCACCTTTCTTTAACTGTAAGCAGGTAATTATCTTTAGTGTACTGCCTACAATCAAACCTGTATGCTTTAAAACCTTTTGTATGGTGGAGTGGAAATGAGAAGTCCATTCCCTAAAGCACTTTAAAATGAATCAGCAAAATAGTCTTGTTTTAAGAACTTTAGGATTTGATCTAAGTGTATTTGTATTGTAAAAAAATGTTGAAATAAACCAAAGGCAAAAAAAAATCCTAACAAAACAACCCACAAAATCTGCATACACCATCAAAAAAACCCCCAAACAGTTCTAGCAGTAGCTAGATAGCTTCTAGTCATTTGGTTTTCTGTATCAGGACAAACAATTTTCCTTTAAAATTTTGAGAGAAAATGCAAGTCACAGCTACTCCTCTGATTATTACTGAAAAATTATCAGTAGTTACATGTCCTTCAAAAAAAAAACCCGACACTAATCTGTTAAGCAGCAAAAGCAGACCAACAGATCAGACTTAAATGTTTTGTATTTTTCTCACAGATGCTTAGCTTTGCTCAACATTCAATTGCTGCCTTTTACCTGAAGGTAAATTAAGATACTGGTATTTTCAAGCTGAATGTGAGAACTGGGATGCATAATTCAAAATACCTTTGAATAAGACAAACGTATTTATACAGAACAGATCACTGGTGTTCGCAAAATACAGTATTTTCTCCCTTTTTTGAGAAGGATAGAAATGAGCTGAGATGCTAAGGGTTTACTGGGTTTTTTTCCTTACTATCCCACTAATGTATAGTGCTGCACACAGCGCATCACGGTAAACAGAGCAACTTCCAGACAAGGCTGACTTCTGTCTTTTCTTACTGTGTCAGTGACAGACTTTGTAAATATCCATTTAAAATTCCACTGTTGAACAAGCTTTCTATCGTGAAAGTGGTTTTTTGTTGCAGAAGAAGTAAAATTCTGGGAAGAGAGGTGGGAAGAACATCCAGGATGGTCTCTCCATTTATCCATAGTTAAAAGGACACATGTCACAACAATTAAAACAATGAAATTAATCCAGAATATTTACTCTATTGACTTGTTAAGAATGACCTTTACTCAAGGAATCAGCATGCCACAGTTCTTCTTGAATACTACTGAGAATAAATGCTACTGAAAAATACCAATTTTTTTAAAAAGTTTAAAACATAAGGCATTTGCTCTTCCTGTCTTTAAACCTAGTGTGGAGGGACTGGGAAGAAGACGAAAGAAAAGGTAATGATCTGGTTACAAATCAGAAAATAATACCAAATCATGGCAATACAGCTGGCAGACTACCCAAAGGATCTCCTCTGAAGAAAATTCAGTTTTCAAACCATAGAAAACCTGAGTCAGAAGCAAGTGATTTGAACAGTTTCCCAAGAAAATATTGCAGAGAGTTCAATAATAAAAAGATGTATCAAAAGAAAGCCAGTGCAACTGGCAGGGTGATCAACTAGGAGAAGCATGATTTAATTAATAACTTATTTTCAAGGCACAATTTCCTCATGATTTATCCTCAGCTTAAAATATTTTATCTCAATTTTTGTGGGAAAAAGTTGTGATCAAAACTGATACAGAAGGAATGCAAAAAATTTATGCTCACAATTCTGACCTAGTCTGAAAACACAAAATAGTCACCAAATAGCAATAAATGGGAAGATATTTAGCACACAAATTATCTATTTTACCCAGTAAGTTTCTCTAGTAGCTTTTTTTGCTGGTTGTTTTTTTTTAAATTCTCGAGTGACCAGCAGGCAGAATGGAGCATTACACACTGACACTAGCTGGTTAACAAAAACGACCTCACCTGTGGGGCAGAGGCAAAGTAGGCAAGCAGAAGGGAAGGCTGTCAAACAGCAGCTTTTAAATAAGCATTTTACTTCTGTTATGTTCTTTGACCACTGTAGTTTACTAGTTGCAGGGTGATGCAGCGCACATAGACATGAACCTTTCATCAACATTAAAACCCCCAAATTTCTAGTTAATAGTATTTTTCTGTTTACCAGAGGAGCCCAGTATGTGTACAGGTAGCCTATTTTCAGTGCTGGTACAAACTGTGAGCAGGACACGATGAGAAAATAGAGATTCAAGAAAAACTTGAACTGTTCATATAAAACCTAAAATGAAAAAGAAAGTAAATAGATGTCTTAAAATTTCCATTCATAATATACATAAATTATATTTTTAACGATATGAGATATAAAAGCATTATATGTCATACTGTTCTAGATGGCACTATTACAGCACTTATATAGCACAATATATTATATCATCACACACTACTACATTAATTTAATATTATACTGCTAATTTGCTGAGTGAAATCCATTGATAGTATTGCCTCTTTTCACTCTGAAAAAGCAATTTGCTAAATTTTGGGTATTTTGAAAAGTATGTATCAAGATCACTGTGCAAAGATTTAAATATAGGTACTAAGAGATACTTATTACTAAATCAAAGATTGGTTTAAACTCAGAGCTAATTATCCAACTTTTAAGTGAAGCCACAGTAGACATCACAGAATACATTGTCTCATACTCCAAAGCAATGTCATATGCAGAGTCCTTTGGTAATTAAAATCACCATTTCAGCAAGCACATGTTCTCAAGATTGCTTTGGTTGTAATTACAATGGTAAGAACATTATTTATTCTATAGAATTTTGAATCTTCAAAGTCTTCAAATATTTATTCAGTAAGCCTGGGTAATATGGCACATCCAGCAGCATTAAGAGAAGTGGTTACTGAGCTTGGAACATTGAGACTTAAGAAAATGAATAACCAATTATTTCCATTATTTCAAAGATAAAACATTCAAAATAGATCAAAAAGCCACATTCAGAGGTTGTTGCCATCTTTTAAACTTAAAATTCAGTCAATATTACAATGACTTCTGCATAAAAATTAGTTATTTGACTCATATTTATTGCTCTTACCAGTCCAACATTATTACTTAATTATGTAAAAAAACCTATGTGCTAGGAAAAAACATTCAGGAAAGTTCAAGGTGTCTTTCTGGCAGGTACAATGAAGTACTTCAAAGCTGCCAGTTCAGCTAGAGACTGGCTACCTAAACAGCCTTCAAGCAGTTGATTTTTTTTCAGAGCACAGAATGCTATTTCATGACTTAGCAATAAAACTGTAAAGATAAAAAAATGAAATCAGAAGTCGTCAGAAAGGTCAGAGCCTGCTTCCAAAATGAAAGGCTGAACCTGCACCTTATGTTGATCCTGATGAAGTTCATATACTCATTTCTGCTGGTATGTTTAACTGTTTGCAAAAACTTGATACACCAGGTCAAAGAAAAGTCTAGACAGTACTTTAGGAGGTGTAGATCTTGTAGGAGAAGGTGGAAGTTAAAAAGTACCTTCCTACAAATCTTTTGAATCCTAACAGACCACTGACAGTTCATTTAATACAAAGCTAAGCACTTCAGTCCAGTTAAGCAAATTGAAAAGTCTCCAGCTACATAAAAGTAATGAAGCTACTGCCTTGAAGTTCAGGAGAGGTATCTTCAAAACCCACCCATCACAGAAGATATGTTTTATGGAAACTCATACAAAATTCCTAAGCATCTGTATCTAGATGTATATGAAATTTTAAATGGAAATTGAACAGACTGGTATAAAGGGAGAAGCAGCAAGTATTTTACGTAATGTTCAGAAATTAGGTGATATTTTGGAAATGTTACAGCTCTTTTAGCCAGCAAGTAAAATTCTGTTAATCTAAGCATTATTTTAAGTTTGTATTTGGATATGAAATCATTGAATATTACCCATTGCTTGTCTCAATGTTTAAAAAAACAAAGAAGAGAACACAAAATTTCAAATGATGAAAATTTCAACCAGAGAAGACCACTGCAGTCAATATTTATGACTTTGTTATATTTATGGGTTTGGAACCAATACAGTGATGTTCCCTACAAATTACTTCTAATAAAGCAGCATAAAAAAAAAGACAGCTACACAATATTCTAAGAAATGAAACATCTTACTTTATATCTAAAATTAAAATTTGAAAATGTTTCACTTCACATTTCATTTTAATGATTGGCCTTTACATTTAGCATGTCACTTCATTTTGAAGTTACTACTGAGTTTTTAAATACTAGCATCAAATTAAAAATCTGACTTGAACTATTGGGTAAAACCAAGATTTTTTTAAAGATCAAAAAAGAAGAAACATTCTCTCTCACAATAGGGAATTGCAAAGTATGTCTGATCCCTATAAGGAACGTGAATCTGGTTCACTATTTTTAATACACATTGCAGATTTCTAGTTGCAATAATCAATGGCTTACTATATGCTTAATGAATTTTGTGACCTTTAGGAAAGCATGTGTTGCTTAACCAATTTCAGTGTATTTAATAATTTAAACTTTGGAAGAAAACATTTACTTTGTCCAATAACAATGAGAATATTTTATCCACATGTGATAAGTGACATTTTATTTTCCTGACAGGAGATCAGTCTTAATTACAAGGCCATTAATATTTTGTTGTTTTAATAAGGAAATGCATTAAAAAGCACTTGCCAGTCTTTGGACTAAAGAGGCCAGAAGAATAGAATCAATACTCTTATAAATCAGTATGATCACCTAAATAAAAAATTTAAGACAAAGTATGTCTGTATTCAAAAGTACAAGACATTCAGTTTTTGCAATGGGACACAGGACTCTTGGATGGTATTTGTTAAAATATGAGTAAAAGTGTAATACTAAAATTTATAATATCACACTAGGATACATTTTTAGGTTTAACTACTTAAGTTTCAAAAATTGTTTCTCTGTTGCTAAATTTAATTATAACAACACATTTTTTAAAAAGCTATGAACTAGAAAAAACTGTAATGTCTCTTTTCTCTTCATACACATGGTGTATAGTACGAGCAAAAAACTGAAATTAAGGCGCAATATGGCTTCTTAGGAAAAAAGTAACAAAAAAACTTTTCACTCCACAACAAAAGTAGTTGCTGAAGAACTGCACTCAAAGTCAAAAATATCTGTAAAAAGACTGCAATTACAAATGGAACTCTGAAAAGTATTAAACTAGGCCTACTTGCGATACAAATTGAAGATGTTAGCTGTTTTTGTCTTTTACATCTTGGAATTAATTATTTATTATACTTTCAATGGCAAGGAGTATGAGTAAAGATCTATGGGACTAAATTGAAATTTTCAACTATTTACTTCTCAATTGAAGTCAATCCTTTGGATGCATAACTTTTTTTTTTTTAAAGGATTACAAATTTCTTGTGCTGAACAGAAAAGTGCAAAGAAACTCATCTCAAATTTCAAAAGCTTCACTGAATTCCAACCACTCAAACTGCAATTAAGTACATATACTTTCAAAAACCAAACGATTTAATAAAAATGCAACCTTGCTCTCAACTGTTAATTTTCATTGAAGTCATTGAGACTAATATAGAGAGAAAAAGAAGAACCTGGGCAAATAAAATTATCTTTTGGTGGAATAGTCAAAAAACACTACAGAACATACAGTCAGCACAACAACAGAAAATGTTTAGTGGCCTTACCCCAGGTATAAAGGTAAAGATGTTGTACTTTTGATTTTTTATGGCATTTTTGGGGTATTTTTCTTCACACTTTTCAGGACATCCAAGCCACACTGTGCGAGCCTTCAGGTCTTTCTTTCTTCGACAAATGTTAATGAGCCAATCAGAACAACTGGAAAGAAAGACAATCATTTATTTTAAAACTAAAAACATACTATACAAGATCACAATTTCCAAATCTGGAACCTCAGAAGGTACATACCTATGGAAAACAGGCTAAAAAATGTTTGCCACATCTATATAAGCAAGCATGATGTTCTCTTCTAATATTTAGGGCAATTCAGAGTACTGAATTCACCCAGACATACGCATATATTAACACTTGCACAATCTTTGCAGAAAATCCTAAGGCACTAATGAGAAGTTTTACAACACCATACCCTAACACGGGTTCAAAAAATTCTAGTTAATAAGACTCTGCATCATGCCTTATAGTCCTTTGGCTAAACTCTTGCATTACTAATATTCAGATTATGCTAATGATTGAAGAGGAAATAAGGCTTCTATTTGATACAATTCAAAATATTTCAGCAGCTTTGGATACAATTACCACATAATTTGCAAATCTGCAGTTTCCTCCACACCACTGCTGTGGTGGTGTGTGTTTTTGTTAAGTTTCATTAATGTTGTGTTTTAAAAGTTAGTGGTTTTGGCAGTTAATACAATGGTTTGCCCCATGTTCCCCCTATTCTTTCCCCTCATGTTGGTTTCTCCCAAGTTATTATTCTCCAAGTTTTCCTGCCATTCATTTCCCCCCATCAACCAGCTCCTCCCTCCCTCTCCCTATTTTGCTGTGTCATTCTCAGTTGTGCTGCCCCTTTCCCCTGTCAATTAAGCTTACCCTGCCCAGTTTGTTCGAGAAGTCAGTCCCTGACTGACTGTTGTCCCTGTTCCCTGTATATGATTTGTTGTATGAGCTTTCTCCCACCTGTGTATTACTCTTATTGGTTAAGTACGTGATCATCCCCTTTCTGTTCCCCTATTGGTTTCTGTATGTTCCCAACTCCCTGAGGCAAAGGGTTTATAAGCCCTTGCCGAACCGCTGTTGTTTGTCACTTCGTCCTGACCCCTTCGAGTAATAAAACCCTTTGGAACTCCAAGTGAAGTGTCCAGCTCCTCGTTCTTCACTTTGGGACTCCTAGTAGCTATCTTTCTGCAGCTTCACCCACGCAGCTGCCTTCACTGCCACCCAGCAAAGGTTTCAGGAGAGACTCGGGGGGCGGCCACATTCGTGGCTCCCACTGTTACCTTGAGGGCACACTAGCCGGCATCCAAGGGGTTGCCCAGCAGTGACAGGAAGAGAGAGCTACACACTGCTAATGCCATATTGTCAAATATTAAAAAAAAAAACAAACCAAACCTAACAAACAGAAACAGAAAACCATTCAAAACAAGCCCACTATGTAAATGCAGATTGCACAATGATCTGCAGTGAGGGAACTTCAGTTCACAGAAGAAAGGAACAGCATCCTTGCCTAACCAGCTTACGAATCTACTGAAGAAGTTTAAACCATGAGCAGTGAGATGGAGAAGAGCTCACAGCAACTTTTAAACAACTACATTTTGGACAAGAATACAGGAATGGTGGCAAGGGGTCACAACAGGGAGGAACAAAAGCTGGCAAATGTAATGATGCTTCTGAGGCTCAACAGATTATTTATTAACAGCCATAAAACAAGGAACAAACGTGGATGTGACTCAACTCACATATGCAATCAGCTTAAGTACTTGCTAGTCCTATCTACAGAGGTGGAAAGACCATCCAGAGACCATTTGCATAGAAAACTGAGTTTGCTGTACACTGCATATTCTTGATTAACAATCCCATACATTAAAGGAAAACGTATCTGTATTTATTTGTTAATACAGTGAGCAGGTGCCTCAATCATGTTGGGAGTGTTTTCAGCAAGTGAATCAGGAATGCTGAGCAGACAGGTCTTCCATGCTCTTCACCTACTGCAGTTGACTGAGCTGGTAACAGCAGATTTCAGCTACATCAGTGGATGAATTTGACATGAGAAACAATTTCTAGTGAGGTTTTTGAATATACTGGCAACATTTTTGATGCAGCAAAAAGAAAACAACCGTTAGGAAATTCTTACAAATTTTATTCAAACCAACAGGAAGAATTCGGCTGAGAACAAAAGATAAATTCACAATCCAATCACCTCAGCACTGTTTACTGGATTAATTCTGTATAATCAACCTATTCATATGTATTTGTACATACCTGTAAGAAAACAGAAGTCACAACCAACAGTGACATGTCAAGAACAATCTCTAAAATGGAACTAATTTCACTCTGGGAAGAACTAATTGCACTACTGCTTGAGTGCATGTCCTCTATGGACTCCTGGGGCTCTGAACACCCTGATCTGGTGAGAGATGTCCATGCCCATGCCAGGGAGGCTGGATTAGATGATCTTTAAAGGCTCCTTTCTACTGAAATAATTTTATGATTCTATGTCTCTAATAAAATTTAACTCTCAATACACTTACCATAAAAAAAGTAAAGGACCATACTCTTGGAACTGATGCAGTTGGAAAAATCATAATTGCAGAGTAGCTTACATAAAACCAAAGTAATTTCAGTGAAGGTTTGTAAAGCTTTGTTTAGAACTTACTGGGTAATTGACTGTTGAATATTTAATTTTTCAGACCACAAAAAAAAAAAAAAAAAAGATGAGAGGAGATCAGAGTTCAAGGCTGTCTTGACAGATTAAAAAAACTAAAAAATTATCTGGAAGACATAGAATGCAGTTGAAGAGGTTAAAGTGCAATGCCATTTACAGAGAAATAACCACCTACACAAATACAGGACCAGAAAATGCTAAAAAAACAGGTGGCAACTCAGTTACTGCATGAGAATGTTATACATGTGCAAAAAAAGACGTCTGTTCAGTGTGGACAAGCATGTTTGTAGCAAGTCATAAATGTATTCCTTTCTCTCAGTCAGTGCTAGCATGATCTCAGATGGCCTACAGGACCATTCTGAATACCAAATTTCAACAGGCCTATTGGGAAAACAGAGACCACACACAAGAGCAAGAAAACAACTACAGGTCTAGAAAGCAGGGCAGGCTGACTCTACATACACCAAAAAAGAAACAGAGCTGTTCACAGAAGGCTGAATGTGGACCTAATATGGTTTCAAGCATGTAAAAATCAGCTGCAAAGAGGAAAGGGACAATTATTCTCTAGGCTCATCTTTAACTAATGATAGACCTTCAACTGTGGCAAATCAATAAATAAGCAGGGTGGGCACAACATGAACAGATAT
Organism: Peucedramus taeniatus; assembly: GCA_013400575.1. NCBI lineage: Eukaryota > Metazoa > Chordata > Aves > Passeriformes > Fringillidae > Peucedramus > Peucedramus taeniatus. The sequence goes on from WBNO01016563.1 coordinate 13,045, forward strand.
TGAGTAAACTCTTTTAACGAGAGGGGTGGAAGAGACACTTAAGGAGGCTGGAATTTCTGCAGATCTCTAAGATGTGGTTACATCAAACACCAGTGATAGATATAATTCAGTCTGTACAGGCAAGGAACCGTCTGGAAACCTCTTAAGGTCCTTTCCTAGTCTGCTTATTCACAATTACCGAATCATGAAACACACAAATACTGTAGGGAAGGAAGGCTTACATTGCCACAATCCCTATTAAAGTGTTCTTGTGTGTAGTCTACATTATCCCATGCTTATTACAAATCAATTTTGCCAAAGAATAGAATTCAAAGTTGTTGGTTCTTTTTAAAGAAAATTAAACGTTATGCAACACCAAAACAGCAACAATAACTTTGTTATGGAAATACCACTACATCAATACTCACAAGCTAAACTTTAAAATACTTCAATTTTAAATACTGGATTCTTAAGATTTTCTCCTGGATTCTTAAGATTTTCTCACCGAAACTCTCACTATGGGATAGACGTAAGCATTAATTTTATTTTTGTTACAAAAATGAAATGTCCTTTCATCAGCTTTTCCCAGTCACTTTAAAATAGTGACAAAGAATTATTCCATCCCAAAAATTTAAACAGTGTTAATACAACTTTCAGAATTCAGCCCTCTTGTTTAGTAACATAAACTGAGAAATATTATTACTTAAACTTGTCTTTAAAGCAAAATGAACAGCGGTCTTTCTTTTTCATGATTTCACAACCAGTTTAATGGCTGTGAACAGATCTTGCTGCTGTGGAAATGTCCAGAACCTTCCTCTCCCCATAACAAAGTTGTGGATTCTTGCTCCTTCCCTTATGCTGGCACAAATATTCACATAACTGCATGGGAAAACCAGGCCTGCAAATCGATCCAGCTGTAAACTAATGCAGAATAAAAGGGGATTATTTTCAGTTATATCCATCCCCAAACTTTAAAAATCTAAAAAACTGTAAAAATAGCTGAAACAATGCAGGTTATATGTTTGCAGCAGAAGGCAGAATGATTCCACTCAGTGCCAACTTGATAAAACTGCTCATGGCATTAATGCTGTAAACTTGTTAGCTTCCAGGGCAGAGGTGTGGAGACAGAAGAGACAGCTTAGTTATACAGTGAGAAGTGTAGGGATGGATCTGTAGGAAAAAAGTTCCAAGGAAAATAATTTTTTCCTGGAGAAAGTAAGCTAGCATGACAGATCTGCCTACAGTCCCGTAGACAGAAATTTCCTGAAAATCTTTGAAATCCTGCATTTTTCAATCAGTTTTTGAATTTGAACTGTAAACAGACTGAATATTTGATTAGGCACAGTCTCTTTCGTAAAATCATTTCCTCACACTAAGGACTTCTCTACTGCTTAAATTAAACATTCACCTAAAGCAACATAATTACACTGCCTTCCTTGCCACTGTGTCTCCCCTCCTTGAAACTATTTTTTCTTGCTACAGATCAACAGACCCCATCATGACTATTAGTTTAGCAAATGTCAAAAAGTACAAACACAAGAGTCATGTCTGACTGGGAAGCAACTGTGATATCTTTGATGAAACAGATTTGACTGACACAGAGCTAATGACAGTCAAGTTCTCAGATGTGAGAAGTCACAGATGATGAAAATATTACAGGTTATGCCCAAATCAATATTGCCATGGTTCAGATGAGCTTTACTACCATAAAAATAGAAATCAGTTAGATTCTGCTGTTTACAGTCTCACTAGCAATTACTGCTTTATCATAGAAAGAGTAAAAGGTGGACATACTGGCCTCAGAAATCCTGATCAATTTATATTAATTAAAAAATTTAACACCAATGAAGTCTACCCAAAAATTTTGTAACTCAGATTATCATCATCCAACACATTTCTATTCAGTTCTTGAATTAACATTCCCCAATACAGAACATATTTTTGAGCAAGGGTGTAGACCCTTTCATAGGCTTTCTATACCCAGTACATTTGTATGATAAATGAGAATAGCATTCTCCAAGCTTCAAATAGCCTAGAAACATAATATAAGATGTAGCATGATCAAGACACATTTCAGATTTTTCTGAACACTTATGTAAAACCACATACTATGCTAGGGATTCAGCAATAAAAAAATATAAAGTATATCCTCGTTTACTGATTTAAGTTTGTATTTCAAATGTCCTTGCCTAGAAAATTCAACACATGCATAGAAAGCCTTTTCCTTAAGCTAGTTGTAAGCTGTGTTGTCTGTATCAATATAACAGACTGCATGGACGAAAAAGAACCAAATATATAAAAGAACTTCAAGGCATATCTACTATATAGCATTTTACTAACCTGCTTCCTAATGTATTATTTTAATGCGAAGGAACAATAACCACTGTTATATTATCTTCATATTAGTAACCAATACCATATTTAAACTAAAAACAACAACAAAACTCCACTGACCAAAAAAACTCCCCACCAACAAACAAAAATCTGCAGTAATTGTTAAATAAGAACCCTTAACTTTTTTATAAATAGAGTGTATCTCTACAAGTCAAAAGCTAAAGTAAAAGTCTCAACTGACTCTGCAGCTCTAAGAATAAAGGCTTTTTTTTTCTCTTTTCATTACTTTTATCCTACAAGCTTAACTGCCAGTATCTTTCACAAAACAGCATTTTCATCAGAACAGAAAGATAATATAAAAGCTCTATATTGTTTGTAAGGGTCAGCTTTTCCTTATTAGGTTTTAAGTAGCAGAAACTAGTTCTGCAAAGAAAACATACTGTAATTATTGTACTCAACAGGTAGCTTCAGTAATCAGGCCAAAAGCAACACAGTGGTCATGTCATTCTCAAAAGATCAGCATTTTCCCATGCTCTGCATAACAAATGCATTGCAGATTAATTGAAAGAGTACAGGCCATTTTAGAGCCCAAATTAATCCGAGCATTTGATATCCCCTTCACTTCATATGGAAATGCCATTCAGTAGCACCATTTTCATAGGGACAAAGTGTTTTTTGATAACAAGTGGAATGTAAATCTCATGAGAAAGAAATCAATCCAGCCCAAAGAACTCCAGAGTATTGATCTATGTGCATTATAATTTCACAAGATTGAAGAGAATTTGTAAGTTAAAGGGGAAATGATTACAACCACAAAACAGCTGCTGTATCACAAAGTTTTCTTTTAACTGTGCTATGAAAGCAAGAAATAAGCAGTTTCTGAAGTTAAAAGTTATATTGGTTGAATTAAGTCTTCAGTTTGTTCAAAATCAAAGACAACATTTGATTTAATTATGATGTTTTTCTTGCAAATGTAAAAACTCTTTAAAGAGCTGAAAATTTGCAAATAAAGTTCACACCATTCAGATCTGATCAACAAGTCTATTGTCTAAACTGAAGTTAAAAGCTGAATAAAAGATTTTTACAAAATCATTTTTCAAGTATAGAGAACTTTGTCAAATCTTCCATATTTGCTTCTGCAAAGCAGGTGAAACTTTTTAAAGAGTAACAGTTTGTGATGTAGCAACAAAAATCTACAGAACATAAAATTCTAAAGCTGTAAAGTAAGAGATGGAAAACTTCCTCCCACAAAAATGAGATTAATCCTAATAATGCAAGACAGACCAAAACCCCTACTGGGTATGGGGGTTTTTGTTTGTTTGCAACATGTAAAGCAATTTTGAACACAAACACAAGACTTTCATTGAGAACCCAAAAGAAATCAGGGGCCCCCTGAGCTTGGCTCCGGAATAATGCCTAGTCTTTTATTGTGTTCATCTTTCTGTCAAAGCTTTGAAAAATTTACAATTTCATTTAAACCACAAAAAGAAATTCTAGATGTTGAAGCAGAGATTTCAACCTCACTCAGATGCAGGTATGAGGTACTGATTTCCATAAAAATAGGGTGAAATTTTAAGTTCTGTTTAACTGAACAGGTCTCAGACTGCTTTAATCTTACATTACACTTAAAAGAACCCTGTTTGTCTTCTGGAAGTAAGTTTCATTTGTTCATTTAACCTGAATACACCAACACACATGATAACTGTTTTCTAACATGCTCTTCTCCATTTCTAGTGTGAAGACAGCAACACACAATTGTATCCCAAACCTCTACTTTACACCACATAAAAACCCTGAAACTAATTCTACTACGCAGTGTAAGTAAATACTGTAGGTGTGACAATACAGTAGCCTCCAAGTTTCCTGCATGATTTTCTGCATGATCCTAGGTAACTTTATCAACTGCAAATTGGCATTTCAAAAACTCAAATATTTTGTGGGCCCCAGCAAAAATTTGTTAATTGCTATTATAATGAGAAACCATCAAAAAGAGTAACTTACGCCAACTGCACATCCTTTATTTTTATAAATTACAAAGCCTCAATAAAGCTCTCATTCCAGATGAAACCTCCCTACAACAGTGACAGGTATTTACACACTCACTGAGAAATTCTCACCCAAGAGGAGGTTTCTATCCAGCCTAACTGGACCAGTAGATAAGACACCATAGGATTCACCTCCCTTCCACATCTTTTTCCCTACTTCATCTAAACAGGCATCTGCAGCTTTCCTATGGGAATATCCACTGTCTCTTAATATCCATCTGAAATTTCAAGCTTCTGCTAGAATCTGACGCTCATTTTTTCTTTTTTTTTCCCATGGAAAATGAAAATTTCTGCTATGATGTTCTATTTTAGAGAACACTAATGTGATTAAAATGCCTGTAGGTATAAACACAAGACCAAATGGACTCTTTACTGTCTCTGAATTCAGTTGAGGAAATCAGCAAAGCAGAAGTCCATACTGCCCTAAAGCCTCTTTCTTAGTGAAGATTTTTCTTTCACACACCTATATTAGCAGTGAAGTGCGTATAGAGCATAGGAAAATAAAGAAAAAAAGAATGCAGAGTGCAATTTCCTTTCTCTTTTCCTTCTCAAAAGTCCATCGTAAATATGACTCAAGTAATTTAAAGAACAGGTTTGAAAGTTTCTAGGCTTGAAAGCTGAGATGTACCTCTCAACTTTAAAAAGCAAGCAAGAACATGAAATTTTGTAATCTTCAGCACTAATGACCATTTCTTGTGACATTCTCTTACAATTTTTAATTAATTCCAACATAAACTCACCTTGCGAATGTCTGTCTCTATCCAAACAATGTCAGGGTGCAGTCTTCATCGATCTGCCTCTCTTCATGAAACTTACAGGAACACAACCACAGTAACTAATAATTACTAATACTTACAGAACTGAACTCACATAAAAGTATATTGTTTGAAAGGTATCTAAATTTTAAGACATGTGCGAAAGATTAACAACTTCTTTAATACTTACACATGTTTTTTAACAGCTAAAATATAGGTCTGTACCAGAAACACTGCTTCCAAAACCCATTTACATACACAAGCTCTACTTCTGTAAACTTTTCTACCTTCCTTCCTTCCTTCCAAACACTTAATCCCTACAACAAAATTAATAAACCATGGGTTTTTGTTAAATCATTATATAAAACAGAAATCAACACAGATAATGTTTTTTAAAGCTTTTTAACAATTATTTCAAAAAACTGAAGGTGTACAAACACAGCTTTGCTTAGGTAAAACAACAGGCCTCTTAACGCGCCATGAAAACCTGCTGTGAAGACTTCTGTCTAAATCAGATCTGAAACATTTGCCAAAGAAAGCATTCCTCATTTAAACCCACTGAAAATGCTTCACTCACTTCACTTTACTGATTCTCAGATTTTATCATTCTGAATTACAGAAAAAGGAAGATAAATAAGGAAGATTAATAATTCTAACAGCAATTTCACTACTTAGAAGTTTTGCTAAAAATTCATTAGAAAATTACTATTCCAAGGTATTTGCATAGAACAGAGTTTGGCACAGTAAGTTTTTAAGTAAGAACAAAATCACAAGAGGTAATTCCAGTTGTAATTCACTCCAAGACCAGTTAAATTGATATTTTAACCTTTAAAGTTGAAGGGTTAACTAATCATTAGTTGATGAATTTGCTTTTTCCTTACAGCAACATCAATAAATTTATATATATTGTAAGCTTAACACACTAATATCCGCAAAAGTAAAAACTTTAACCCCTCTACCCTAATGTAGTTTTGAGTGAAGTGAGAACCAGGATTACATGCCAAATTATGGACCTCAGATTAATACAAGTTTAGCTCATGATCTCACTTGCAAATCAGCAAGGCAGACAGGAGAAGCATAACAGCATCAGCTCTTCAGAACTGTTTTTAACAGCTGGCAATTTCCTAGTAAAGAAAATGCAGGCAAATAAATCAAAATATTCATGGCAAGCAAATTATTCTGTGTTCTGTACTCTGCACACATCACAAAATACAAAGTTACTATTTATTTAATTTTTTTAAAACTTTAATTAAAAGTACTAGTGTGACAAACCTAGTGCAAAGGAACTTCCAGCCGCCACAGATAAACCATTCTAAGCCTCTTCTTCTCTGAGAAATTCTGGCTCTTGGTAAAGTATGGTAATCACTCTCATCATTTTCAAAGCCTTCTTCTGACATCATTAGTGGCATTTCATCCAAATGAGAGGACTCATCTTCTGCCTGGTACCTGGCAAAATGAAATAAAAGCACTACATAAATAGCCAATACATCACTTTTTATTACTGGGAATCTCCTAAACTAACAAGTTCATTTTTGCCATATGGAATTTTATTAGGGAGATATTTTCGTCTAAGCATCTCATGCATTTTTGTTAACACATTTACAGAATATTCTGATTTTAGTTAAAATTGTGTAATACAGGAAAAAGCCTGCAAACATTGTCAATCATAGCATAAATAATTCCAGGGAAATTCTTAGTTTTTATATAATCTGTGTAGACATATTTGCAACTTCCTACTTTTCAAAGGATTCTTTGTAAGATTTTGTTAGATAAAAGTTACTTTGCAAAGCTTATAGCAGACACAAGTGACTGAGTGTCCATGGAAGTACAGACTTTGTATCCACTGTGCTTTTTCAATCTGCTTTACTGATATATTTTCTTGTGTGTGCAGGTCTTTGAGTCTCACTTTCTACATCACTTGTTAGTATCTTGGTTTTAATTATGAAAGCATTACAGTTAGTCTTATAATTCTACACAAAAACATTCACTGAGTAAGGAAGATTTGCCTGTGGGACCTGATACCTTGAGAGGCTGCCTAGAACAGAGGCTAGACAGTGTTAAAGGAATAAAGTCGGTATTTATTAAAAGGCCTTCAAAGGATGCACCTTGGGCAGTACAAGAGCCGGCCAAGGCTACACCCAACATTGACAATGGGTCACACATTCTCACATTCTTTTGAAAGTTTTGGTCCATTTACATATGGGGGGTTAATTGCCCAGTTACAGCTTCAGGTTATGAAGTCCCATCCTCCCATGCTCCTCAGTTTGCTGCTGTTTATACTTTTTGGGGCTGAAGCTACAACAGTGTCCTTGGTTCTCAGGCTGGAAAAGGATTGTTTTGTCTAACTAAATTGTGAAGAGAACTTACTAATGTTTTATATGAAGTTCGGAGTTATATACTAATGCAGCACAGAATCTGGAAAATGTGACAGCTAAAACTTAAGGCATCAGACCCATGGAAACAACATTAGGGTAACAATGGTCCTTTCCTCCCCAGAAACTATTATCCACTCTAATTTTACACATGTGGAATGCTTTTTAAGCTAAGCCAAAACACTGGAATATTCAGTAAGAAAATTCCTCTAAGTGCATGCAAATTGACTAACTTACCCATTTCATACTTTTATACCTTAGGGAAGATGATTGAAAGGAGATGCACTGTTACTCAGAATTAATAAGTTTAATTTTTATGAAGCTGTATTTAAAGTCATCTCTTACGAGGTGAATCCCAAGACTGTCTCATTTTCTCCACAGCAACCTAATCCCAAACCATATAGAAATAGTAATTAACAAAACTGGAAATTCATTCCCTTTATGCGAGTGAGCAGCTGGAGTGCATGGTGCTCTGCCTAGGGATGGATGAGGAGGCAACTGAGAGCTTCTGGGTTAAGAGCAAAGAGAGGAGAGGTAAAGGCAACATTTTAGTAGGTGTCAGTTGGAGTCCACCTGAACAGGAAATGCGTGTGGGTGAGGCCCTTTACAGACAGAGAGGAGCAGCTTCACATTCTCAAGCCCCGGTCCTCATGGTGAACCTCTACCACCCTGGTATCTGCTGGAGGAACAACACAAAAGGACATAGGCAAAACTGGAGGGTCCTGCAGCACTTCAACAACAACTTCCTCCTCTAATTACCTGGGAGGAGCCCATGCAACAAAATGCTCTGCTGAACCTCATACTCACCAAGCAAGGAGGGGCTCAATGGGGATGGGTAGGTCAACACAGCCTTGACTGCAGCGACCATAAGATGGTGAAGTTCAAGACCCTGAGAGCAGTGGGGAAGGTATCAAGAAGCTCACAACCTTGGAATTCAGAATGGATTCGGCTTTTTCAAGTGCTTGAAAGAGTCTCAGGGAATAAAGTCCTTGGGAGAAGAGTGGCCCAAAAAAGCTGGCCAGTATTCAAGGACCACTTACTGCACGTTCAAGACATTCCCATCCAATGGGATGGCTTTGACTGGACAAACAAGGAGCTGTTCAAACCTGGGCATAAAAATGAAATGCACAGAGGGTAGAAGTAAGGACAGGTAACCTGGGGAAATACAAAAACATTGTCCAAGCTTCCAGGGACAAAGCTAGGACAGCTATAGCCAAATGTAATTGAATCCAGCCAGGGATGTTAAAGACAAGAAGTTTTAAGTGCATAGGTGAGATAAGGAAGACTAGGGAAAATGGGGTCTCATTGAATAAGATGGGATAGAGTTACACAGGATGTGGAAAAGGCTGAGGTACTGGATGCCTTCTTTGCTTCAGTCTTGATTAGCAAGGCTGACTTTCAGGAGTCCCAGGTCTCAGAGAACAGGAAAAAAGCCTAAAGCAAGGAAGATGAGTGGGGGAACACTTAAGTAAACTGTGTATTAATTTATTTTATATAGTATAATATTACATATATAATAAAATATATATAATATGTAATAAAATATATATTACTAGTATTCTATTCTATATATTGGCATGTAAAAATATACGTTAAAAAAGCCTATGGGCCCTGATGGGATGCATCCACAAGTGCTGAGGAACTTGTCAGGTGTCATTGCAAGGTCACTTCCAATAATCTTTGATCAATCATGGCAATTGGGAGAAGTGACTAAAGATTGGAGGAAAGCAAATGCCACTCCTACTTTTCAAGAAGGGAAAGAAGGAGGACCCAGGGAACCTGCCCTTAGCTTCCAGTCTCACCACAATCCCTGGGGAGGTGATAGAGTGGCTCCTCTTTGGAAATCTTTTCCAAAAAAGGACAAGAAAATTATGAGCAGTAGTCAGCATGGCTTCACCAAAGGGAAGTCCTACTTGACCAACCTGCTAAACTTGTAAGATTGAATAACTGACCTGGCAGATGAGGGAAGAGCAGTGGATAGTGTCTGCTTGGATTTCATTAAGGTCTTAGACACTGTCTCCTATAAAATTCTCATAGGTAAGCTGCTGCTGCAGTAGCTGGATGAGCAGATAGCAAGATGGATTGAATTATGTCGTAAAGGCCAGGTCCAGAGGGTGGTCAGTGGCACAAAGTCTAGGTGGAGGTCAGTGCACTACGTCAGTGTACCTCAGAGATCCAAACCAGCTCAGTCTTGTTTAACATCTTCACTGATGATGTGGAAGATGGGGCAAAATGCACCCTCAGTAAGTTTGCAGATGACACAAAACTGGAAGGAATGACGATAGGCCAGATGAACATGCCACTATCCAGTGCAAATTTGACTGGCTGGAGAAACAGGTTGATGGGAACCTCAGGAAGCTCAGCAAGAAGAATTCCAAAGTTCTTCACCTGAACAACCTCACTCACCACTACATGCTGGGGGCTACTCCAGGGAAGGAGCCGGGCAGCAAAGAATTCGGGGATCCTGGCGGACAGCAGCACTGAAAGAACCTCACTGCAAAGAAAGGTTCCGGTATCCTGGGCTGCATCAGGCAAAGTGCTGCCAGCACATCAAGGGAGGAGATTCTTCCCCTCAGCTCAGCAGTGGGGAGGTGACACCTGGAGCAGTGTGTCCAGCGCAAGAGAGACATGGCCATGCTGAACAGAGTCCAGTGAAGGGTCATGATGATGATGAAGGGACTAAAGCATCTCTCCTACAAGGAACGAATGAGAGGGATAAGACTGCCCAGCCTGGAGAAGACAAGGCATAAGCAGAATCTTATTAATGTCTATGAACCTGAAGGGAGGTTGCAAAGATGACTGGGCCAGGCTGTCTTCAGTGGTGCCCAGTCACAGGACTAGAGGCAATGGGCACAAACTGAAACAGAGAAGGTGCCATCTCAACATCAGGAAACACTTTTAACATGAGGATGCCTGAGCACAGGCATGATCTGTCCTGGGAGATTGTGGCATCTCCATCCTTTGAGATATTTAAAACCCGCATGGACACAATCCTGAGCAAGCAGCTGTAGATGGCCTTGCCTGAGCAGGAGGGAGTTCTGATGACAGAGCAGCACCCTGAACAGTATTTAGTCAAATACAATATTTTTTTTTTAAAAAGCAATATTACAAACACAAGGGGTGAGCATGAAAAGGCTTTCATTTTTTTCAACTCACTATATATTTAATACAAAAAACTGAAACTATTTCCTTTCCCCCTAGATTTTCTATGTTGAGCCTTATTGTATACAAGAATATATATTAAAGCAGTTATTAACTTTTTTGGATGCCAGGAAAGGGAGGGAGGGAAGCAAGAGACTGAATATTAGATTTCTATTGAAAAGGTACACCACATACTTTACACTGGCTATATAATAAACTGGTACCAACACAGTTAAGAAGTAAACTCTAATAAGGAAGGGGAACAAAAAGCCCTAAACCCACTATTGTTTATCAAGTCTTGAGCTAGACACTCATTCTCTTCTTTGGCAGGTGATGCCCTGATTTCTGAACTGCCTTGGAATCACTTGGCATGGAATACCATTAAAGGATGCGTTCAGACCAGATTAAAAATTACTGCATAACTAGGAGTAATAATAAACAAACATATCCCATACCCTGCGGCAAGTCAACTGAGTATTGCAACCTTAAGTATATTAGGCCTTGTGACCAGAAATCTTCATCAATGTTTCAAATGGTGTAAAAGCATTGCCACACTGCAGAAAACACAACCAAGTTTCAAACTAAAATAAAGTTGCTAATATTAAAAGTTAGGAGTTCCCAGAAAGTTATGTGAGAATATGGCTGGGAAGATGCTTTCCAAATTATTGCTAAGAGCACCCACTTAAAAAAAAAAAAAAAAAAAAAAAGGTTTAAAACAAACATGAGCAAACTTGATCTTCACAATGTTGCTTGCCAAAAGCTGTATCTGATGTTTAGTTTAATATGACAATCTAGCAATATATTTTCTCTTACTATTATTCTTAATGGACATTAAGAAAAAACATTATACAAAAAATTCTCTTCTCAAAACACAGCAGTTATGACAGGTTAACATCCATATTATACCAAATTACACTGATTGCTCTCAGACTAGATTAACACTAGGTAATAAAACCACTGCTTAGAAAAAATTCAAGATACTACTTTATTCTTAGACTTCCAATAATACAGGCCTGTGTTTAAACATACTCTAGTTCAATGCTTTTATAATATTTTCTAATTAAATTTCTAAATTACATTCTCATGGTTTTAATAGAGAGCTTTATGTTTCATTGTGTTTTGCTCTTGGACATCCAATTAATGATGTATTTTAACACCACCCAGTGAGATCACAGTCTGACAACTGTAATTGAGGGTACAAGATATCACAAAGTAACACATACTTCTATACAAAGCTAACAAGTCTCTGATTAAAAAAAAAGTTTCTCTTATAAACAACAGTAACACAGTAAACAGGGTAAAATCTTTCTTGAAGAAATACACTAATGGCAAGAGAATCATGGAAGAGATTTGACAGAAAAACATCACAGATATGCTTAATGTTTAAATCTATTTTGTAAATGTGATAATATTTGTGGAATATATTGATCTTCTAATCGAAATTTCTTTAAAATTCGTTTACCATTATATTAAAGACAAGGGTTTTTTTCCCACAATTGGTATCTACATTTGCACTTTCAAATATGGAGCTTCACCAAGTAGTGAAGATAATGAGCATAAGCACCATCTTGTTTGGTAAGCCTGACTTCAAAATACAGCCTCTTAACTGGCAAGCTATTTATTCTGTTTCAAAAGCAATTTTGCTATCGTGTCGGAAAATTGTACTTCAGTATTTAAAAACAGTAAGATAATGAATAGTGGATTTTTCATAACTAGGATGAGAACAAAAATCTTTGTGTCTTTGTTACCTAGTATTTTGCTGCGCTTAATTGCTTGAAGTGCTGATTTTCTTTGAGTGACAAATAAATTAAGTATAATCCTAGAAACTTGTATTAAAATAGGGTAGCACTGAAAGCAACATGAATAAAGAAGCCAGAGTGGAGACATCAAAACTCTCAGCATGACTGCTACTAAATTGGGTATGAAGAAAACTATCTTGACAAAATATGGTTTCCTAAGAAAAAAGGAACATTAATACTAAACAACTTTCCACAAAATCTGACTAGTGTTAGGAATCTCATTTAACACATTTAACTGAAAGAAAGTCATGTACAATAAATACTTTAAAGTGAAATTTTTATATAAATATCTGCTGTGAAAATGATGCCTCAAGTCACATGTAGCTATGTCATTCCACTTTGATGGCTGTTTGCCAGAGTAGATGCAGATGCAGAGTTTCATAGGTAACACAACAGGTAATGGAAGCCATTATGAGTTATTAAAATCTAACTTGGCTACCTGTTCAGGTCCATAATAATTTCTGTGTTTTCTGCAAGCTTTCCATTCTAAAAGAACAATCAAGGGTGCAGCAGGAAGGTGCAAGACACAGGGCAATTGTGACAGCCTCCTTTTCTGGTTTTACTTACTCAACAAATGTAGAAGCAGTATTTATGAAGAGGGTTTTTTTTATCTGCTTGATTAAAAGACCCAGGTAGAAACATAAGCACTGTGTCAGATCCTGCATAAATATTTGTTCCTCATCACCTATCACTTTTGCGATAGACCATCATTCACAAGAAGGAAAACAAAGCTGGTATCTTAAAGCAGTCTTTCTCAAACCTAGTGAGGGAATAAAAAGGAATGCATGGTCATGAGTCTATGCATGAACTGGACCCAGGAGATGGCTGTGGGATGCAGAGTAGCATGGAAGAGAGGCTGCAGCAGAAAGTCTTGAGTAAAAACGCTGAAAAAGACTAGCTGAGCTACTGCCACCCAATGTTGTGACCATGTCCCCATCCTGCCGAGAGCTAGTGATTCGGCTGAGTGGCTGTGGCAGCCACAAGACTCCCTCTGCTTCCCATCATAGGCAGAAGACAGACTAAGCTGCACAATCTGTCTCACTCATACCCTATCCTGCTCTACCTCCAACCTATGTGAACATTTTCCTAGTGTGAGGATAAAGGAGGAATCTGTCAAACTGTAGAGAAGCATCAGGAGAAAAAATGAAGAAAGTGACAGGCATATACATACCAAGAGCAAAAATTGTTTCTTAAAGGATGAACCACCAAATCAGCAACTGCTGAAAACTGCCTGTATCACTGACAAACTGTCCAGATCATGTCCTCTTACAAAGAAAAAAATTCCCAGGAAACTGCAGCTGCACAGATTTTATTAAGCAAGGCACATTCATTCATAACCATATTTATAACTATACAATGTAGTTTCATGCAACCCTTCCTCTTAAACAAATAACCAGTGTATCCATAAAAAAAATTGCTTTGATAGAATGTTACCCAAGAAAAATCAAGTTACAAATAATTATTTTATTCAAATATTATCCTGCATTTCTAAGAATTAGAAATTACATTTTTCCTCTAATTTCAAACATCTCTATGCTTCACACAGCAGTAAATTCTGTTAAACTACAAAGCAATCATTCTGTTCCTAGATTACAACAGAAGCTGAATATGGAAAAATCTTCTACAGCTAAATGCATGAAATTTAAAGAATTTCCTTCAACCTCTTCCCAATAAACACAGAAAAGCTATTTCAGAAGTTTTTAAAATTGATTAGAACTTGCTGCTCTATGTCTCTATTCAGCTTCAGCTGTACCTCTAATGCAAGTATAACACCCTAACCAGTGTTACTTGGGAAGTCTCTGAATACATATCCTGACCTGAAAAAAAATCAGACATACAAAATAATGATACTACAAATTTTTATGGTGTAACCACAGTTAATACTAACAGCTTTTAAGGATGCTGGATATTTGTAGAGCTGAACATTTACATCAAGGATCTTTTAAAAACTTAGTACAATATTCTCGCCATAGTGCATGTTTATCCACTGGACAACAAAATATAAGGAAAAAGTACTTCTATTGTATGCAGGCAAGTTTATTACTGTGTCACTGAGATGAGTAAAACCAAATTCTGCAATAAGACCAGATAAATCATTGCCCCCCCTGCCACAATTGATACAGAGAGATAATACGGAAAACCACAAGGCAGCATTGTTAAACTACTACTGCAAAAAAATAAAACAACAACCATCCAATCAAGAAACAACAATAAAAAACCCCACCTCAAAACCAAACAAAACAAATTTAGAAACCCAAACAAACAAGAAGCTGGTATCTTTAGCCTTGCAGAACTAAGGGAAAAACCCTCACATCTGTTGAGATAAAGGTATACAAGCATAATAGAAACTTATTACTACAGCAGCTCCCTTTCATCAGAAGCTTTTAAAAAATTGCTTAAAACATATACTAAAACTGCAGGTTCCACCAGACAAAAATAAAATATTCTGAATGCTATTTGCCTTCTCTTTCTCCTACATGACACTTTCTTACTAGAACAATATACAGAAGAAGCAAACTGAGAAGATATGTAATGAAGCCTCCATGACAAAAGGCACCTGTCCTTATTACCCCTTGCTCACCTTACAAAGCGCTTTGTATACCTTAACACAAGATCTTTTTCAACCCATGACAAGATGAGTGAGTCTCTGTATTTAACAAATAGATACCAGAAATACCTAAGTACACAGCAGGACCTTAGGAAACATCACCTACATTCAGCAGAACCCTTTTTTAATTAGCCGGGTATGTCATTGATCAGAACAACAGGCCCATTTTATCACTGTCACTGGGCATTGTTATTGACATCGTAGCCCAATCGTTTTCTCTCCCGGTTCTTAGCAATTCAAATGCCTGCCCAAGCAATACAAATCACTGTATTTAGATACTATAGGTATAAACCAGGAAGGCATGCAAAAATAATAGCTTAAACATGCAGTCACTTGTGCTTATGCAAACAATAGTAACATCTGCAATTTGAAGTTCTCAAACTTTTTTTTTTGCTCAATGATTAAAACACTTCAGATCAGGATAGTTACTGTAAGAATAATTGTGCTAAAAATTATGACTTTCTGTAAACCCATCTTGGTATGAAAGACCATTACTAGTGAAGAGAAAAACATAAAGACAATTTTTCCAAATGCACAGTTCTATATCATGTCAAGTTAAAGAACTGCAATTAAAAATCACTTTTTTACTAAAATCACCTTAAGTTCCTGTGTCATCTAAATTTGCATCTGCAGATAAAATACAACAAACTGCTTCTCAGGTATGGCGCAAATCAAAGTCTCACTGTTTGTAAAATTATTTTACAGTTGCTATTGTGAACAACTTTATATGCATGTCATATGGTTACGTGCGTCATTAAATCATTAAACTTTGCTCTGAAAATTAAAAGCCCCAGAACCTAACAATGACAACACACACTGCATAAAAAGTCTGAAAATATTCACATATGGCAAGACTTTTTTTCAAGACTTATAAATCAAACTCCTTGGACCTTTGTCCCAGGCAGAAGTCTCAGAATCTGCACCTATCCTAAATCCAGTGTCAGTCCCAATCAGCAGTATTAACCTATAAATAAAGTCTTTAGCAAAAAAAAACACAGTCCAAGAATGGGAATACACAAACTACTCCTTTTTCTAAAAACTAGAGAACTTATTCCTCCATAACTTGAGATCTTAAAAACAGACCCAACTCAACCACTGTTACACAAATACAGCATCCTAAGTACACAGCTGCCACACAAACAGCTTTATTGGAAGAATCAGAATTGAGAGACGGAATCGAAGACTAAGCCTGAAAGTCACTCAGTGACATAGTTCCAAATAACAGGGATGAATCTCTGTCCAAAACCATGATCCAGGAAATGCTAATAAACAAAGGATAGTATGTCCTGCAAGACAGTGACATCAATGTTGAATTTTTTTTTTATGAAAAAGAAACAAACACTTTGAATTTCAGGTGAAGTCTATAAAAAAGGGAGGAGCAAGAGTTCTCCTGGAAAATAAAGGACATACATGATTGATCCACTTTGTAAGAATGGCATACAAGTACAGACAACTCTCCTAAGGACTATTCTAGCGAGATTTCTATGCACTGCATTTGACTCTTTCCTCCTTATGCTGAAACAAAAGACATAGGTGTATTGTAACGAATGTATGTATTTTAATACATCAGAATAACATACAGCTGTGTAACTTAATGTGTTCGCATTCCCAATACACTATGAAATCTACATATCAGCACCTGTAGCCTGAAACACTTCCCAGGAATAACATATTTAGGTGTTCATAGTTCAAGAGGTTTCTAGCAAGTATCAGAGGAACCTGTAACATTTGCAGCTTTTGGCATCACAGTAACTACTGACACATCTCGCTTTGACTCGCTACCTCCAGCAAAGATTTCTGTCCTACAGAGACAGAAGGCTCATCTGTAATGGTGCATCCATTCTGCTGCCATTACTGTTTGCTTATCACAGAGGAAAAACAACACAAGACAGTAGCTCTGATTTGAAGAAAGCACCACAGGAACCAGGATGATGTTAGGAGTTTTGTCCACAAAGAAGTGCAGGTGTGCCAGTACACATATGGAGAATTAATAGGCAGTACCCACTCCCACAGCTGCGTAACTTCCAGGAGTTTCTGTGATCATGTCCAGAGTAGCAGAATGAATAGCATTAACAATGCTATTTCTACCCAAAAAACCCCCAAACTCATAGATATTTATAGTTTATGTTCCTGGATTTAACAAGTTGCTTCTGGTCAAACAACAGATGTTGGAAGAAGTTATAGTCACTTTCAAAAGGAGTTTTAAAACACAGATGTTCAAAAGTAAATTCAGTTCCCTCTTTGGATTTTTTTTACCATAGAAACTATATTAAAATTCAAATTAATGCCAGTATTGTCAGTCATTCAGCCCCATCCATCATTTTCAAGCCTATTTTCAAGATGAAATATGTAGAGCCATTCAATTAACAGGTGTGTCGGGGAGAAGACGAAATTGAAATTTGCATAACTTTGCCCAGATATTGTAGGAACTTTTGTTCTAAACATTCAGAAATACCCAGGGAAGGAGAGTTCATAGGAACTAGCAGCATTTCACAAAACTGCATGAAAGACCAAATATCACTGCATATAGCCCATTCAATCGGTAAACGCCACTGATATGTATCAGTATTTGGGGGTTTTGAACAATTATGGATATTATGCAAGGCTTTCCAGACCCACACTTAGAGCAATATAAGTCATGAACTTTCGGTGAAAGGCATTCTACAAGAGATGTTAGGTCCTAAAAACTCTGATTGTTACATGATCTCACCAAATAATATATGTTTAGTTAATTGGAGGCATTATTCTTAGTTCTTACACATGAAATATTAATAACCACTGGAATACGAAGAACAACATCCAGACTGTGAAAATCACATTGTCGTTTAGAATTAGGACACAATTCTAACAAACAAGTGAAAGGCAGCAGGAAAATTAAGGTATTTTAACAAAGCTCACATGAGACTATATCAGAAATGAAAAATCCCACAGAATTACAGTACATGCCTTGAGTATTATGTTGACATTTTTATCTCTTTTTTGGTGGTTCACTGTGGGACGTAGCCAAACATTCTGAGAAATCATAACCATAAGGACTACAAGATTGCTGGGGACAGCCTTCATTCAAATGAAAAGCATTAGAATAGTATTACTACATTAAATAATCTTATTTTCTGTGTACTACAAAAACTGGTTTGAGATTTGTAAGTAGTAGGGAACCATGTGAATTTTCACTGAACTTCAAGTTCTGCAGACTTCCATTCCCTTTTGTCTGAACAGATTTCATTTTTTTCTATTATACATACCTCACATTAAATAAGTACAGTTCACAAATTGTTAAGGAACAAGTATCCTATATTTACCTGTGCAATAGACATATTATTCTATTCTTTGGTTCTTTTTTCCTTCTTGTGCAATCTTCATATTAGCAAATGACATAAAAGAATTCAAAATTAACAGTATAATCAGTTGCCTTAAAACAGAGTTGCTCCATCAGTGGCAAACTGCAGAGACAAGCAACAGCAGTTGATCTGTTCCACAACTTGCCCTACAACAACCACTTAATATATCTAGTTGTGCCATTCATAAATGCCCTACTGTGGCCCACACCATGAACAATCAAGCAAGACATTTCCTTCCAGTGACTGAGTATCTTTCATGACACCTTTATAAATTCCTGGAGTACAAGTGAATTTATGTCATATAAGGGAGAGCTGGAAAGATGTGGTTTTCTGGTACCAGCTCAGGAGTTCCAACATCTCTCACCTCAGCCCTATCAGGCCAAATACAATCATACACTGACAGCAGCAAGCATAGAACACCTGAATAAACCAGGTATTTTGTTTATGGATAAATGATGATTGACTACTGTTTAGTTCCTTAACAGCTTCAAAATTCCACCAGGCTTCTTGTTTTCCTGCCACCAACCTCACACGATAGCACAGTCAACTTCCTTCCTGTGGTCAGCAGTTGATTACTCTGTGGTTGATGATGACAAATACAAGTCAAACAGATGAGAATAAGCCTCCCTGCACATTTAAGGTGAACCTGAATGTCCTCTGGTCCTCTTTCTCCCTCACCATGTAAACAAAAAGCAGCAATTGTTTTCCTGCAGATAACAACCTTCAAGCTGAAGGACAAGGTGCTGAAACAAGTGCTGAACCCACCAGCTTTTTCCCCCAAGCCTTTTTACAACTATGCAAGTTGAATAGACTAAACAATAGCACGAATTTTTCCAATTAATTTTAAGGTGAACAAACTTTTCCTCCAAGACAGATTTCCCTAATTGTTAACGGCAGCACATGAACAGTTCTCTGTCCATCTGAGGTAGGGAAAGATGACAAAAATATAAAAACCAAATCTCTACTGCAAAAGTAATAAGTTGTGCTTAAACATCAGAAATAAAAGCAGAACAGTATGCATGTGTTCATTGAACCATAGGTAATATTTAATATGTATTTTTAATATATCTTTAACAGGCCTTAACACATACAGTATGAATATATAAAATACATTAATCTTCTCATGTTTATTTATATATAAAGTACATCCCGGGACATTTCATGATTCTTAGCTAGCTACAATTTTACACAGAAGTGTGCATATTATTGAAGTTTCTTTAGGTATGAGTGAGAAAACATATTCCAGCTTTAAAAATATGCACTATCAGTCTGTCTAAATAAATCCCAAATGCACAATGTGCACCACGGACAAACACTGAGTATGAAAATCTTTGTCCTCACTGCAAAGTGAGCTACAGCAACACTAGCTAAGACTCCTAAAGACTGCTTAGCTCAAGCAAAAGAAGTCATCCTACAAATTAGCTGCGAGGCCAATAAAGGTTAGCAACTGATGAGTTGTATTAACTGATGTTGCACAGCAGCAGGACAATTAATTGGAGTTAAAAACACTACCACACTAAAGTTAAGGATGTGTGTATAAGACTTCCAAAAGACTGTAAATTCTTCACTGAAGAAATAATTCACAGCAAGTCAAAAAATCTTGAAGGTCCAGAAACAACAGCACTGGATTAAACCCAACATACCAACTCCAGTATATTTTAATAGGTATTTGTTTCTAGACATCTTCAGAGATATGTATTACACCCTTCTAGGCAAAATCCTCAAGCATACACGCACATGGTAGGTTTCTGCCTATCAGAGACCTCAGTGACTTCAACACTCTCATAAGTATCTGACATCAGGACCTTTGCTGTAGTTTCCACAGGAATGCAAGGCTTCTTCAGAGTCTGTGCTGAAGATAAAGATTAGAAAAGCAGGATGAATCATACATAAAGACATAGAAGCTGTAGTTCAATTACAAGCTTAGAGCCGTAAGACTTACAAGTTGTAATTCAACTATCTGCACTGCCATATTTCCCCTTTGACTCTACAAGACAGCTGTGGTAGACTCCACACAAGCATTTCCATGTTTTTATTGCAGGTCCACAGGACACTTTCCAGAGGTGCTCTCACAAATCCAAGGTAAGGTATTCTTGAAGGAGAATGACCAACCTACTCAACTCACATTTAGAAAAATAAAACCAATAAAGTGAGTGAAGAGGCTGGTGTAAGTATTCTGATTGTCAGAGCTCAGATAAGCAATTTATTAATCAAGTGATCAAAAATGAAGAAACGCAATAAATGATGAGCCTGTCAATTTTTAAAGCTTTTATATACCTACAAGAAGTTGCACATAAGTAATTAAAAACATATATAATCACTTTTATGGAGGATCAATATGTTAAATACACATATTATGAAAGACCATAACTCTGAAAGATGTCATCTAAACTGGAAGGTATGCAATTCACAGTCTTTGGTGGGAAATATTGATCAAAGACAGAGGGCAAGAAGCAAACCCATAATGAATTGGTAGTTCCTTGCAAGTTCCTACAGCTTGCCAAATCTGCTTATAAATCCACAACTAAACAATTTGTCTAAAGAACCACAATGACACCTGCACACACACCTTCGATTAACCTGTGTAACCATCTGACTTATGGACTCAAGCAATCCCATCTGCAGCATCACCAGAACACTCCTGATTAACTTACAAAAGAACTCCCAGTACCTTTCATAGTCTGGACTAAATTTTTGCCTATCAAATCATCCTCTTTACTCCCAAGCACAAGACCTAGTGAGGAGCAATTTTCAGTGAGAGCATTCTCTGATTAAATTCTCTAAGAAATAGGGTTAATGATGATGACACTGGCCTACCTCAAGACAGAGGACAAACCCACAACAAATTGTCAGATATCCAAGTATTAGTGAGATGGGAAAGGCTAATACTACGGCAGATTGTCCTACAAAGCTGTGGATATTCATTAAAAAAACCCTTTACCTAGTTTAAGAATCAAGACAACATAATGAAAGCCTAACCTATTTTGCACAGCTTTAAACTACCTTTTTTGTTAGTTATCCCATCCAGACAAAGAAGTAAATACATTTTATTCATTATGAAACAGATTTATTACTGTATTTGAACTACAAAAAGAGTACCAACTATCCTGTTCTTAGCAAGTCCATTTACTTCAGATCCTACAACTGCTCCCTCCAGTTCTTCTATCCACAGACAATGCTCTACAAGAACCAAAAGAGGAAAGAAACGTGTAACAAGTAAGTATAATTACATCATCCACAGTAAAAGTGCTATCCAGTGGAGATACCAAAATTATGGAGCTTACAACAAGAGTACACCTAGAAATTATTCAGAATGGGAAGCAAAGCAACGTTCAGTTTTTGTCTGGAAACAATTCGATGGCAGATCTTTAAACCGTCTTCCCCAAATTGCTTAAGCCCAGTAGCGTATTTTCGAGGAGACTTGAAGTTCCCACACTCAGGAATGCTGTCCGTGCTAGCACCCAACAACTAGCTCGCAACACGTTTACTAAGGACGCCCACACAAGCCCCCCGCCTCGGGCATCCCGCTCCTAAGTGAACTCCTGGCAAGGGATCCGAGTTGCGCGGAGTGGCGGGCGGC